>OX577865.1:11807500-12402500 GCA_951213275.1 Idaea straminata
TTTTTCTATTTGTTTTTGCGTCAGGGGTTAAGAACAAAATACAATGGTACGGAAAAACAATATATTTAAGTAAAGAAAAAACAAAAAATAAACAACTCAATTTTTAATCGTTTTCTAAGTCATTATCACGTAAAATTTTCGTTCGTAAACCGACTTTAGAGACAACCATTTTTGCTAGCTAAAAAACTCTTTGGTACCTACCTTTTTTATACATCAAAACAGTATGTAATTAGCAGTAAGATACGTATTTAACCTATCGGGATAACTTTACAGCACTAGGTTGGCAATGTAAAACGCACGTGTGCATAATATGTTGGATTATGAGCCTAAAAGCCGTTGAATAAGATCCACTTTATGAGCAACTGTGATAAAAAAATCTTATACTTTAAGTTACTGTGTATGTGTGGTTCGTATGCCCTATATCAGATATGCAATATGCCAGACAAGCATAATGTTAGGTTGGTGCACTTAATGGCAAAATGTCAGATATCCAAGTCGAAATGTGTTCTACAACTTAAAATAGTTGGAATGTCATGGTAGAGGAAAAAATCAATTACAAAATGCAAATGACTCCGTACTGTAACAGTAGCTGTTTATAATAATGAGTAATGAATCTTTGAGATACCTATATCCAAACTAAGAAAGCGATAATGAGTCTCTTTGAGAAAAAAATAATCTAAAATGTACTCTAAAACTACTCAATTAAACATCAAAATAGATTGATAATGTCACCGTACAGTCTACAAACAAATATAAAACAACCTTTGAATCGAACTTCTATTCTAATGAACTAAAATATCGTATGTAAAATTAATTGACACTTATGTGACTAACTGTACAAGATAGTTCCAATTAGACCGTGATTGATTTCTCATAGTGAAATCAATACAGGTAGTTGCTACCGTTTAGTGAGATTAATATTTAATTGGGTTTCTGTTGTAATACATATGAAACATCGATAGATATAAGGTACAATCTCAATAGAGTGCGTTACAGTACTCATTTGCAGTGAAACCTCACAGACTTATATTTTGCACCTACATTGGACGACCTTTACAAAGCCAACGATGCTGCCGTCGTTCTTGCAAGATATTCGTCTGACAAAACTTAGTTTAGCTGAACCTCTGACACGAAAACAAGAAACTGGTACAATCTAAATAAGTTCCTACTTACATCCCTTAAAATAATTATGGTAGATACGAGGATGAACTTATAAGAAAACAAGTTTTGTACCGCGAGCTCCGGGAGTCAGATCTAACGAGAATTTACAAAAATCCCATGAAATCCCTTCCCATTA
This sequence comes from Idaea straminata, assembly GCA_951213275.1. Taxonomy (NCBI): domain Eukaryota; kingdom Metazoa; phylum Arthropoda; class Insecta; order Lepidoptera; family Geometridae; genus Idaea; species Idaea straminata. The sequence goes on from OX577865.1 coordinate 11,808,798, forward strand.
TCAGGTAGCGGATTAGATTAGGAATAGTTAAAAAATGATATTTATTCCTAAACTCTCTAAAAATAACTCTGTTTTAACTTAAGTTGTGTTCCAAGCTCAAAGTGCAAACAAAAGACGGTCGAAAAAAATTAAACGATTTTTCTCCTATTGTTTTTAGTTAATTGGGCTGAGTAACAGCCCAATGGGGCAGTAATATTACAATGGTTCTGCCATAATATGTATATCGAGGCAAGTAACCCTATATTATTTTTAAGTTCAAGATCTTAAAGAACTAACTTCCCTATGAAATTACAATCTCCTAGATTTAATAAAGGTACAGCAGGACTTAAGTGCTCACGCGAACGTAAAGATTCTAGCTGTCATGATTTCCTACATCTTTCAATCAAGTACCAGGCAATCATACCAACCGCAGAGGAGATATTAATATGTAGATGTAGCTAAGTACACTGCCTGGTGCCTATTGCTTTAACAAGCTGTTTCCTCTTGTTTCGTTTGCATTTTACAATGTTTATGTGTTAACTTGATTATGTAGGCGGAAAGTAACCACGGATTAAAACATGAAAACGAATGAAATGTTGTTGATTTGCTCGTTAATGAGTATGATAGCCTGGTAATGTGTAATTTGAATATGAAGAAATTTAAAAAATACAACTACAATAAATAAAGTAGAGCAATAGGGATCTAGTTATTGATATGATTACTGGAATACTCTAGGTGCCTACTGGCCACCCGCAGTGCACCCTGAGGCATGCACGAGTTCCAGCAAAATTGGCCTCATGTGTTGGACTTTAACTACCAACGGTAACTCCTCACGTGTTATGTCAGCCTGGTATTCTACATTACGTCGTGATTATTGAAATACGCGTTAACTATGTAAATTGATATATGCCTAAAGCAGTACAAAGAAAGTATTATTACTAGAAGCTTTAGTTAGTGGCCGATTTCTATTGAAAATCTTATAAATATCTAATAAGATAGTTAATAGGCAAGTACAAATAATCATCACAAACACCTCAAACTTTTCTAGGAACTAAATAAGGAATAAGTACTTAATACTTTCCTATCACGTTCTATGTTGATTTTATTTTAATAGAAATGAAACGTGTCCAACTCTATCAAAATAATTTAACAGGACTTTTGTTCATGCTAATGACGGGGCACGCCGCAAGTTTGGTGCGACAAGGTCCTAGATTTATGGATCCGAAAATGTTTAACTGCCCATTGTATATTTCTGATCAAATATGTTACAGTTTACTGTAAAGTTAGTATGTTACGTGCACGAATGCTGGCGATTATGATGGCGCCCCGTATGTTATATTAAAATTCATATGTTATTGACATGCGGTAGATGTTTGCATCGAGTTTTGAATTTCTATAGCTGATAATGCAGTTGTGGGTAGAAATAAATTTGGTATAACTTTGTGGAACTAACTGCAGTTGACGACTCTACAGGACATGTAAGAATTTAGGTACGTATCTACATTCAAGTAAGTACATACTACTTGAGGTAAATTGAGGTAAATGTACCTACCTCGTAGCAGCTTTAAAATTTGATATAAGAATTTTATCAATCTCAATATCTCTTTAATAATAGACAAGCGAGACACTTTTCTCTAAGGGAAAACCTTGACTTTATCTATCAGTAAAGTAGTAGGTATTTAACATTTAAATATCTATGGAGATTAGTATGTGCAAATCCGCGAGACATATCTAGCTAGTTTTTAGAGAAAAGCGAACTTTATAATAAATCCATTCTATGTGAAAGAACTTTGTCAAATCACAGCTGCTTTGAAAGAAAGGTATTTTAACAAGCAAGACACACAAGTTTACGAAGGTTGCGTGCACCAATACAATAAAGTAGTGAGAAGTATAGCTTTTGTTTCACAAAGTAGTTGCGTGCCGCGGCTTTGTTCATACCAGCTACCAGCTATCACATGGTATAAACGAATCGATGGTCACCTTGGAAACTGCAACGTTATGGCGTTCCAAAGTGATGGTATAGTATGGAATTATGTCACAGTTTGGTTTTGAAACTGTCTACGCACATGCAAATCTTTCTTTGGTGTTCTTAATGGATGTTTTCAAGGAAACCTAAGACTTTTCAAAGTTGTGGATTTAGGGTAGTTTGGATTTAAATAAATAATAAATAAATAACACTGGACATGGAAGAAACGTCCAGTTCTCGATCTCAAGTTTGTTAGCAAAACTAATAAATCAGGCGGTTCTTGACTTCTAAATATCCTAACTTTTACGAAGGTCTATACAAGCTGGCACGCCTTTAAAAATGTTAATACTCCAAAAAGCAAGCAAACACATCAATCTCAATTTGTGCAACTTCCTTCAACAGCAACCAATGTACCATATCGACGTCATTAACGATCTAAACAAATGACTGGAATAACTCTCTCGAGACCCACCAGTTACCCACCAGCCAACCAGCCACCAAGACACAAGGGAACGCTCGCTTCCTTGATCCCTTCCTAACCAGAGCCATGTGAAGAGGTTTTTCTGTGGGTTTTTGCTTCAGTTTTTATAATGGTAATATAGTTTCTGTGACTTCAATTAGTTAATGGGGAGGTAAAATTATTTTTAATTCATTTTTAAGGGCGGCTTGCATGAGATTGTGCTTAAACAAAAGCACTAGCTAAATGTATTTAACGAGTAGGTAAGCTAAAATTAAATTCTATTTCAATAAACACAAAGTTGATATTTTATCATGTTAACAGTTTGACACTTTGAGTTGGTTAATCATGTTTATGGTCGTAAACGCTTTTAATTTATGTTATGCAAGTCAACTGGAAAACTCAGAAGAAAAAAATACAAAACAAAAAAAGAAAATCCAAGATAAAGAAACCTAAATGTAACATTATGGACCTGATTTCCGAAAATTTACTTTGTAATTTATCAAGTGTTTGTATATTTTTTTGTTATTGTTTTATGTACCTATTTTCTTATTCTATTAAAATATTTATCAAGACATCAGAATACATATTTATAAATATAAAATTCAAAGTACGCATTGACTGATATTTCAACGCACAGACCTAACCTATAGACAGATCGGGCTTAAATTTGCATACAGATAGCTGTTATAGGCACCAGCTGAGAAAGGATTTTGGAAAAATTCAAACCCTACGTGGATAAGTCGTGGGCAAAAGCTAGTACGCAGATAAAATCGGAAATTTCGTCAAATTAGAGAAAAAGGCATTACGACATTCAGCTGTATTGAAACCGACATCGTAAATGGCCAGGCAAAATAAACAAAATGTAACCAAAAGTTTCGTTTTCTTTATCAGCTACTGACAGAATTCCAATAAAATAATAATGACTACCTCGAAACAAAACAGCCGATTACTTGCCGTGTTCCCACAAAATTCCTAGGAAACGTTATTATATAAAAATTGGCAAAGTGTAGCAATAATCGTTATCTGTGATCGGAGTCACGCAGAGTGAGGGCCTTATCTCGGTCATCTGGCGCTAACTTACCGGGGCTTCTACACTGACATACGGACGGACGATACACTGTATTGTGGGACTAGTGTGGATTCTATAAGGCTTTTCTTTATTTCTTTCTATCACGGGAACAAACTTGCAACAACCCTGACTAAGTTAGAGTGAAATTTCTTTGTAGAAAGAGATCATACGACGACTTAATATTACTATAGAGTTTTTTACTATACTATATACACAGTAGTTCTGGACTTTTGCCCTTTTTACAAATATATTATACATATTTCAACCTAGTGAAGGTGGTTATGCAATTTAGTCCCCTGATTACGGGTCAAGTTTTTGGCGTAAATGTTGACTGAGTGAATGAAAATTTAATTGTGATCTTTTAGTCGTTGGAAATATCTCCAAAACCTATTAAAATCTTAGTAGCAACATTTGCGCAGTACCTACTATTCTCAGGTTTTTTTTTGGTACCGCACGTACCAACGCTAGTAAAAAAAATAAAAAAAAAATACATAAAAAAGTGACATCCAATAAATTAAATTATGTTTGAAATATGTTCAGAGCAAAATGGGAAACACGCAAAATATATTTAAATACTTTTATTCCTTGTCAATTATAGCAAAATAAAATAAAAATATACTTTCGGGAAAACAGCGCCATCTAGCGGAATACTTTGCTTAGCGATACGAAACGTTCAACGTTAACGCTAACTTATCCATACAATTTTATTATAACTGAAACAATATCCAAAACACAAACAGGTAGAAAACTGATACATTGACCACAACATATCTACACATATATTTAAACCGTATATCCAACATCTAAAGTTCAATTTACTTCATCGAGTTAGTAGAATAAATCTCTACGAGTTCAATAACACGTGGTTTTTAAGAATGACGTATTGCTTTGATGACGTCACACGCCCTCGTCAACGGTGACGTGGGAACGCAGCGTGACGTTGCAACTGACCCACATCAGGGCTTCCTGAAGGAAGGCAACAAAAAAACGAGCAAGGAAGATATCCAACCAATATTCAAGCTTCCTTGCGCTCATAACACCTCGATGTACCCAAAATCTATGAAATAAATATTTTTATTCTTGAAAATAATCCCACTAAGTACCTACTTAGGTAAATACTTACCTAAGTATCTATTATAAGTGAAAATTTCTGTGTATGTTTGTTACTTTTTCATGTAAAAACTACAAAACCGATTTCGATGAAACTTGTAAGCTGGAGTCCTGGAATGCACAGCTTTTAATTTAATTAGATTTATGGCAAAATGGTTAAAACGTAAATATTTAAATATTTTAGCTAAGATTCATATTTGTTGGTAGGTAAACTTAGTTTTGATAAAACCTGAACTTAAAATTTATTTATTTATTCGCTTGGTAGCTCTACGTTACGTTAAAATCTCGAGCCATCAGTTATATTTTTTTAGTAAAACTAACATCTTAATAAACCAAAATTATCGACAATTTCATTAATCTCTAGCCCAAATTGGAACATCAAATCTAAACTAAATTAATGACGATAAACAAACAAAAGTCTTTTTATAAAAAAAAATCACGTCATCCCGCAAAAAACAGACCCACCGTAAGAACCACAGGAAATGCATTATTCATCAAATTTTCGTATCCAACCACCCAGGATAGGCAATAGTTGTGTACAGCTGGCAACACAGACCGAGGTAATTAATCAGAACGTTTAATTATGAAATATGGTTCAATAAATCGATGGAGTGAACGCACACCGTCGCATCGTGCACATTCCGACGGTATACGACGGTTTGGGGTTCCGTAGGCGAAAACAGAAGAAACTGAATGGTATCCTTTAAAAGAAGGCTCAGGTCTATAAAGGCTTAATTCTGTAAACCCACCTGACTTGTTTTACGTGTGGCATAATAATATGCAGTATGATTAGAACTTTATTCTTATATAATAAAGTTAAAGGAAATTCATATTTTAACAGTCAGCTCCAAATTCATTACTTAGCAATTTACTGCACATTGGTTTCTACCATGTTTCTACTAAACTACATGAGCCCCGCGATTTCACCCAGTCCCGATCCCGTGACAAAATATTGTACAGGCTTTACGGTATTCCAAGACTTTAGCAATATACATACTAAGTTTCATCGCAATCGGTTCAGCTGTTCTAGAGTTATAAATGGTTACACCATTTATAACTCGAGAACAGCTGACATGACTTAATAATAGAAGAAAGACTACTTTCAATGGTTGAGTTTGATAATTAACTAATATCTTTAAAAGAATTGAAATATTGTACGGAACCCAAAACCTCTGAAACTCAACTCACATTTAAATCCCTGAATATTTTGTTCATCTCAGGAGGACGACTACCTTTATTATGCTATGCTATACCTACGATACGGTTAATTAAAACAGGGCATTAGCATAAACAAATAAAAATGCACATTAAGAATTCAATTTACAATCGTTCGAATTAGTCGCAGTAAATAATATCTCGGCATATTTGTGTAATGGCGTCGCGCGTCGATTGACCGGTAGAGTACGTGCCTGATATGATTGCGCGCGATTGGTGGTGCTTTCACCGTGTTTCGAGTTAATCCCTGCCTGTACTTAAGGTTTTGCCGAGTATCTTTTTGGTAGTAACAACAGTATTGGTAGTTAGATTTTTCTGAAAATATAAGGGTTCCGTTTTTTTCTTTCGAGGTAAGGAAACCTAAAAAATCCTAATTAGAGATCAAAATGTAAACCTCCCCGAACTGTTTGTAAAAACATAATTTGCAACCTTGTTAAAGTGTAATTATGCTTTGAAGATACCCTAAATTTAGTTAATTTGGCAAATCCGCAAAATCAGATTAAATATTTTTAATGAATTATTAAAATCTTTTAGGGTCGATGTTTAATATAATACCGACAAGGAATAAAAACACCTCCATAAAAACAAGTTCGGATCTCGCGTAGGTAGGTACGTGCGCCAGATATGTCTATATCTGGCGAGCACTCTACCTTACCTTACTTGCTGGTTTATACTTTTATAGGTATTTAAAGTTGAGGATATAACTCCATCGGGTTGTGTTTTAATTTTAATTATTGAAATTGACTTTATTTTTAGGTTATTTCTGTACGTACTTACATAATGACTTTGTACTTATTAAAAAAAATAGGATTTATCAAAATAAAAATGAATCTTCCAAAAAAAAGAAGACATGTTAGAAACAAAAGAAAAGCAACACTTGGTAATTTTGCGTAGATACTTATACATCACTTTTATATTCATTTTATCGCTATCGCAAATCTAAAAAATCAAGAAAAAAGTCACATAATTTAGTGTTGTGCTATCAAAGTATCGATAAATATTTGAACAAAGAGGCTCTGAAACGTCTCGGAGTGCGCCCCCGCGGCCCGCACCCCGCGCCGCCCCGCAGCGAGTGACACGCGGCGCGCCGCGGGGCGCCTTTGTCCCGCTGTCCGAGGCTGAGCCGATGCCCCACACACTGGCGACCACTAGGTATGTCCATATTACATAATATCGATATCGATATTCTATAAAATTGAGTCATGTTAAAAGTGCGCTAGTATGTTTACTTAGCCTAAGCCTTGTGAAATTGAGCTCTAGCAAATACCTTTAATTGTTAAAGGACTAAAATCAACATTACTTTAGTTTCATAATGTAAAAACGTTTTGCACATTACACAATTATGTTTTCTAATACACATAAATACCTACATAAACATCCATTGACTTTCCTTAACAGTTTTGTTACCTTACATGTCTAAGTCACATTGAAAATTATGGCTTGTTATACCACATTGAAATGTGTAATATGATGCACATAAGGACTTTATGTTATCTCTATCATATAACAATATTTAAATGTGAAATTATCGTTAAAGCACATCACTATCGTGGCGCCTCGCGGACCGCATCACCGCGGGGTCGCATTGTCCGTCGAGCTAAATGCCTCATATTCGGTTACTCGACGTTGCACTACCATACGCCATATCGATACCTCACGCGACCCCGTATATAAACAACACTAATTTTACCCTATAAATCTGACGATTTTAAACTTTAACAGGTATAAATAAAGTCAAATTTTGTTTGGATTTACAAAGTGAGTTATTTTGTTTTAAATTGAGTAAAGAAGACGATATAATTTTCATTTTACTACAGCCAGAACAAACATGAGACCTTAATAAATAATGAAACAGAGAATCGGTTGTCACACCTTGTTCGAGCTTAGTTCTTTCATACTTTTGTCTTTGGTTTCCTTCGTTATTTATGGCATACGAGATTATAATAGTGGTACAAAAGGCGAGCAATAAAATGACTGATGTAAATTAATTTATAATGTCTTAAAGTTTGTTTTAATTTAAACAAACTTGTTGTCGTTAAATATTTATTGTCTTACACGAGTCATATAATGGGATTTAAATTGGTTTTATCTATAGAGTAGGTACCAATATATTTAATATATTGGTACCTACTCTATAGATAAGGCAAGATATTAGAATTTCTTGTCTTCTACATTAAGATAGACGTATACCTTTAGGTAGAAGACAAGAAATTCTAATATCTTGCCAAAATAATGAAGGCGAATGTTGTGTGTTAGTTAATTATACCTTAACAAAACAGACAGATCAAGAAAGTGATCTTATAAGGGTTCCTTTTTAACTTTTGAGATCCATTAAAACTACTAAAGCGATTGCGATAAAACTTGGCATGTAAACAGAGTAAAAACACAAAGGCTTTTTATCCAGATATTTCCAATGGATCAGAACTTACACGGGGAAAACCGTGGAGCTCAACTACTATATACATACAAGCATATAGTAGACCTATATCTATTCTAGATTTCATGTGCACCTACTACAGGTAACTAGCAAAGCCCCGCGGTTTCATCCACGTAAATCAGGATCCCGTGAGAATATCGAAATGAAAAGTAATATATGTGCTAATCCAGGTGTTCAGCTTGGATTTCGAGTTTCATCGCCATCGGTTCAAACATACACACAAACATTCACATTTATTATTTCAGTAGGATATCTTTCTGATAAAAGTTAACTTAAACTAAAAAATATTTTTTGTGCAAAAACGATTACAAAGAAAAAAATGAACTTCAGGTTGAAAAAACTTAACTTAAACAAAAAAATATTTGATTTGCAAAAAAGATAACAAAAAGTTACTTACCTCAGGATCAATCTTCTTAAATTCAGGATCGTCTTCATCAACCTCGAAGTAAAGTTCAGTAGAAGTCAAGGACACGGTCCCCGGAGCCACCAACCCCGGCGCTACGAGCTTCGCTTTCGTACTTATATTCACTGGACCTAAGGAGACAATATTTACATCAAAGATTTAAATTAGCGCCATCTATTGACCGATTGATGAACTGCTACTCGTATACGGACTGTTTAGTTGGGTCCTTTTTGCGTGAGGATTGAGCAGGCCTGCCCAGCACCTACTGCCCAGTAGGTGCTCAGCTTAGTCGGACACGGTCGCGGTCGACTAACCCTACTCAGCTTAGTCGACCGTGTCCAGAGGAAAGAAAACTTGTCAATACTTATGTAGCCAACTATGCCCCGGGTTTCATTACATCGCTCTTACGGTGAAGGAAAACATCGTAATGAAACACCCGGCTTAGTTGTCACTAGAAGTATTGACGAGTTCTTTCTTCTGGACACGGTCGACTAAGATTGGAGGGTGGTATAAGGTCTGGACAAGCCTACTACATATCCCAGGTACTAAAGCGTCCTGAATAGCATGGATTAAAGTTGCTGATGCTGTATAAATCATCTAGATAGATGTAAAGGTCGATATTACTATCTTTTGACGTAAATTGTGTGTTCATTGTATTGTTTACAAACAAACTTTTTATCACAGTTGCTCATAAAGTGGATCTTATTCAACGGCTTTTAGGCTCATAATCCAACATATTATGCACGCGTGCGTTTTAGATTTGTTAACTAGTGCTGTAAAGTTATCCCGATAAGTTAAATACGTATCTTACTGCTAATTACATGTTAGGTAGGTGGAACATTCTTAATTTATCTGGGTTATACTGTTTTGATGTATAAAAAAGGTAGATACCAAAGAGGTTTTAGCTAGCAAAAATGGTTGTCTCTAAAGTCGGTTTACGAACGAAAATTTTACGTGATAATGACTTTGAAAACGATTAAAAATTGAGTTGTTTATTTTTTGTTTTTTTCTTTACTTAAATATATTGTTTTTTCCGTACCATTGTATTTCGTTCTTAACCCCCGACGCAAAACAAATAGAAAAAACCCTAAAAATATTGTATGTCAGACGAGGCTGTATAGGTTAAGTCTTTAGCCTGGCCTTTCCGGAGCATAATTAACAAAAAAATATTGCATTAAAAAAATGTAAACAGACTTATCACAAATATTTTGTTAATTATTATTTTGTTTTCTTTTCAAGTCTTTTCTTTTATTCGCAACTGTGATAAAAAACGTCGTACGATATACGTGTGGAATTGATCTTTGCATCTTGGCTTCTTATGACACGCTCGCTACCGCTCGCGCGTCATAAACCGCCTCTATGCAAAGATCAATTTACCACACTTATATCGTAATATACTATTACATTTGTTGTCTGGTCATAGAAAACTAATAATCTAAATTACTAATCAGACTAGGTTACAAAACTAGGTGCGGCAACCATCATCGTTTTCAAATAGCGCCTTATGAATTTGTTAGAGCAATACTCAAGTGGTGTGTTGCTAATACTTTTCCAATAGTTAAACTAACCAAAATTAATAAGGGGAATCCATTACAGTTACCTATACAAATGTATAAATGGTAGTGTTATAATTTAGAACAATACTTTTTATCACAGTTGCTCATAAAGTGGATCTTATTCAACGGCTTTTAGGCTCATAATCCAACATATTATGCACGCGTGCGTTTTACATTGCCAACCTAGTGCTGTAAAGTTATCCCGATTAGTAAATTACGTATCTTACTGGTAATTACATATTTTTTTGATGTATAAAAGGTAGGTACCAAAGAGTTTTTAGCTAGCAAAAATGGTTGTCTCTAAAGTCGGTTTACGAACGAAAATTTAACGTGATAATGATTAAAAATTGAGTAGTTTATTTTTTGTTTTTTCTTTACTTAAATATATTGTTTTTCCGTACCATTGTATTTTGTTCTCAACCCCCGACGCAAAAACAAATAGAAAAAAACCCTAAAAAATATTGTATGTCAGACGAGGCTATATAGGTTAAGTCTTTAACCTGGCCTTTCCGGAGCATAATTAACAAAAAAATATTGCCTTAAAAAATGTAAACATAGACTTATCACAAATATTTTGTTAATTATTATTTTGTTTTCTTTTATTCGCAACTGTGATAAAAAACGTCGTACGATATACGTGTGGAATTGATATTTGCATCTTGGCTTCTTTAACACACTCGCTGCCGCTCGCGCGTCATAAATCGCCTCTATGCAAAGATCAATTTACCACACTTATATCGTAATGTACTATTCTAATTGTTATTTATTCGAAGTTATTAGCATCGTTCAAGAGCTGATCTGCTAGTTTTGCGACAAACTGTATTTGTTCATAGTTGTTTTACAGACGCGGTTGCTGTAAATAGCAATTGATTAAAATTGCATAAACAAACGGGCGGTTGTTCGATTCAACCCAAGAAACACTAATTAATAAAATGAAATTTATGAACATCCACCAGCTTTTATTAGTTGCAAATAATAAATCTGTAACTCATGTATATTTACCAGTAAGGTCGTTATCGATCTCCCTATCATCTACTAGGAGGTCAGCATCGTCGAGGAGATCGGCCGCGGGCGGGGTGGGGAGGTGGGCGGGGCGCGCCGCGGCCGCGAGTCGCACGTGCAGCTCGCCGCCTGCAGCGAGCGCCGCGTCCATTGGCGTGCCGGACACTGATGTCGCACATGCGTGGCCGTGGGCTGATCCTGGCACGAGAATTATTATAAAATACCAAGTTGTCTTTAGTCCTCGTCTCATACGAAGTCAGATTTTCTTATCATGCAATGCCATGTAGCTCTGGCTCATGTCTTTACTATATCATCTTTTGTCGTTATCCATGGATTTGAGGACTTTCTTTACTCATCAACTAGACATCGAAACGCCATCCTTGGTGAATCACTTCCGAATAGTAACAGTTTGAGGTTGTATTCGTCATGTATTGATAGATGTAGATTGTAGGTGCTACGGAGTAAACTTACCTCTAGGGTCAGGCACGAGCCTCCGTCTCCGCCTAGCATCGTCCTCCCAAGAGTCCAGCTTCCAGAAGTTAGGTGCGGGCGCGTGGTTCGCTAGACGTAGTTTGTCCAACAGCCTGGCGGCTGCGCCCGCGTCTCGTCTCCGAGCGGCCACTATTAGACGCTCGCAAGAACGGTCCTCTTCCGCTCGCTCCGCGCTACTCGTTGCGCAAAGGCACTGGGTAACATGAGTAAATATAGGTATATTGCATTGCTAATGTGGGAGCCACATCATGGTAGAAACACCTGTTTCACTATGCCCCACCACCAGCACATTGGAGGTCCTAACAGAGGCTAACGCTGCAGATATTTCAGTGCGTTCTTAGTTCTAATTATAAATATGTAGAGATTGATTGCCATACAAAAAAACCACTTTGGGCAAGAAACATGAAATTTTACACAGGGGGTCAGGGGAAAATACATTGAAGTAATTTTTAAATCAGGATCTTGTGAGATTCAAGCGGGAGTTGTGGGTTCAAATCCCTAACAAATAGATTTCGTTTTGGAAAATGTTTCAATAACTGAAATTCCCCAAGTGTGTTGCCAAAAATGCCACCTAATGAATCAGGATCTTAGAAGTTTATTAGAATCTCACCTCAAAATCAGCATGTTTCAAGACATCATCAGCTCTCATCCTATTCAATATGAACTCGGCTTCGTTCGCGACTCTCACTATGTGATCCCTCATGGCATGAGACAGTAGTCTTCCTTCGTTGATCAGTTCTATGAAGGCTAAACCGGCGTGTTTCTGGAGAGAGTTCTGCCACTCTTGGGAGCAGAGCAGCATTACTAGTTCCACCACAGATGTGCTGGATTTGAAGGTCTGGAGACCTGCAAATTAGGAAAAGAAAGTCAAACTACCAGTATAGATTATAATCACACAAGATATCAACCTACATATTTTAAATCAAAACAGTTACCCTCCATCAACAGTTCCTGCCCGTGACTCCCAACTAAAGTCTTCGATAGGAAAGGTGCGAAGTCAAGCATAATTTCCCTCAATAACGGACAGACAGGCCCCAAGGCTGTCTCCAACTTGTGTGTTAGAGAAGCTTCGCGGGAGACGCCGTCAGCGGACATTGATGCGTTCATTGCGTTTAGACCGGCTAATGTTTCATTATCCTGAAATATTAAAAACAAAAATTATTAAAAAGTCAAATTAGAAGTTATTTTAGGTTTCACCTTTGCAGGTTTTAAACCGGTAGCTCAGCGTAGCTACCCAAGATCACGAGGTTCAGTTTTTGAGAAAAATGCTTGAGGCGACACTTTAATGTCCTTTAATGGACATTAATACACTTTAATGTCCTTTAATGGACATTAAACTGTCGGCATTTTTTTAAATAAATTGCAGAACATAAAGTTGGACAAATTAGTTTAAAAGCTTACCGGATGTAAATGCCTTTGAGCAGCCTGTAGACTTCTATTTTGATGTCTCTGTTGAATGTGATGATGGGATTCAGAGTTTCTCATGTGAATTTGTTTGTCTATTTCTGAAATAAAATAAAAAATACAATAAATACCATACCTACACACTATAGAAAACTGCAGAACTCATTACCCCCATCCTTTAGATCAAACTGCGTTTACGTTTTAGTGAATATTACATTTTACAAAATGCTCAAGACTTAAAGACAACATATATTTGAAACGCCTGATGAAATAAATATACAGACATGTGTATTTTGTATTTTCGTAATAGTACAAACGCTTTCATGTCAGTTCAACGTTTCATTTGAAAATACCGAATCCCTCCTTCTGTACCCAGAAACCTAATGACTTATTAGCGAGTACTGACAAGGATTCTCTGGAAATTCATCCTCTAATAAAACGGGGATTGATAGATTGTATGAAACTTTGTTATTTTACCCGACTGCGCCAAGCAAAATGGTAATGTACGGTCGGCTGCATAATTGCAGACCCACCGTAGAGCTTCAAAACGGCTGTTATAAGAATGTTTTCAACACTAGCAAGATTCTAGACACCTGCTTTAGGTGAAGTTTAAGGTCTTCTAACTCATCAATTAATCAAATAAAAAATATTAAAATGCGAACATTCCAATAATAATATTATTTTTTTAACTCTACCGAGGGCTGCAATTAAGCAGCCGACTGTACATCAATCACACTGGATTTTTATAAATTCAAACAATATCAGATTTTACGGAAGTGAACCCGTTAGCGTCCAGTTAGTAATTTTACCATTGGTTTAGTATTTCAAAGTAATATTTACCTTCATGTATATTACCCTCGTGGTCTCTAGTTCTGCCGGTGATGGTAGCGGGTCCTCTCTCACCGTCTTCGTTCAGATTCACGTCCGTCCACGATTCATCGTTACTTACCTGAAATTTTGTATATATTCCGTATATAGACCGCATAGCGCTCCCTATGCCTACATTACAACAGTTATCTGTGTGCCAAGTTTAAGCCCAATCTGTCCGTCGGTTTAAGCTGTGTGTATAGATTGAATTTTAAAGTGTTAAAAAAATATTTGCTAGAGAATATCGTTGTAGGTCACGTAGCTTAGTTGGTTAATGCGCTATAATTCGGAGATCGTGTATCCGAATCCCACAGGGGATAATTATTTTCAAACATTTCTGATATTTAAGAAATGATCAAACTTACAGGGTGTTTATTGTCATCAAGAGCAATCTCACTGGAAGTCTCAGGATCATTGTGTGTAGTCTCATTGGAGTTGAGGTGAAACGAACCGGCGTCTTCAATCGAATCCACACTCTGTCAATCACGAGATAAGGTATCAAATCGTTTTATCACATTTGTTACATGGAGCTTTATTGAACTTTAGTTTTATAACACGAACAAAAAAAGAATTTTACAAATCGGTCTAGCAATTTTCGAGTAATCGGCGAACATACAAAAAAACGCTACGAATTGAGAACCTCCTCCTTTTTGAAGTCGGTTAAAAATCTTACAGCATCTTACAGGCTTTTACAGAAGATAAAAGTGTATGTTTCACTAGATGACAAGAAGTAAAAAGTTACAGCAAATTTTTGCTGATAACCAATGGTAGCCAAACCAACAACATTTAACGTATGCGCGTGCGCATCCCAAGCCGACGGTACTGTTCTCCTCCGTCGTGTCATCTCTATAGAAGTTTAAGAAGTCCCTTCTTAAATGTTTATTTATAGTAAAATCTTACTATATATTTTTGAACATCGATTCTTTTATAACTATTTATCTTTTGACCTAGGTCAGTTTTGTTCAACACTATCGGTTTTTTTTTAAATCAATTGAACTTAACTCTTACCTGTAAACTAAATTCTAGTAGAAAGGTATCAAAAGTGACAGTTCATGGTACCAAGTGACTAAAGAGAGTGAAGTGGGAAGTTACATGCATTGAAGTCGGGTGAAGAAGCAAGCAAAAGCGCACACACACATTCCCATTAATTTATGAAAAAAACCAGCTGTATACATTTGAACTTTTCCACATAAGGTAAGTAGTTATTTTCAATACATACTTACAAAAATTGTTTAAAACGGCATACGCTTTAAACAACTTTGGTAGTGAAAACAACCAAATTCGGTTTAAAAACCTGTAGGTATAATGTGTTTTAACGAAGGTAACCTAATACGAAAGGGTTGTGCTAGACGTCTAGTGTTAAACTAAAGTAAGATGTTATTAATTTGAATTTCTTTGAATTTTGACATTATTCTTACTCAAAAATCAGCTGCTTGTTTAACAAATAAAACCCCAAGGTCTTCTAACCCCGAGAAACAGCTGATTTATGGATAGAATAACCTCAAAATGTAATAACTTAGTTCAAATTTTCAAAAGCTGTGAAACAAAGTTTTTTAAAATTGTCCTAGAGAAGTCTGATGAAGAATAACGTACTTTCATACAACGTTACTTTCTTCGAAACACATTATATATTTATATAATTTTAGCGATAGGTAAGTGTAGTTAATTACATATTGGTAAATCTGTCGATTTGTTTGTGCTTTACACGGAATAGAAAGATACTGGAAGTGGTAAATCGACCGTGTCATAATCAAATCAACGGGCACAAATAGCGTTTACTTTCTTTATAATTCACGTTATCTATATAGGACTAGGTTTTATCCGTGACTTCATCCGTCTAGGAATATTTTTTTAAAATATTTTTTTAGCGAATTTCTACGTACTCCGACCCGTCCATTGGGTTGAGCTGTGCGTTGATATATCAGTTAGTAAGGACTTTGTATTTCATATTTATAGTTTTTAAAGTAACATGGCTTTTTTCATAACTAAATTTTTTTAAAACGGGATATTTACCATTTATTTTATTGGTCTAATCTATAGGTATTACAAAAGTTTTAAAAAAGGATTATAAAGTACAAAAAAGAAAAAATGAATCATATTACCACTCCCATGAATGTATGATATCTTTCTTCCGTAGTGCTCTGTGCTGTCATGTTAGTTAACCTTTATACTTACGTCGCAGTGGGCGTAGGCGTAGCTTAACTTACAATACTGTGTTCGATTATACACAGTTTAGTGATAAGCCTGTGTGTTTTGTGTATTATTTGTGAGACTGGAGTTGGAATATTTGATGCTATATGTTCCATTGAAGATATATATAATTTCCCTACTTAAAAACTCCCAATAAGTGTTTCAAGTAAGATTTAGTCTATCCCAAAAGCAGAGTAGATAACTGACATTAACCTAAGGTATTTTGGTAGGTACGACCAAAAAATAAAATCGCGCAATTTTATAGATCAATCTAAATCTTTAGTTAGATTATCTAGAGTGAACAGGTATCCTCTAGGTTAGCATTTTGCATCGTCCACCTCAATGTCGCATCACCATCAGGATTTTTATGAATAAATAATATTAAAAAATTTAGGAGATTTAGTTATTGTCACATGTATTTATTTAAAATATCTGATTTTGGTACTACGTTTGGAATAGACTATGTTTAGGTTCTTTTGAGTTATTAATTTTCCAAAACCAGTCAACAGTGTAGACGCTAAAACTCGTGTTTTTTTAAATAACTTTGAATAACGTTTTACAAACCAAATTGACCACAGACACCGTAATCCCAGACAATGTTTTAGACCTTGCGCACGGCTAACAGGACAATAGAATGTATTTAGTAAAG
The DNA here is from genome assembly GCA_951213275.1 of Idaea straminata. Lineage (NCBI taxonomy): Eukaryota > Metazoa > Arthropoda > Insecta > Lepidoptera > Geometridae > Idaea > Idaea straminata. The sequence continues at coordinate 11,825,597 of OX577865.1, forward strand.
AGGTTATACAACACCGACAACTTGAAAGGTTATCACAACTATAATCTAATTCGAAACCAGAGAGAATTTTTAGTATTAGACCTAAAGTGTGTCTTACACCGAAATAATATACTCCATACATAGACTGTGCAGCATAATTTAGAAGAAACAAAATTAACTTTTTGCAAAAAAAGCACTTAGAGATCAACAAGTATTTATTCGTGGACTATTTGTAAGGTACATCATTTCCAACCATCTTAAAGCCGTTACTTAACAGACTTGACAAAACTTAACAGATTTGTCAAAATTAGCTCAAACAAGGTTAATTCAGTCGATTGGACGAAGGTTAAGATAATTTACAAATAATCCGCAAGGAAATTTTACATTTCGATCTTTAAACTCTGTATTCTTTACAAAATCTAGCTTTAATTTTGTTTTCGTAAAATTATGCTCTGCGCAGGCTAACGTATCGCTTAACAAACTACAATTTAATGTATAGAGAACGATAATTATCGTTTTATTTCTGTGTAACATAGTAAGTTAGGTCAATGACCTAATTTCTCGCTGTTTTTGAGATAGATCTTAGACACATGTTTCATTAAATTGGGAAGGTAGGTACAGGACACAAATTGAATATAAGTAACAGTACGAACGAAGGCTAGCGATCTTTAGTACAATGCTATTTAAATAACAATAATGACTTTTGCAATTTTGCTGCAAGTGCCTTGGGCCTTGTTACAAAATTGTTTCAGTTGCAAAATTGCAATAAACTTCGACTTGGGTACGTATTTGAATCTAGATTTAGTAGGATTAAAACTCGATCTTAGTTTAAATCTAAATTAAAATATTTCTGCCAGGAATCCTTATGATCTTAGGTTTTTTGTTACGGCATTAAAAAACGCCACCACACCAGTCTAATAGTTATTTAAATTGTATCGTACATAATCCCATTTTAATGAAATATAAGAGGGACCCGAAACACCAGAGATTAAAGGAAACGTTCTAATAGTAAGATAGAGAACACGAATATCTTCTCTCGCCTCTTGTCTCATCAACTAACCTTTATCTTAGGTTGTATTTTCACACGGAGACTCGATTTGAAAAGCGGTTCCTCCCTCTCTGAAGACGGCGAAGGTTCAGGGTTCTCTGTCTTTGCTTTCTCGCCAGAATTGGGCTTGAGCTCGTCTGTAGTTGTCTCTATTTTGGCGACAACCTCTTCTTTCCCTTCCCCTTCCTCCTTATATATTTTATTGCAACAGCAAACAAAATGATATATAATAAAGCCTCACAATTTCACATTAAATTCATTGTTTACATTCATTCCCCTATAGTAGCCACATCGAATACGAAACCAAAACAGCAAAACAATTTGCCAAAAACACAATGTAATATGGATTTGTATGATTATTTAGAATCCGTATGTATTAGGGTAGCATGCTTCCAAATCTATATGGATTGGACAATCTATGAAAGTACCTAATAATCACTAAACCTACAAGGTTAGAAAAAAACCTAAACCGTGAACTTACGTAGGTCTTGTCATGCTAAGGAAAAAACTATTAGAGAAATTCTACAAGCCTCAGATCAAAGTAATATTATTAAGGTTAAATAACATAGAAAACTTAATTTAAACTTATCATGAGAAATTTATATCAAAATTAATCAACCTAATGCACTACATGCAATTCCAAAACACGTTAATTTAATATCGCAAATAATGGATTTAGGTACTCATAGAAATAGTGCTTACCTTCATCGAAGGAGAGTCCATGTCGTTGATCGTAGAGTTATTCTCATCAACGACTATCATCGCGTATTCGACATCGTCCCCGTTGTGTTCTAAAGGGAATACAAACAAAACATCAACAAAAGTAAATACAAGTCTATATCGTAGACAACATTGACCAAGCTCGCTTCAATAAAGCAGGAAACTTCTTATATCAGGAAGATAATATTTCAACTAAAAGGAAATAATCTAACAATACTTTTATCTTAGTTGATGTTGATAAACTATGGCGAATCATGGGTTTTATAGTACACATGCTACTGACAGTTAAAATGATTATGCAACTGAATCATAAAGGAAATTAAAAGAAGCAGTGCCTTAGCGGTGCAGTTACACTACCTTGTCTTGGCATTATTACGTTATGTTTTGTGTATACTGTTACTGTTGTTCAAACTATTGTACGAAACCATTTATAGGGTTTCGTAACTCAAGAGAGGTAAAAAACAGAACCCTTTGCACAATTTTTCCAGACAAAACAGTGTGCGCGAACATCGACGACATTGCGTTTTTTTTAAGCGTTCGCATCACAATGTAAAAATTAGGAATAACAAACGAAAGAGCAATTGAAAACCACTATCAAAGCGTGGAAGCAAATTAAAGCACAGAGAAACATAGTGTAATTGCTCTTCCGTATGTCTAGCACTTTTTTTAGATTTGTAAAAGGCTTTTGATTCACTTTTGAGTTATTTATTTATCAAAATCAATACTTTTTATATGGGAAATGAATGCATAATAATGTACTGCAATGTTTTTTTATATGGAACACGTTTTGTGTATTTTATTTTATTTCATACCTCATGTAGCGTGGCTTGAACCATAACTATATTTACTTTATAATAATGAAAATAAAAAGGTCAAAAGTTATTTATTAATGAATTGAGTTTTTTTTTCAATATATCAAGTAATGCGAACGCTATATTAGTTGTCAACGGCCGCGTTACCTGCGTGAGCGCGGTGGTAACTAGAGATGCGAGTGTGTGCGTGCGTATTATTGTTAACGTGTTGCCCGCATTCGAGCTTGCAATGCGTGTGTGGATGGCGGTGAGCCGGGTGCCCACCGGGCAGAAACTGTGGGTAGACATGATGAGACCACTGAGGGAACAGGGGGCGGGAGCCTAACACATGAACACAAAACCGAAACACACCAAAACGAAAAAGTATAAAGAAAAATAACAAAGAAAATAAAATACGATCACAGTAAAACAGGAGATGTGAATATAAAGGTAATAGCAGTAAAATTTGTAAATGTTACGATTCGATCGTTCAATAGACGCACAGTGACGATTGTTGGCGATGGCGATGCCGTGCCGTGTGTTACGATGTTGACGGTTTTACCAGAGTGTTCCCAAATTGTGACGCGTATATCAAGCGGCGTGAAAAAAAGGAGAAACGACACACTTCAGATATACATCTCTAATAGTAACTCGTGTATAACGCAGCCACTGTATTTAGACATTTTGTTGAATTAAAACCTCGCAAACTCGAACTAAAACAGGAAATTTCAATTCCTTCAATTTAAAAATACTAAGACATGTTGCGTAGGTTTTAATCCCAAACTGCGTGTATACAGAATGATCAGTGATATTATACTAATTCATTAACAGTATACATAACCAATAGTAATGAAAGAAATATATGTTTACTTCGAGTGCAATGAGGCATTATAATAAGAAGCAAATAAATAGCAGTAGAAAGTTCTAAACAAACCCGATGTGTCTATGAACAATTTTGAAAAGAAATACACAATATTAAATATAGAAATAGGTAGGTATAGTATGTACGAAGTCACGACTAATTATAAAGAAAACTAACATGTTGAAAAATATTATAAGATATAAAATAAATATACTACGAAATAAGTAATAAGTATGCATATCACTAACAATTTCAATTAGATGCAATATACAAAATTTAATAATATTTCTATACAAAGGTTATAGTCAGACGATTTAGGTAGGTATAAATTAGTATGGTCGTGTATGGTTTAATGAGATTATAAGAAAATTAAGAGTTAGAGTTTGTGCTCACCAAATTAAATTATAAGAATAAGTTTGTAATAAGAACAAATCTAAAGTAATTATTTTAAAAATAAATAGTAACTCGTAATGAAACCAGTAAGTACATAATGTAGTTGAGAAAATGAAATGTTTTATTAATACCTATTCTCTAGCACTATTTAATAACCAAATCTTAATCTATGACCTACATTCAAGGCTGTTTAATAACAAAATCGAAAGGAGTGCAGAAAATGCGCTTGTCAAGTGACATACGTACTAGGATCTCATAGATGGAAAGAGGATAAATTAAATCGATCGAGTAAAACACGTTTATTTTATGTCACACGATCACTAGGATCTCATAAACGGCAAGTAAATTAAACCTCGTTGATCGAGCAAGAAAGACATAGTAAAGTGGAAGTTTAGGAATAATTTTAAATTTCACACGCTGACGAAAATTAATGAAAATAATTTAAAATGATACATCGGGAAAGAAAGAAGTAGTAAGGCGAAAATTATGTAAGCATTTTTTGATACAGACTAGGACATCATGAAATGTAGACGGTAGGTTAAACGTTTGGGACAGTTTAGATGCAGCTTCGATTAAGTGGTAACGCAGATATTTTGCACGTCATCTTATTATCGACAAGTAGCAGGGCATCATGAAACGAAAGGAATCCACATTATCATAACAGAATCCTGATCCGGTTTATCTCTTGGTGTCGTTATGTGGTAACGCATATTTTAGGCGTTTATATTTAGTTGGTCTTAATACCAGGACATCACAAACAAGAGAAGTTGAATTAAAATTCTTAAGCTGAATCACTGGACCGTGGAATTGGTGAGGCGCATCTTTAAAATCTTAACCTACATAACAACGAGGCTATCATAAAACGTAGCAGTTATGCCGTCATACCGTGATGTTCGTGCGCATGATGGTTGCGGCGCGTGCAGTCTGGTGGCGCATGCGCGGGAGGCTCCAGGATGTCACGATATTTGGACACCATCAACACTGAGATAAAGTAGACTATCGCTAGAGATAGAAACTGAGCTTGTTTCGTCTCTTCCTGAAACATGGTGAAGAAAAAAATATGAAATATACACCTAAGTACTTACTTATTTCTATCATTTTTCTATGGACTTACCACATCCCTATAAATGACAGCTCGAAGTCTATTTACGTCCATATCTTGAAGTAATCTTTCAGGGTCTTTCACTGGACTGGAAACGTCAGCTAAACTTGCCACGACGCTCTGTACAATAACAAATAATATCCAAAAACCAATTCATACAAAATGATGTTATTAAAATGTTAATTTATTCTTTTAAAAAATATTTTTGAGAGGGTGGCTTCCATACGAAGTAATTTATTCAATCTGTAACACAAGTACCAGGCAAGCATAACTACCATGAAGTTTGTTGAAATTGTATCGTTAACTAAAAGTTTGTAGAGTTCTAAAATACCATGCAAAATTGTGTTGTGTAACAATTTTGGCAAGAGTAGTTTTATGTAACATGCATTAGAAGAGTGAAAAACTATCGCGTGTGTAGTTGTTTAGTTCAAAATATTTTATTGTTATTTTTGTGAGCGGTGCATGTGTGGAAGCAACGAACGGTATTAATATCCTTTTTAAATAGTGTTTTTTTATCATCAAACTAAATTGTAAAGTGACAGTGATTTAATTAGTGCAACCTAAAGTACCAGGCAACCACGAAGTAAAAGAAGGTCAAATGCTTTCCCTTTCAACAGCATCTCCTTTTCTACGATACAGGGGTTGTTTTTTGTAAGTTTTGGGGGCTGGTCATATTAAGAGGCGGACCTTTTTGACTATACAAAAAGTGGTCACAAAAAATATTAACATTTGAGAAGGACTCAGACATTTTAAAATGGAAGACGATAGATAGAAGGTACGTTCAACCTCTTTTAAACTGATGGGTCCCTGGTATTATGATCTCATTTACATAGCAACAACAACCCTTTGATTTTCATGTTGTGCTAATTTGAAACGGTAGTATAAAAATTGTAAGTGTCTGTGCATAAAATGCAAATAAAGATTTTTTTAAATTCAAAACATTAAGGATTCTGGTGAACTCCATACAGTTTCTGATTCCCTGGTTAAAATCTTCACACCCCATGGCAACAGTTATCTTTAAATGGGTTTGAACAAAAAGTATCCTGTCGTTTTTATACAAACGACAGGTGTCTCTTTTTTGTAGTAGCTCATTGTGAGAGGGGCGTCCCTTAAACGGTCAGCTAAGTTCTTTTGAAAGGTTAAAAATACAACTTCTCGTAAGTGATTAGCTCCTGGTACTATGATATCTTTTGCATGGCAACAACAACCCTTTGACCGATTATCAAGGTAACTTTTTTATAACAAAACAATTAATTTGCATGTTATATTATTTACCGAGATCGTCAACAAGAATAAAGGACCAATAAACAGTGTAATCATTATTGTAAGTTTTCGTGTTTGTTTGTTGTCAAAAGGTATGTAAATATTTACCTTGGACGAGGGAGAGTCAGCGGAGCGGTTGGGCCGCGCGGCGTACCGCTGTCGCTCCTTGCATTCGAGGCAGTTACGCACCGCACACGTACACACCTACACACACACGCACACTACTGCCGCTAGTTCTACAGCGATAGTATCGCCGCTATTAGCTAGGACTAGGAAGGTATCAATTACATACTAGCAAACTCTCCAATACATAAAAGGAACTATGCAATCAAAACACAATAGATTATCTGAGAGTTTGCTATTGCATCAGATTAAAACTAAACTAAAACAAAGAAATAGGACAAATAAATAAATAGGACATTCAATAAATACTAAATATGACTTGCTCTATCGTCAGTTACGACTATGAAACTTCTAAAAACTGAGTAAAGGCATAGTTTTATTCACTTCTATGCGTTTCTGAAAGAGATCATTCAAAAGTCTAACTATGAGTTTTTATTTTGAAAAATTCAGAAAAAACTTTTCTCGAACATAAATCTGCTACAATAAAAACAGTTTTATATCAATTTAATCAACAGCAATATTTTTGATAGATACCAGGAGCACATAACCCCGTAGCAGGTTTAGTTCGCGACTCACCAGCCTGAGGCACTGCCTGAGTATGCCTCCGCTTGACATGTTCTTCTCGGCTTCTAGTTCGGCAAAGTTGAGCGCGCTGGCGAATATCAGTACGTCAGCCATGCTAACCAAACGTTGTAGGAAAGTTACAGCTACTTCAACAGGCATGCCTTGTGTCGGTTCTATTACATCTAGCTCGTTCTGAAATGTTTAAATGATTAATTTATTAAGATACAGCACTTACGTCCCGTAAGGCCATAAAATGTGGGAACAGGAGGCATTATTGCGGGCTCTTTTCGCATGAGATTTCAATGGCGCGTACGGGTACAGTTCATACATACCCTCTACACTATTTTGCCTGACTAAATTCATAAGAAAAAACTTTTACCAAGTAGGTGTGGCCAAAAAAGGTTCTACAAATAGGATGGGTTTCCATTGAAATCTGATACTTAGTGGTCATATTTTAGAAAAAATGACAAAACGTTCTTAAGATGTATGTTAAAGAAACATCTTGTGCTTTTATGGTCGCCTAGTAGTTGTTTACATGGCAAATTGAAGATTCAATAAATAGCAATTTCTATGTTGAAAATAAATAATCATAAAATCAACAACTAAACAGAAATTGTTATCTATTGAGTTATCGATAGTTTAAGTTAACCAAAGATTTATTAGGAGAACAAAACATAGCAGAAGGAAATATAATTATAGTTCTATTGCATTTCTATTGTGTAGGTTCCTTGCTCAAAAAGTTTATCTTTGATATTTTAAATGGTTGTTTAACGATAAATTAAGGATGGTTTAAGTTAACCAACGGTGCACTGGGAGAACATAATATAGTTCCATTGTGTAGGTTCCTTGCTCAAAAACTTTTTCTTTGTTATATTAAACGGTTGTTTAACGTAGAATTAAGGACAGTTTAAAGTAACCAACAGTGCACTGGGAGAACATAACATAGCATAAATAAATATAATATAGTTCCATTGTGTAAGTTCCTTGCTCAATTTATTTTCTTTGATATTTTAAATGGTTGTTTAACGATAAATTAAGGATAGTTTAAGTAAACCAACGGTGCACTGGGAGAACATAACATAGCAGAAGGAAATATAATATAGTTCCTTTGTGTAGGTTCCTTTCTCAAAAAGTTTTTCTTTGTTATTTTAAACGGTTTTAACGAAGAATTAAGGACAGCTTTAGTTAACCAACGGTGCAATAGGAAAACATACATAACATAAGTAAATGTATTACAGTTCCATTGTGATTGATTTTTTCACGATGTCTGTTGATAAAACCTCCTGTGCTTTATGGTCGCCTAGTAGTTGTTTACATTATAAGTTGAAGATTCAACAAACAACAATAAAAATTTGAAAATAAATAGTAAAATAAAAAAAAAACGACAACTAGATATTGTTGTTATCTGTGGTTGTTATTATTTCTAATCATAATCTATTAGACGCTTATTCAATAGTTAAGGATAACCAATTACTAGAATAACATAAGATAGCAGGAGTAAATATAAGCCTGATTCATTGTTAAAGGCTCTTTCTGCAAAAATCTTCTCTTAGTATTTTTAAAACGATAATTTAAGGACATCTTTAGTTAGGGAACGATTTACTAAGAGAACATAAAGATAGCAGAAGTGAATATGGTACAGTTCTACTGTGTAGTCTTTTTTGCACTCTCATTTTAAAGGCTTTTTGCAGTATAAAGCTCAAGTTTTTACAACAATAAAACAACAATAAAGCCATTGTTGTTGTTCACTGAACTATGTAAACAACTACTAGGAGAATATAAAACTGTAAGAAGTATCCGCAACACAATATTTGACGTAAACTAGAAGAAAAAATAAGGGACCTTTTATAGTTCACTAAGTACAAAAGAACTAATATCATGAATGAAAATGTGCCAAACTTCTTTTTCTTACCAACCCGTCGGTTTGTCAGAGTGAGACAGCAATTTGAATCCTTTTCTATATACATATAAAATGCTTTGTCCTGAATGACTGATGGATCAACGCACCATTTATATAAAATTGTCTTTAAACAGGTTGATTTATTAATACGCTTCAGAGCGAAATTTTTAACTACAAGAGACGTATCGAACATAGTAAGGCACATTGAAGAGAATAATCAATTTTCATAGTCTATCTATCTATACATATAATAAATCTGTAGACATCAAAAAATCTGTAATTGTAAGATATCCAGAAAAAAAATACACAGGTCGCCTTAAAATCGTTAGCTGAACACGATAGGGTACTTTTTAGGATTTTTGTCTGTTTGTCTGTTTGTTTATTTGAACCAGGTAATCTCATAAACTACAGAACAGATTTTAACAAGGTCCACACGAATATGTTCAGAATATATCAGAATAACATTTAGGGTATGTGTTGATATTTGATAAAAAAACATTTAAAAAATGTGAAATCGAAATATTTTTCCGTGGTAAAACGTAATCGAACGTCAGAAGGGAACAGTACCCTTACCACGGGTTTTTTACGTATTCGATTAAACATACTATATTGAGTATTTACTATGAAACTTCCTAAAAATCAACTTACTAGGTCCACCCGTCTCTGAGAATATCGGTAGTGACACACCGACAGACAAACGGACAAGAGAGTGATCGAAAAAGGGTTTCTAATTTTCGAGTTTTTCAAAAAGTCATGGTAGGGGTGCAGTACATGCCTCCGCTCAAGATGACAGCTGTCATAAAACCAAATAGTTTGCATTTAATACTACCTACGGAGTTTTGGCGGGAACGAGTTAACAACATGTCGTGCTGCAGTTTTATTTTCATGAAACTTAGATGTAACCCGAGTTGAATTGTATAATTCTGGTGGAATGTTATTCAATTTAGTTCTGTGAAAGTGCACAAGTGTAGTGAAAGTAAAAATCAGTGTCAAACATGCAGTTTTCTAGTTGCCTCCAAATCTCCTATTAAGGTTATGGTAAACTTGCCACCGCTTTACTATAACCCCTGACTTGACGGACTATGACGACTTTGACTGTATTGAAACACTTTAGGCCCGATTTATGAAAAATCGGGTCATAATTTGATGCAAAATATAACTTGACACTGGCTAAATGCACACGTGCGAAGCCATAATAAAAGAAAAAAAAAATACTACCTACGTGAAACTGAAAATGAGGTTAGTACAAAGAGGTACTACTACATAATATTACCGATCTCCTTTACCGAAGACCTCCGATGTTACACTTCTATCGCGCTTTTCTCCTGCTATAGTTTGAATTATGAGTTCAAGTAGCGAAAACCTTAGATAGTAAAAACAAAAAAAGAATTTTCCAAATCGCTCCAAGAGTTTACGAGTAATCAGCGAACATACATAAAAATATATATATATATATATACGTGACGAATTGAGAACCTCCTCCTTTTTTGATGTCGGTTAAAAATATACAGGTAGTTATTTGTAAAAATCATTTTTTTTTTCCAAAATTACGTAGCCCAGACAGCTACCTAATAAAAAAAATGGGTATTTTGGTCAAGAATTCAGAAAATTGGAAAAGGGGTCCGGAAATTCAGTATGGGAGCGTGGTTATGTTATGTTTTTTGCGCTGTGATTTTAGACCCGATGAATAAATAATGCCTAACGCTTAATAGGTTTTGTCAGATGGCATTATTTGTTATTTTCGATGGGTACGGGACACACTTTTGAAAAATTATAGGTTATCATTTTTCTTTAAATATTCTATTTCCAAAACGTCTCGCTTTAGGAGTTGAATGCCTTTTGCGGTTTGGCATAAAGGTTTTGGAATAATCGATTTTGACATAAAAACTCTAGGCAACATAATTTTACACAATTATTTTTGGCATAAAGTCACCGCGCACTCTTAGAAAATCAAGGAACATCACGCTCTTTAAAAACCCTGTATCCAAAACGCTTTATAGGGTTGGTGTTTTTATTATTTATTTTTTTTGTTTCGATGTCCTCTATCGATAGGTAAGGCGTTTTTTTAAGTATTAGTATTTGTTCTGCCCAATGGCCTTTCTTTTTAATCATTAGTATTATTATTTGATAATAAAAACAATGTAAAATATTATTTGCACCAAAATAGATTATTATTTGCATGATCTATTTTGTGTTTGTATTATTTGGTGTTATAAATACTATTAGTCCGGTCATTTTAGACATAAAAATAGTGATCAAATAAAGAAAATTCCGACAGAGCCAAATCTTCGTAGAGACCTTAGGTTTACCACAAGGAATAAAGTGTCAAAAGTCCCCATCAGTCCCATGTGAGCTTAGCGACTTATTCGGGGCCCAAGGTCAAAATTTTAGGTTTTTTGGATTTTTCTCGAAAACGGTAAGTTTTATCGAAAAAGTACCTCAGAGCAGTTGTAGATCTTAAAATTCTCTATAAAAATGGTCCCTATGATTTTTTCTCTAAGACCCACTATTTCCCAGATATTGCGATTGTAAGAATCACGTTCTACATAATATGCACACAACACATCTTTTATTAAAAACTGTGAAAAAATCTCGAAATGCGTCTCGAGTTGAAAGTGAAGGGGCCACCTCGGCCTGAAATGGCACTAATTCAAAAAAGTACTTCGAAAATTAAGAGTTTTACGCGTGTTTTTAAATCTGAACAATATTTCAAAACACCTTGGTTGTGTGGATGTGAAGAAAGCAATAAGTTATTTTGCTTCCCGTGTCTGGTGTTCGGAGCTGGCACCGGTGGTGGTGGTGACTCGGCATGGACGGAATCAGGAGTTGATGATTTAGCGCATCTATCAATAAAAGTGAAAAAACACTCGCAGTCTCGATTTCATATGTTATGTGAAGTGCAATTGGCCTCTATCAGGCGACAAGATATTCGTAAGGCGCTCGATTCTGCCTATCGAAAATCTATTAGAGAGTTCAATGAACGCGTTGACTAAAATCGATACATTTTAGGGAGTTTAATAGATTGTGTGGTATTTTGTGGTGCATGTCAAGTTGCATTGCGGGGGCATGATGAATCTACCGAATCCTTGAATCCTGGAATCTATAGAGGTTTGGTTGATTTTGTTTCAGAGATTGATTTGTGTATGATAAGCATAGAAAAACGGTTAATTAACTCAATGTCTGATTTTCACAAGAAAGTAATAGATGTTTTCGCTCGCCAAAAAGACCGGCGAGTGGATTTTATTTACAAATAAATATAAGTAAGCATGACTGTTTTTTTTTCTTAGTGAACACCCATAAAAAAATATCACGAGTCGCCTCTGGTCATTTTAGAGTAAATTTTCTTAGAATAGTATAATGTATACATAAAAGAGACACGAGTAGGCATTTTTGCTTGCTTGAGTACCTAAATATGTATATACGTGGCATATGTGTGCATACTATGTAGAACATGATTCTTACAAGCGCAATATCTGGGAAATAGTGGGTCTTAGATAAAAAATCATAAGTACCATTTTTATAGAGAATTTTAAGATCTACAACTTTGCTCGGAGGTACTTTTTCGATAAAACTTACCGTTTTCGAGAAAAATCCAAAAAACCTAAAATTTTGACCTTGGGCCCCGAATAAGTCCCTAAGCTCACATGGGACTGATGGGGACTTTTGACACTTTATTCCTTGTGGTAAACCTAAGGTCTCTACGAAGATTTGGCTCTGTCGGAATTTTCTTTATTTCAATTGTCTAAAATGACCGGACTATATAATAACATCTTATATTATTAATTTAAGAATATGAATCGAGACACAAAGGTAGTTGTTTTTTTTATATACAAAAATCTAAAGATAACTAGGAAGACAAAGTATGTTGAAAGTTTTGTGCGAATAGAAATTGGACTTAGTTTTAGCTTATCATATTGTTGTGTATTATGTTTTATTTGTGAAAAATTAACAAAAGTAGTACATTGTTACCAAAGGTGTGAAAGTCACTCATTGAGTCCCGAGCGTAGCGAGGTAGCTAATAGAGTAGCTAATAGTTCGATGGACTAAATGAGTCTTTTACCCGAGGTAAACACTGTGCTTTTTATTACGAATAAACATAAAATTCTTCCTAATAACGAGTGTGAATTTAATGAGAGACTCCATACTACCTGATCCTCTTACAAGGTTGGGACCAAAGAGGTTATACATTATGTAGATTTTTTTGTTTTTGCTATTTGTTTTCAACATGTTTTCAATACTCAAATATGTCGGTATTTACCGAAGAGATTTTTATAAATTAGTTTATCCAACACTGAGTAATGACGCGAAGTCCGTAGATTTAAATTACATTTTTTGTATCATGGTTTGTCTAGAAAATGTTATTTACACAAAATACACAATCATAAATGAAAAAACAGATAAAACTTAACACAAAAACAAAATAAAATAACAAAAGATAATACTAATTAAAATCATTCAAAATGAAAGCATTTCCCGCCAGTATTTTTATACTCAAGCAACGACACTGACCGCACGGTCGCATAAAGCCACATCTGCAACATCTTGACAGGGCGCCGGCAGAGGCGCAGCATGGTCATACGTCGCTTTGACCATTTTCATCTTTACATTTATTTTATTAAATAAGATATCTTGAACTAAATATATCTACCTAAATTCGATTACTAAGAATAAACCTATTATGTACTAAACTCTGGCAGTATGGATGAGCCGTGCGAAGCCATAATTGTTATTCTTTGGTGTTACCTAAAGCAAGGAGGTTAGGTTTTTGAAGTTCCTAATGCGTAATGATACTGATACTAGCTACAAACACATTGCACAAGCCGCGCGAAGCCATAATTTGACATGACAGCTGTCAGTGAAAGCGATTTTCTCTAGGGCTGAAAGTTTTTCTTTCTACACGCTCTTCAGGCATCTTTAGACCTACTTTCGGAGTATGAGTAAGTAAAGTGCCTTTGCCAAATCAATTAAAAATATAGTTTAAAAACAATGTAACTAGCTATTTTGTTTTTATAACTTACACCAAATGATAAATTGTATCTATGCAGAAAAATGCTAGGTATTCTAAATAACCCAAAACCACATCGCGAACGAAGTCGCGGGCAACAGCTATAATCTATAAATGTTGAAACAAAATACTCACATTAGGCGAGGTAGCCGATGCCAGTAAAGGCAACAGACCACCACAAGCTATGATCAGATTGTCGGCCAACTGCGATATAAGGTGTACTGTGTTCACGACGAATATTGCATTCTCGCTGCTGTTCACGAAGTCTATCACTGATTTCGTTGAATGGCTGCGCCACACCTAAAACACAGTACCAAAGTTTGAGATAATTGAAAAGTACGACCCGCAGCTCTGCGCCATCTACCAGGGTCCAATTGTGGGTCAAACCATCCCTGGACCCTTTCAAACACACATAAAAAATGTCATCAAAATCCCTTAAGCTATCTTCGAGAGTTTGCAAGACTAACGGCATTATTCCTGTTGACCTTTACCTAGTTGACTACCACTAGTTGGATACTGCGACGATATGTAGGACAACGGAAATAAAATAATAATGGGGTGCCTGCGGATAATAAGGGCCACCTTAAATAAAAACTAAATATTTCGAACAACTACTCAAAAATATATGTCAGTAGATAAATATTTGCTTTATTTCAATCTAAAAAACCGTTAATCAAGGTTTTTAGTAAACCTCTTAGTGGCCCTTATTACCCGCAGTAACCTTAATTATTATATATCACAAAAATCCCGAGCACATAGTTAATAAAATACCTGTATATCAGTCTCAAGAGAGAACAGTACATCTGACAAGAGTCTTTGATGTATGTAAGACCATCGGAACTCCGGTATACGGAACGGAGGCCGCGTCGGACCCGGAGAGAACATCGGACGTGAACATTTCGACGGACGTTTCGATTCTGAAAGATATTTACATTTATTTATTAAATACACTTGAATAGAATTGAATAGAATTGCATATTTTAAAATTCCGTACCGAAATGATTGGAATCAACTTGTGTGCTAGTCGATGCGCTTCGTGGCCTCTTTGGTGAAGTGCTAGTATTAGTACCTTGAGTGGTACCATTGTCTCTACTGCTATCCTGCTTCATCTCGCCGTCTCCAGGTAAACTGACGCGTCTCTTGTCTCGCTCACTCTCACGGTCTTCAGTCTCGAGTTCCTTATTGGCTATGTTCTCACTTATTGTTGAGATCGGTGGAATCTCTATCGGTTTCTCTTCTTCTGGTACTTCGTTCTCATTTTCTGACTCTTTGTTTTCGTTTTCATCTACTGATTTTTCGTCTTTGTCATTTTCCGGTTCAGTCTTTTCGATTTCGTTTTCGACTAAGAAGTTCTCTGGGGGGTCTAAGGGTAATTCAGTTTCAGTAGGTGTATCACCATCTATTGTTCGGGTTGGACTAGCTTTTTCAGGTTCATCTTTAACAGGCACATCGTTGGCTGTTTCATCAATGTTTGCGATACTATTGTTTATCTTTTCTTCTCCTTCGACTCTGGTGACAGCTTCATTTACAATATCCATAACTATATCAGTTGCAATAATTTCAGCAGGTCGTTTATCTTCTTCTAAGTCTTCAGGGGCACTCGGCGTGTTAGCAGATAACGCACCAGAATCTGGATCATCATCCGATTGTAGACCGACTGAATGTAAAGCTGCAGATAAAACTCTGTCTACAAGATCTCGAGCCACTAGTCTTGGATCTTGGTCCTTTCTTCTAGGGCTAGCTGCAGAACTTGGGGTAAGATACAATTCAGATCGGTCGGACAGCGACGACCCTGGTGGTTGTGGAGCCGGACTTCCGGATAAAGACGAAGGTAGCCCTTCACTGTCATCCCTGCCGACAACTTCAGCAGAATCAGGATCCCTAACCGGAATATAATCTAAACTTGGAGCGCGTTCTTCTAACGTCCCGACTCCAGACTCGGAACTTTCTATCAGCGCATCTTCTCTAGTTTCGACTACTTCATCAATAGCATGTTCTCTCGATATCTGTTCGTCATAAGACGGCATGTCACCGACATCTCGTAGCGAATGTCCCGGCCCAAGTTCTGTTTGAGCGGCGTGGTTCAACACCCCCGTTCTCGGTACATCATCGTCATGTTCATTATGCTCGTTTTGGTCAACAGCCATATCTTGTGGTTGTCTCGGTGCGTCCGCGTGTCTATCCCAACCAGATATAGTGGAAATCGGTCTTTGTTGCCGTTCCGCTGGGTCTGTGATGTTGTCAGCACGTCTTTGTTCGTAATGCTCGTACATTTGAGCGAATTGAAGTTTAAATTCTTCATAAGAGACCTGAAATCACAACAAAAACAAGTTATAAATAGTCAATCATAAATTATTCGCTAGTTTTTCTTCAACCAGCTAGTTTTTCTTACTGACCTTGGAATGTACAATAGCTAAAGTGTCGACCCACACTCTCCAACCGCCATACTCGTGTTTGATGGCGTGATGTAGCAACATACGGAATAACGAGTAAACCATGTCAGATATTTTCTGTTCTTCTGCGTTCTTTGGATGAATATACGCCATTGCTATTAACCATTCCTAAAGAGAAAAACGTAGGAAAATAAGTATCATAATAAAAAGGCCTGACGAACGGATAATAGACCTACTACAAAAATAAAGTTTATGGGGAATCGATCACCTATAAAATTGTCAACGCAAACATACCAGAAACTCATAACGTTAGACGAAGTTGCGTTAAGCTAGTTATTGTCATCCCTTAGATTCAATGGTAAATGAACACAATGAACTTAATTTTGCAATATACCCAAAAAAAAACACAATATTTAGTCAAAATGAATCGTGGAACATGCATGGGACCATAAAATTGTCACACAAGATACCAAGGACCCATAACTTTCAAAGTGCTTTTTCATTTCGTAAGCCTTTTCGCAAAACTTCTAAACACAAGCTCTTGAGCTATGTGGTGGAGTTTAATTTTTTTGGATAAAAGGAATCAATTAAATTCATCGTATCAATATGGTTCAAAATACCAGGCACCCATAACTAGGTAAGAGGCTTACCTGCCAAACAGACATCTGCAGCACTGTTCTTCGATTCTCTCTGTTATTACTGCATAATAACGTCATGTCAGATAAGAATAGTTTCTTCACTTCTAAAAGTTGTTCTGTTTGTTTTGATTGGCGGATTAATGTTGCTACTACTTTCAAGATCACTGTAAAAGAAAATTTATTTTAGGGTAAATCAAATATTTAGTTAATTGTTAAAGTTATTATTTCCTGAACTGCAGATGAGCTCTCTCTATAACTACATGTACTAGGCGATCATAAACATAAAGTAGTAACTCACTGGGGTTCTCTAGTCGAAAGTGCGGCTGAGGTTCAGGATGGCCGGTGTACAAGATCTGCTGGCCAACATGCTCGGTGAGCAGTTCATAGAGTGCGTTGTAGACTGGCAACGATAGCGCTTCGCCCCCCGCGCTCAAACGTCCGGCTAGTAGGGTGTACAGGTTATGTGGGGACATTACGTCGTATTTACGTCTGAAATTGAAATTGCGGGAAAAACTTTAGCCAAAGTGTGAAAGGCCCTAAAAATCTCACAACTCCATTTAAAGTACCAACAGCATAGCTTAGCTAAGTCTTCTGGCATTTCGATCATGATGCCTTGCCAAGTTATTGCCAAGTCTGGCTGTATTTGTATCAGGACATCATAAACCACAAGATAGCTATACTCACTTATGCGTGCTCCTGCTTAGAAAGAACCCTAATAACTTTAACGCCTGCAACCTAATGAGTTGACTCTCTGAAGCAAGCAGTTTAAAGATAGTCCTAACGCCGCCTTTAGCGTCGAAAGCTGGCACCATCGAGCTCGGATGTTCGGACATTAGGGATATTAGCATTTGAAGGACGTCGTGGAGGTTTTCATCCTAAAAGATAAAAGTAAAATTGTTTAGTAAATTCGGAGTAACACGGATCATTTAGTTTATTTTAACAGCGTTACCATTGTTACATTGTTACCCAAGGGGTGAAAGTCACTCATTGAGTCCCGAGACGGAGTTTGGCTAATAGTTCGAGGGACTTAATGAGTCTTTTACCTGAGGTAAACACTGTGCTTTTCGTTACGAATATACATAAAATTCTTCCTAATAACGAGAGTAAATAAGAGACTCCATACTACCTGATCCTCTTACAAGGTTGGGACCAAAGAGGGCACTATATTATGTAGTGTATTTTTGTTTTTGCTATTTGTATTCAATACTCAAAAATGTCGGTACTTACCGAAGAGATTTTTATTAATGAGTATATCCAACAATGGGAAATGACGCAAACTACTTAGATTTAAATTACAGTTTTTGTAACACGGTTTGTCTAGAAAATGTTATTTACACAAAATACATAATCATAAATGAAAAACTAGAATTAATTTAAAAACATACTAAACTCTGGCAGTATGTATGAGCCATGCGAAGCCATAATTGTTATTCTTTGGTGTCACCTAAAGCAAGGAGGTTAGGTTTTTGAAGTTCCTAATGCATAATGATACTGATACTGGCTACGAGCCATAATTTGACATGACAGCTGTCAGTGAAAGCGATTCTCCCTAGAGCTGAAAGTTTTTCTTTCTACACGCTCTGCAGGCACAATTAGACCTACTTTCGGAGGATGAGTAAAGAAAAAGTGTTTACGTTAAGTACAAATTACTTTGTACAAACTTTATGGGGACAGAAATCGTAAGGATAAGGGGCATAAGTAGATCGTCATACCTCATGCATAGTGGTCAAGTAGTTGAGAATAGACTGCAATTCATCCTCTTTGACACCATTCCCAATCATAATGAGTTGCTTCAGGAACAGCAGGATGTAGGCACGTATCGTTAGGATATCCTTGTGTGCTGGTCGGGGTCCATCTGAAGTTTTATATTTCATGATTAGGTAGATAGTGCACAATGGCCCAAATAATGAGGCTAAGTGCGGAAACAGCCCCGTAAAACTAAACTAAACTAGGTAGATAGTGCACTTGCACTGTAGTTATCTCGGTTTAAATAAACAGATGTGGGGTAGATTTTTTTATTTAAGTTAAATTACAGGGTTTATTCTAATAAACTTCTTACTTTATGTTTACCTATGACAAAATTCACAGTTTCTTAAATAAGAAGGAACTCTGTAATCCGGAAGTCAAACAATAAATTCGACTTGACTGGGGAAGTGTAAATTTCATAGACCGAGCGATTGCGAGTCGGGTCTGTCTTATATTGCAGTTTACGGTAAACCTGTCTACTGAACAGAATGCAGCGTTTTAATTAGTTTCAATTTGATTTAAAGCCAAACTAAATTTAGCTTTGTCTTTGAAACAGCCTTTTATTTTAACGGTTCTGTAGTTTCTGAAATGAACACCCACAAACCAACCAAAAGACAGATCGAAGACGAAATAATCATCATAGTAGACTCGGTACGAAACTGACGCCTGAATTCTGAAATGCTACTTATCATAAGTTACGATTAAATTGACATTTAAATGTATGCTTAAAAGGAAAGGAGCGTCTTAAATATTTAGAGGACCCCTAATATTTAAAAAGTCCTTTGAGGATTTGCGCATGAGTCTATTATTCATAATGTTGTTTTTAATTTTTGTGTCTTCAAATCACGAGTGAACTGGTATCTTCCAGACGTAGGTGCTACATCTAACATCGTTTCGTCATTTATCAGGTGAAGATAGTAGTCAAACGCAGACCAAATGTAACAAAAATCGGGACTTTATACTACATACAAAAACCAGAACTCACCCAGACCTTTAGGTGTGATTCCACTCTTCGGCCTCGGGTTTACGACCCAGTAGTAGAACTTGAGGGTATGTACTGTCTGCAACACCGTCGAGACCCTTCTCACGCTGCCGTAGATGTGGGCATCCGCTAGGAAGTCAGTCGCCAGGTAGCAGTACAACCTAACAACACAATTGACCACTTTATTAAACAAAGAACCTTCTGTTTTACTCCGCGAAGTAGGGCTGTGTGTTAAACTATTAGATATATTTGCATGAAATTGATCTGCGAAATCCTTATTCAGTAAGAATCCCTGTGACCCTTACTACGCGCTTCGTACAGTGAGGGAATGGATTCTGTTGCCTGAGGTGTCTTTCCTGCCGTGTACAATGCGAAGGTCTTCAATTCAACAGGTATCTTCTAGGTACCATCAGGTGAGATTGTGGTTAAAAGCTGACTTAAATAAGGTCGGCTGCGGAATTGCAGACCCTTCACTTGATACTAAACTTATTTACCATGTTTTAATCTAGTTTTAAATAACTTAGTTGCGTTATAAGAAAGGTTTCTCTGTTTGAATTTAATATGCTCCGAAACAACTGGACCGATTTTAATGGAACTTGGAATGAGTATACATTGATTCATTGAGAATGTCATAGGCTACTTTTATCCTGATATTGCCATCGGAAGGGAGAAACCCGCGGAGCGCTGCTTTAAAAATATAATAGTTTGTAATGATAATTACCTAGCTTGTACCGCAGCCGGTGTGTGTATCCACAACGCGGGGTTGAACAGTATGTGGTCCAGGAGCTGCCATGTCAGGAAAGATTCACAAAAAGACTGGATTAGCAGAGTTTCTAACTGTCCGATGGTTGATAGCGTATAGTTCTCTTGCTTCCGACTAGTTTGTAGGAGAGTATATTGGTACTCGATATACCTACCTATTCTAATCTTTTAAGCTGAGTCATTTGCTTTGAGTAGTTTATAAGTTCTATTCGAGTCTTTTGCGCTGAGTGATGTCTGTGTATGTTACACCTACAATTCACATTGTTTTTTTATCTAAGAAAAAATATACAATGAACGGTTTTAAATATTATGTTTGCATATGCTTTAAAACCTAGTGCGTAATTTCTATGATGAGGCTAGTGTAGTATATTCATATTTATATCTATTAAAACTAGTGTTGGCGTTTAAAACTTATAGTACAAAATCTGTGACACATGTTTTTTACAAATAGCATTAAGGATTCGTGTAATAAGAGGAAAACAAAGGAAAACAAAAACAGATTTCATGCTATGAAACGGAAAATAAACATTTAAAAATACAGAACATCGATTGAACAGTCATTTCCTAAGTACGAATTGATTTGTGTCATTTCACCATCGTCGTTATTGACCAGTGTCATTGGTGAATTTTGTACACAGCGCCATGGTGACCAGACGACGGATAGAACACTTATTTAAACTTTGTATTGTGCAAAACGTGTATATAACACCACAGAATGACGTGAGAGGTGGGGTGGCAAGCAAGAGTACATGCGCTAACAACCATCATAGTTGGACACGAGTAACGTGCGCCGTGCGAGCGAGGCCGCGGCGAACGCGAGCGATTCAATACTATGGTAATAATGTATGGAGCTTGTCGCGGTGAATCGCTCGACGCCCGCCGCGATTTCGGGGTCACTTTGAATCAATTCTTACAATTCGATTAAAAACTCGATAAATTTTTATGTGAATAATGAGAACAGTCTTTGACATATATACGTACAGACAGACAACAAAAGTGCAGTTTCCCACAGTAGTTTTAAAATTGCTTGTTAGAATGTTTACTCAAGCAGGACTAACTTTTGTTGCAGAATATACTCACAATACTCAGGAATAAACTCTTTTAGAATTTTCAATCGAATTTGTGAAAATTTACACATGGAACATAAATCATTCATAAATATTTCCAATTACCATACTTACCCTCTCAACCAAGTACTAGAATGATTATCAGATGATATTTTTCAAGTTTATTGAAGGAAAAATATTCACAAAAAATCAGACAAGTGCGGGACGCATTGGCGCACCGAAGGTTCATGGGTGGTATATGGAACCACTGAAACGATTTTAATGAAACTTGGTATAAGGATCCTGAGAATTAACACAGGCTTCATTTTTTTTTTGGGATCAGAACTTACGTGGGTAATACAGCAGGTCCCTGCATATACCTTAGTAGTAATTTGACAGTACCCAACCTGTGGTTTATGCATCTCGTAAACTTTTTTATAGATCAAAGTTCAACTGACTTCATGCAAATAATTTAAAATTATTACGCACGAGATGTTTTTACAAAGTTACGTCTACCAGAATTTATTTCTTTAGGAAAATAATTTACCAAAACAAAGTTAAGCCATCAAAAAAAGGTTTACGACTTGGACAAATCATAATAACAAATTTTATTACGCCCTATCTAACGTATTTAAGTGAGTTTGGGTTTAAATATGATCTAAATTGGTGCGTGAGTCGAAATTGCATGATTTTTTTTTCTTACCTGTTTTAAAAGGAGATCCGAATTAGGCGAACAACATGTAACCAAATGCTTGGTGAGATGAAGGAAGGAAGCCAGCGTGTCTGCAGTCAGATGTTCCCTCCCGCATCGCTGCAGCATGTGTGAGATTACCAGGAACCCACGACATTGCAGCATGTGTTGTTGGACTGTGCTGCATGATTCTACCAGGGAACACACGAACCCTAGGAGTTTTGAACTGGAAATAAGAAAATTAAGCTAAGTCTAAATAGTAAATATTAACTAAATCCGTTGTTTTGTTTCGAAAATTTTAATCGTCATAGCTTTCAAAGATTTTAAGTTAGCTTGAAAACGATAATGTGCGAAAAACATCGCAATTTCGGCAGTAACAATATTTTTTTCAACATTTATATGATTAAATACTTCGAAAAATATACAATTTTATATTGAACATTATCAAAAATATAGTTTTTAAGTAAGTCTGTAGTTATGTTATAGCTTCTTAACTACATCTACTAGGCTCACATGACCGTAAAGAGCTTCAAGTGTCAAGTACTGAAACGTTTATTTCCCTCCAACTGCACGGTATCTTAAAAGCTTAAGAAATACGATCGAATTAGCAAGAATTCAACTTAAGTATGTACTTTAAGGTGTAAAGTCGCGTTACGTGCTAATAAGTAAGTCATGTGGGGTAATGATGTCGTAAATATTTGTTTAACAAATCTTAGATATCTCAGTGAAGGCGGGAATTAACCTATATACGAGTGCGTGTAGGTACTTATATGCAAAACCCAACCTTTGATGTGAGATTCTGAGATACATTTTAACATAAAAGCATGAAATCAACTGAGTGTGGTGAATAATTTAGAGAAGCTATTCCTTGAGGATCGCTCGTATATCAATGAATTTTAACATTATCAACTTCTATTTTTCTGAGCAAGTCTTGTAAATATTACGATTAAAACACTTTAAAAAAGCAATCAATTGATATATATTTTTCTCAATTTAAAATGAATTTTTTTGCTACTAAAAGTTCATTTTCCGCACATAATGGCAACACTTAATATGGTATCCTAGCATCGCTTTCTCAATAAAAACGTATCCCCCTATTTACTTCCTGGGTAAAATCAAGGTTTGCTGTACACACTACATCTGGCTCTAAGATTTAGGGTCTATGTATTTAAGAGGGTCTTATCTCATGTAGTAATTAGTTAGAAAAATAAAACCCGCGTACCCTCTTAATTTATTTACAAATTACTAAACCTATCACTTAAACCTATCTAAATAGATAATTACTTTCCATTCAAAGCATCGATGAGATCTTTCGCACTATATCCCTACATATAAGACCACCTACATGTAGGGCCCTTGCGGTTAGAACCCCCACAAAGGGCCAGTTCAACCGACCGTCACATAGGGATCCTTTCTTTGAGCCGCTGCTGACATGAGGGATCACATCATGCATACTCAAATACTATCGTTTAATACTTAAGAGCGAACTACAATCTCTAAATAGGAATAAACATGGTTTTTTTTTATAAAAGTTATTACCAAAAACTTTGATCTAACCATTGAATAGTCCTGACTTAGGCAGACATTTTAACAGCTTATAAAAATCAGCTAAAACATCATTTTTTTAATGATAAAAGGAATAGGCTCCGAAAATACTGGACCGATTTCAATAAAACTTGATATGGGGACACATTGATTAATTAAGAGTCACCGTGCGAGTGAAATCTCCTATATTTCTTTAATCTAATTTTCGTTTTGCCTAAACAAAGTTCAGGTAATGAAGTACCTAGGTGTGGTAAAGTTTACAACGCCACCTTCGTTATTAGTATTAGTTTCAAACAAACTATTCAGTTTTACTGCCAAAACAAGGCACCCTAATTAAATTTAATGTCTCGTACGGTAATTAAATAAACCGCAGCGGCTTTACGTTAATAATATAAATTGTCACCAGTGGAAACAGACATAAATCTCACCATTAAAACTCGGTGAGACACCAGGCAATTAGGAGTTAGTAGGAGGTTGATCTGGAAGTCTGTATTAGCATTGAATTGAATTTACATAAAGAGGTTACAAGCGTTCGTTGAACAATGTTGATTTTTCTAATATAAACGTATGCTGCGCTGTAATATTATACCAGAGTCCAAATATCAATAAATCATAGGTATTCAGGAGATTTCAACTGGAATTTCTACGTGAGAAATCCGATAAACGTGACAGATTGGAACAAATAGGTATTAGCTATTATTTAATTTATGTGCTTTTCCGTTTAAATGGTTGAAAATGTCATCGCCATAATTTCCGAGCATAAAATAATAACCTAGTGTAGTAACATTTAGGTCTTGTAGAAGGTAATTATGCAGGCATGACTTGGTACTTATTTCGAAGCACATAGCAGCAAGTCATCGTGACCTATTACCGAACCTCTCTCGAGAGAGCAAAAATGTAATTTTCCCGAATACAATAACAGCCGAAAATAAAAACATAATTCAAAGCACTTTTGTTCTTAGCCTTGGGATAATATTAAGGAGACTCGTGACCGAAAATATACAACATTATTTTGTAGTTCATCATCATCATATCAGCCACAGGACGTCCACTGCTGAACATAGGCCTCCCCCAAAGACTTCCAGAGCGATCGGTCGCATGCTCTTTGCGTCCAACGACTTCCCGCGACCTTAATTAAGTCGTCCGTCCATCTAGTCGGAGGTCGTCCCGCGCTGCGCTTTCCGGTACGTGGTCTCCAATCTAAGACTTTTCGGCCCCAACGGCCATCAGTTCTACGAGCCACATGTCCCGCCCATTGCCACTTCAGCCTACTAATTCTTTGGGCTATGTCGGTAACTTTAGTTCGCCTACGAATCTCCTCATTTCTGATTCGATCTCGTAGTGAAACACCGAGCATAGCCCTCTCCATGGCACGCTGTGCGACCCTGAGCTTTCTTATGTGGCCCATAGTGAAAGACCACGTTTCTGAACCATAAGTCATCACTGGTAACACACATTGGTTGTAAACTTTCGTCTTGAGGCACTGAGGTATTTTAGACGAGAAGATATCGCGCAGTTTTCCGAACGCTGCCCAGCCGAGCTGGATTCGTCGATTGACCTCCCTCTCGAAGTTGGACCTACCCAATCGGACAGCCTGTCCTAGGTATATGTACTCTTCTACAACTTCGAGAATAGAGCTCCCAACTAGCACAGGGGCAGGCGCGACATGAATATTTGACATAATTTTCGTCTTATCCATGTTCATTTTAAGACCTACCTGTTGAGAGACTCTGCTGAGGCCATCGAGCATTGCACCGAGATCTTCCAACGATTTTGCCATGATCACAATATCGTCGGCAAACCGAAGGTGAGCGATGTATTCGCCATTGATGTTAATGCCGAATCCTTGCCAGTCCAAGAGCTTAAAGGCGTCTTCCAAAGCAGCGGTGAATAGCTTTGGAGATATTACATCTCCTTGCCTGACACCTCTCTGCAATGGAATCGCCCCCGTGCACTGCTCCTGAACTCGGACCGACATTGTGGCGTTTTTGTACAAGCACTTCAACACTTCGATATACCGATGATCAATTCGGCATCGCTGGAGAGATCGCAGCACCGCCCAGGTTTCGACCGAATCAAAGGCCTTCTCATAGTCCACAAACGCTAAGCATAATGGCAGATTATACTCCTCAGTCTTCTGTATAACCTGCCGCAGCGTATGTATGTGGTCTATGGTACTATAGCCTCTTCGAAACCCGGCTTGTTCGGGTGGTTGGAAGTCATCAAGCCTGCGTTCGAGACGATTCGTGATGACCCTTGAGAACAGCTTATAAACGTGGCTCAGCAGCGAAATGGGCCTATAATTCTTCAAGAGGGCTTTATCACCCTTCTTGAAGAAAAGTACCACCACGCTCCTGTTCCACGCTTCTGGTGTAACACCTTCGAGCAGGACGGAATTAAACAGCCTCTGAAGGACTTTAAGTATCGGTGTTCCACCCGCTTTCAGAAGCTCTGTCGTAATTCCGTCTTCGCCCGATGCCTTGTTATGCTTGAGCTGCTTAAGGGCCATTCTTATCTCATACAAGCTGATGTCCGGGATATCTTCGGTAAAGTGTCGGGTAAGCTTGGCTCTCGGGTCTTTAGCCGTATCAGCAACAGGTTGCGCTACCGAAGTATATAACCGTCTATAGAACCTCTCGACCTCTCTCAACACCTCTGGTTTTGTCGACACTATACTCCCATCCTCCTTCTTCAGCTTGGTCAACTGGCTTTGCCCAATAGACCTGTCTCTTGCAAACACTTTGGAGCCTTTGTTCCGCTCTATCGCCTCTTTAATACTATTGGTATTAAAGGCACGAATATCATGCCGCAAGGACTTATTGATGTGTCTATTGAGCTGCCGAAATGCGTCTGCATCGTCGGATGATTGGAGTGTCAGGGAGCGTCGTTTTTCCATGAGGTGCAAAGTGTGGCCTGATAATTTTTGAGGTCTATTTTTATGGCGGGTTTTAAAGAATTTTGACCCGACCGCTTGGACGATTTCTACAAACCTGTTATTAGTATCGTCCACAGAAACGCAATCTTCTAGGCAATCGAAGCGATTTTGGAGCTCGAGTTGAAAGCTCTCGGGATCCTGGTAGTGGGCAACTGTAGGCCGGAGCGTCGACTTCATCATACGCGACCTCTCTAGTTTGACGTTTATATTCAACGTGCCTCTTACCATACGGTGATCACTGCCAGTTTTAACTCTGTGGATCACAGAGACATCGTTAAATATATGCCGCCTAGTAGTCATGATGAAGTCGATCTCGTTTTTTGTAGAACCATCGGGACTCATCCAAGTCCACTTTCTATGAGGCGGCTTCTGGAAGAAAGAATTCATCAAGAAGAGTCCCTCCTTCTCCAGAAAGTCGGCCAGCCTCTGTCCTCGAGGGTTCCGTCGCCCAAAACCAAAATTTCCCACTTTCATCTCGTCATCACTTCTTTTGCCTATTCTTGCGTTAAAGTCCCCCATAACAACAGTAAAGTGAGTTTTAGACTTATGTATGGCTCTACTAATGTCCTCATACATAGCCTCCACTTCGTCATCCGGGTGTGTCGAGGTCGGCGCATATACCTGTATGACCTTCAGCGAATACCTTTTAGATATTCTGAGTATAAGGTACGCTACCCTACTCGACACACTCTCGATAACCATTATGTTGTTAACGAGGGACTTGTGGACGATAAACCCAACACCACCTTGGGATAGTTGATCGCCCTCCCGGTAGAAGAACAAGTTGCCAGAATTTAGGGTTATCGTGTCCTCACCCTCTCTTCGGACTTCAGATAGCCCTATGATGTCCCAATGCAACTTGCTCAGTTCTTCTTCCAACTCGTACAACTTCTCGTCGGTCCTCAAAGTGCGCGTATTATGTGTTACCAGGGCCAGTCGTCGGTGGTGGTAGCCGGATCTCTGCCGGGGATTCTTCGCACCCCCTGCCCTGCCGTTACCATGGCCGCTACCGTAGCCAGGAATAGCAAGGCTGCCGGGGACTGGGGGCCTGGGATTTTTGTTATTATCCATCATTGAGGGGTTTTGCCCATACTCACCACGCTGGGCATGCGGGTTGGCGAGCGCAGTCGATTTGGATGGAATGAGACAGAGACGCTGCTGCCCATCCCTGTTCCTAATGTAATCTTTTAGACGCCTCTTACGTCACCCACAAGAAGATATGGGGAAGTGTTATTCTAGGCCGACACTTCACGGCCTTTTGTAGTTATTAAGGAAATAAAGCCTTAAATGTACTTCTACTATAGATAATCCAGTCAAATTTAGTTTGTGAGCGAGTTCAAAGTGTCTATTCGGGGACGACAGTGAAAGTGCATTTAGCCGGGTAATCCGAATCCACTACGAATATTAATGAACGGCTTCAAACTCCATATTCAGTGATTTAGTCTCGATTTAGTTGAGAATTCGTAACTTTATTCACGATCTGGCTAATAGCTCCCAACTATGAGTAAAACTTTATTTTATAGAGGGGATTTACGACAATTTGCGGGCCATTATGGTAGCCTATTGATCACTCTGTAGACAGTTATTACTGTGTTTTACGAATTTATTATTGTTTTTACATTGTTTTCGGGATAAATATGACTTTGAACGCGAAGTTTTAGGGGACTGTATTACGTATGAGTATATGACGACATAACATAAAATTAATAATAAAATAAAAATAATAAATATTACAGGACATTACACACATCGCCATCTAGCCCCAAGTTAAGTAACTAGACTTGTGTTATGGGTGCTGACAACGGATATACTACTTATATACTTTTCTTTTGTAAATATATACTTATAATACATAGAAACAACCAGACCACAGACAAATATCTAAGCATAAATACTTGTCTGAGGCGGAAATCGAACCCGCAACCCTAGGTTTGGCAGTCCGGCATGGTGACCATTGTGCCAACTGGGTCGTCAATAGTTGTCAATAGTTCTACATTTATGGTAATGTCAATCATTTTCTTCTTCGTAACTTCTACATTCCTAGTACAATACTGCCTCCACTTACCACAATAAAGGATCCCGTTTAGGATCTGCAGCAGGATTGTCATGTGGAAGGTCCAGCTGAGCGAACAATGGAAACAGGACTTGAACCCCGCCTATCGAGTTCAGAGCGCTGTGTATCGAATGTGTCACTACTGCCTTCACTTCCTGTAACATTTACAAAATAATACCGTGTAACTAGGATAACATGCATGTTGTGTTGCCGGATTCATATTTAATTAACTACAATTCTGACAGTTATTACTGTGCTACAATGAAATGATGATTTTCATCATCAGTCTGTCTTAATCGAAGGGACACCATATCATCTTTTAGTTTCTCGAACTCGATTCCTTCGAAATAGCCATCAAAACGACTATCTTAAAAAAAATAAACCACTATCTAACCAAGCCTGGAAAGACTACTACACTAACTTCTTAGCAAATAAAGATTTATAGTCTTCATCGATACTCACTTGCAGCATCAACGCATGCGGCGTATGAACGAAGTAAGACACGTTCCCTTTAGGAGCGGACTGGAGACAGAGCTGACCATCAGTCGCTACAGGGTTGTACATGAACACGATAGCTGATGACAACTTCCCGTCATATAGTACCTGTTGGTTTTACGTTTATCTCAAAATGGTTGCTTAGTAAGAACATTTAATTATCCTCATAATGTTTTAAATAATCGTACGTGCGAGCTACTGTTAGGAAAATAATTCAGTAACCCACCACACAATGTTTGTTTTGTACCACACATATGTTTATCATAATTTGATTGCTTAGTCAAAGATACGGGCAGTGCGACCGGCCAAGCCCCGAAGGCTAAGGACAGCGCAACCTCAGTTCACAGAGACCTTGGGCAAAAAGTGGACCCAGGTGGACTGAGGAGGTGGACTATGACCAATGCTCGGTTGTTAATAGTACATTACGATATAAGTGTGGTAAATTGATCTTTGCATAGAGGCGGTTTATGACGGTAGAAGCCAAGATGCAAATATCAATTCCACACGTATATCGTACGACGTTTTTTATCACAGTTGCGAATAAAAGAAAAGACTTGAAAAGAAAACAAAATAATAATTAACAAAATATTTGTGTCAACTCTATGTTTACATTTTTTTAAGGCAATATTTTTTGTTAATTGTGCTCCGGAAAGGCCAGGCTAAAGACTTTTAACCTATACATCCTCGTGTGACATACATTATTTTTTAGGGTTTTTCTATTTGTTTTTGCGTCGGGGGTTAAGAACAAAATACAATGGTATGGAAAAACAATATATTTAATAAAAGAAAAAACAAAAAATAAACAACTCAATTTTTAATCGTTTTCTAAGTCATTATCACGTAAAATTTTCGTTCGTAAACCGACTTTAGAGACAACCGTTTTTGCTAGTTATAAACTCTTTGGTACCTACCTTTTCGGGATAACTTTACAGCACTAGTTAACAAATCTAAAACGCACGCGTGCATAATATGTTGGATTATGAGCCTAAAAACCGTTGAATAAGATCCACTTTATGAGCAACTGTGATAAAAATTATATTACGATTTAATTTCGAACTACTAAGAATTTCAATAAGTCAGAAAAATAGTTTATCGAAATAAATTAAATTCACTTGTTAAAAAGTTAAGGTCGATTTAATTTGTTTTGGAAACTTTAACCGAGGTAAAAAGCAATCAAATTATGATAAGCCAACAAGAAATTAATGATGTATTAAAATAAACAATGTAAAACATGCAATGAAAATGAGTTAAGTAATGTGAATAGTGAACGCTTAAAAAAACAAAAATATAATATAAAATCAAATAAGTTCCACACCCATGCAAACATTACAATAATAACGACAAATATGAACATACTTACTTCATAAAATACCTAAGAAATACTGAATAAATACTAATTAAGATACAAGAACTGAAATTATGAATATATCAATACTAGGAAAATTAAGCAGATATTGTTTTGTTTAAGTTAATTACTGTTTTACCCTTAAACTTAGACAATAGTTTTATATCGTTAATAAAAAGCTTTTTTAAGTATTCTAGTATTTCTAACTATATAATATGTACCTAAACAAAAATACAAGGATAAACAAACAGTAACCCCGCACCATTGGTACCACAATCGCTAACAATTCCAACCGTAGTGTCAGTAAGTGGGTAACACTAAAAGCGTCTCACGTAACGTACTGAAATGGAGGGATTATATGACCCTGACGACGCGGACGGACAAACAGATACTCTTTGTATACAAGTACTAGGCAAACATAACTAACTTGTAGTGTTTTCTGTCAACTTGATGAGTGATACCACTTTAATGATATATTGCTTACAGCTTTATAAGGAATTAAATCTACAAGGTTAGGCACTGATGTACGGTAGAGATGAGAGCGGGGAAATGTAGGGAAGCTGAGACTGAGAGGCCTGGCTAAGTAGACAGGCGTGCATTACGCAGCTAATCTAAGCGTGAAGGATAGAGTGCACTCAGTGCTACAACTCTATGCATATTTGCATAGGTTAGGTAGGTTGGGGATAAAATGTAAAATATGTAAGAGATTCTAGATAAATCTAATGAGAGTATACCGAGAGACTGGTATTATGAAACTTTAGCCCTCATAGATAAGAAAAGTCTTATGAAACTTGCATGAAGCTACTACAATAGCCATTATGCACAAGATGAGCAAAGCCATGCCCATGTAATGAAAAAAAAGTACCCACCAAAAAGGTAGTGTAAATATTATGATTATGATGCGCAATATACCAGGCGGACATGAGATAAGAAGAGTACCTTTGAAAGAAATAAAAAAGCCATCTAAACTTTACTATGTAGCATTAAGATTATAAAATTGAAGCAGTCCATCACATAAACTCGCCTTGTTATCTCGGAAGGAACTGGTAAGCATGGAGTTTATCGTGAAGGTAAGTCAGTTAAAAGTAGAAACTCCTTCAGTTAGATCCTGCTTCAGTTAGTTATTGTACACAGAAGATACACTTTACTTGAATCCGGCATTATATTCGCGAACGTTCGCTAACTCGCTAACTTTTATGGGTGCATTTTTCAAGTGATATATGTGGACATGTTGCAAGGTTCAAGCAACTTAGGCAATGTCATTAGCGAACATAGTTGTTATTATATAACTTATACAGTAAGCATAAATTAGATGATGAAACCGTGAAGACGTTACGGGGTAATACAAGTTTTGTTTATAATTTAAACAAGCTGTCCCGGCAAACGTTGTTTTGCCATTTACAAAATTTTTTTTAAAGGAAACAACATTAAAATAGATAGTATCTCACACCTACTATATATGCATATAAAATTTCATAAAATGCCGTTTCAGAGGAGTATAGTAACTAACATTGTGACATGAGAATTTTATATATTAGATTGACAGAGTTTTATATAATAACAAAGAACAGTAGACATTATATATTTGTTTAACGATAATTTGGTGGTGATCCCTAAAAGTTGAAATAAAGTAAATAGTCTGAAGAGTTCGAGACTTTTAGACAACAAAAGTGAAGATAACCCTAATCCGATAGAGTTTCATTAAGTGTAGTTAGAGGTCGTCAACTTGATTCGACTCCTAGTACGTCCCTTTAAGTTCATTGACTAGAATGGTTCAAACAATTTGTACCTTGTCAAGATTAAATATTTTGGGGGAACAAAACTAGGTGAATATAAATAAATAGTAGGCATCGCTAAAACCTGAATTCCAAAGAAGTTTTCAGTAATATAAATTTTCACTTGTGACACTAACTATAAGATTCATTAAGATTTTTTCCAAACTTAAGAGATAAACTTTTGGTAACTTATTTAAACAAAAAGCTCTCAAAGTCATAACTTAGAGAATGTTTGTAGCAACTACCAGGGTCTCATAACAGGCAGGAGGTCGCTCGAGGCACTGAAAGTTTTATTAAAGGAACGAAGTTTGTGACACTGTAGATGCGGCATAATCGCGGCATGCGGATGTGAAAATCAAAACAACTTCCACCTTGTTTGAACGTTAAGTTTGAACCGGGTTTATATTATTTTCTCATTAAATTCGCGAAATTACTTGCCGAGTATCAAGTAACTAATATACGATGTTAAACATATAGATGATTTCGAAGTTAGTGATAGCTAGACGCAATATAAACTAAGAAATTATAAATACCATAGTCTATATTACTATTGTTTTATTTCGATGTAACAAACACCTTAACAGATAAAATCAATCTTCTTGCTGCTTTATCGACTACATTATACGAGTAGTAAGAAAGATTAAAGGCAAAAAACTTTTCAAATTGTAAAGAAATATGATGTTTTCAAAAAACGTAAAGATAAAAAAACCCTTTTAGTTGTTGTAGATCTTTTTATAACCTACAACTTTGCCATTTAACTTTTTTCCATAGGACTTGTAGTTTTGCCGGAAATCAAGGAAAACCATTTTTTACCCTTAAAAACCCCCCACTTCCCACTTCCCGAACTCGGATCGACCGTAATTTATTTTTCCTTTCATTTTGATCATATTCCCCTCCTTTTCTAATGGGTTCAGGTTCAGGTTAGGGGCTCCGATTTTCTGCACTCAGGCATAGGTCTGCCCATTGCGCGTGATCTTCGGCTTTTTTCTAATGGGTTTCCCATTAGAAAAAAGCCGAAGATCACGGAAAATCATGCGGAAAATCCTAGTGTAATTTTTTTTCAGTTTTTACCATTTTTGAAAGCTTCGGCCCTGGTCTATAAAGGCAGCTTTGAAACAAATTTTTAGGGCAACATTAGCTTTGACTAGAAAACGTAAATAAAATAAAATACGAGGTTACACTTTGACAAGATTTTTTTTAAACATGGCAACAATACCAATATTTCGGTTTCCTGGACACCTTCTGTACAATATTTTTCTAGATTTTCCTACAGGTATTTTTTTTAAATTTACGCAATTTTTCAAATTTGCAATATGCAAATTTTCATGTCATTAGGGCCTACATTTGGGACTGGCCGATGATTTAGAGGTCGTTTACCCTCCATTTAATAGTTCCCATAAAATATAGGTTTCATTGTTAGTACAACATAAACGGCCGTTTTCAACACCATCTAGGAGCATGGGTCTGATCGTAATTTAACCTAACCCCTTTAAGAGTTTATTCAATAAATAATCCAGTCTCAATTTGCCAAGAGACGGTGAACAAATGGAGACAACATTATACTAAAAGTTATCAAGACTTCATAAACCAAAAAAATAACATAGTTTTTTTTTACAAACAATACGAGCTCAGTTTTGAAATAAAAACACATAACGATGTTACATAGCAAACTTTGCATCGCTGCCTTCTACTGCTACAATAACCTACCAGGGTATCATAATTCATAAGGAGCGCTATGAAATTTTATTACACACAAGTAATGAGAATTGAGAAAGTGTCTAGATACGGGTAGTGTAGACTGTAGTGTCAGTTATAACGTACAAGTAAGCTGCTACGATGCATGTTATAGACATCACTTACCATCTAAAGTTACTACCGTGGTTTATTACTCTCCCGTTTTATATGTAATCGCTCGACTGTATAGTCTTAAATATTTTAACTACAAAGTCAAAGTCAAAGTCAAAAATCTTTATTCCTTTCAATGCTTAATACCTAGGTATAAGATCACATAGACACGTCTTAAAAACTAAGTTAGGATGTGTGCCTTCGGAACGCGCCCACCAATGAGAAGAAGGCACAAGAAACTCATGGGGTTTTTTTTTTTCATGTGATCACGCTCACAAAGGTCAATATTACAATTATTTGAAAGTATTATTTGAAATAGAGCAATTAAAGTCACGTCCAAGGGTTGTTATCATTAAGGTAAGACGAAGTATCATAGTACGCCTTACTGCACAATTTATGCTTTATAAAAGTTTTGAACCTGTTAATGGACATATCATATACATCTTTAGGTAATTTATTATAATAGAGCGCACATGTATTATTAAACGACCTGTTTATTTTCCGGAGCCTACTACCGGGCACGGTCAGTTCATCCTTATTTCTTAAGTTGAAATTATGAATATCGCTATTTTTACGAAAAATATCAGGATTTTTGTGAACGTATAGCAAGTTTTCGTAGATATATTGTGAATAGAGCGTTAATATATTGATCTCTTTAAATTTTTCCCTAAGTGATTCCCTGGGGCCCATCCTGTAGATAGCTCGGACAGCTCTCTTTTGCAAAATGAAAATGGCATCAATATCCGCAGCACACCCCCACAGTAGGATGCCGTACGACATGATACTGTGGAAGTAGCTGAAATAGACTAGGCGAGCAGTCTCAATATCCGTATATTCGCGAATTTTCTTAACGGCGTAAGCGGCAGAACTAAGTCTATTGGACAATGCTTCCACATGCGGGCCCCACTGAAGCTTAGGATCTAAAGTTATACCTAGAAAGACAGCCTTACTGACTAATTCAACTTCCTCATCATTAATTTTTACAACAGTTTTGACTTGTTTTACATTTGGAAGTGTGAACCGAATTAATTTAGTTTTGGATCCATTCAGTAATAAATTATTGGAATTGAACCAATCAACTATTCTAGAGAGAGCATTGTTCACATCGTCAACGTTCGACTGACGCCTTTTAACCTTGAACACCAAGGAGGTGTCATCTGCGAACAACACTATCCCATGGTTGTCCCTTACAAGGTAAGGTAAGTCATTTATATAAACTAAGAACAGGAAAGGTCCTAATATGGATCCTTGAGGAACCCCCATTGCTATCGCAGATCCGGGGGATCGTTTTCCGTTAACATCAACACTCTGGACTCTACCGCTCAGATAAGAAGAGATAAGATCCAGGGCGCTGTCCCTAATACCGTAGTGGTGTAGCTTCATGATCAATGTATTATGTTGAACGCAATCAAATGCCTTGGATAAGTCACAGAATATGCCATACGCATCATGCGACTCCTCCCAAGCATCAAATATGTTTTTAATTAACGCTATACCCGCATCAGTGGTCGAGCGCCCCTTACTAAAGCCGAACTGTTTATTATGTAAGATATTATTATCATGAAAATGTTTAAGTAGTTGCTTTAAAATAAGTTTTTCAAAAATTTTACTAAGCGTAGGTAGTACTGATATTGGTCTAAAATTGGAGGGGTCTGAGGTACTACCGGATTTAAACAGTGGAATTACTTTACTCAATTTCATTAAATCAGGAAACACACCACAATCTATACATCTATTAAATACAATGACAAGTTCCGGTATAAGCAGTTCGATAACTGATTTAACAATCGGAACTGAGATCCCCCATAGATCTTTAGTTTTTTTAAGATTTATTTGCTTAAGCACTACAATAATGTCATGATTTTTAACATATTGGAATTTAAATATTTTATTACAATTCGGTACATTGGTTTTTAATAAACCTTCTGCAATGGGGGTAGAAGAGTTTAAAGCCTTCGTCAAAGTAATAGCTACATTGCTGAAAAAATTCTCAAATTCATTAGCGGTATCTTGATCATTATTAGTTATATTTCCATTAATACTTAATTTAAACTCGGTGTTTTTGGCTGCGACTCTCCCTGTTTCAGCATTAATTACTTTCCATGTAGCTTTAATTTTATCAACACTAGTTTTTATAACAGATTTAATGGAGAGTGATTTTGCCAATATACATACTCTTTTAAATATCTTTGAATAGTTTTTAACGTAAGCTCCAAACTCCTCTGATGTATTAACCTGTCTTTCCGCGTATAACTCATATAGTTTATGTCTACTTCGATGAATGCCAACCGATGCCCAGCCACTAAATTCGCGTTTGTCGGAGACCACTTTAGATCTGGACGTAAAAATAGATTGAAATTGGTTATTAAGAACCGAAAAAAAGTTATTATATAATACATTTGGATCCGTATCACAAGGCAGAAACGGTAAAACTTTAGCTAAATTCAATCTAAATTCCTCCAGACGAGCAGCAGTCACCGGTACGTACTTTATTTTCCTTTTTGGTATTGGTTTTGTGACGATAGTAAAGCTGACAAACTGACCACTATGGTCCGATTCTAATTTGTTAATGATAGATTTGCTAATCGTGGTTATATTATCAGTTATATAAATATTATCAATACATGTTGCTGTAGTGTCAGTGGTTCTAGTAGGCTCCAGAAACACGTTAGACAAATTGTGTGATTTATACAAATTTAGAAGTTTCGTGGAAGAGGTACTTGCTTTCAGTAAATCTACATTAAAGTCACCACATACAAGCAATTGCTTTTTTGATTTTGTTAATTTTGTTAACATTTCATCCAAAATTTCAATAAAGTCTTTAAAATTATCAGAAACAGGTCGTCTATACACACATACTACTATTAATTGCTCCAGTTCTACACAGGATATTTCCGTTACACATTCCACAGACATAGACACGACATCTTTTCTTTCTTTATATTTTAATTTCTTGTTCAATATTATAAGAGACCCCCCCTTTGTCGTATTTACTCTACAGAATGCGCTGCCAACCCGGTGGTCGCTGAAATTGAACATGAGCTGGTGAGCCCGACGATGGTGTTCTGTTATGCATACTATGTCAATGTCCTCAGCGTTCATGTACAATTCCAGTGTTAGTATTTTGCCCTCTGTTAAATTATATATATTTTGATGCACAAGATTAATATTTTTTACATAAATTTTCTGTACTTTATTTATTTTGGGGCGTTTATTCCAGCAATCGTTATTATTTGACTCGTTTGATAATGAGATTAATAATTGGCTAATATTGTTGTCTAAACTTATTTTCTTATTATTATTACTTTGTAAAGCGCTAGAGGATATCTCTATTGTCTCAAAACTACTGCAAGAGCGTCCCCCTTTTGTCTTAATAATTAATTTAAATTAATCGGATAAAGAGAACTATCCGCAGTCTGAATATTATTTATGTCATTAAACTGCGCAAAAGGCGCAGTGTATTTAGCCAAATTTTTGGCTGTAAAATTAAAAAAATAACATAGCGAAGATGCTATCTGTCTTTTGATGGAATCCGGAAGCTTGTGCTTTCCCTTCGTCAAATAATAATTATTACTAACAATAGGGTTAGAGTCAATAACATTGAACTTTTTATTATAACATGATATAGTGTTCAATGTTGAATTTAAATTATATCTAAGGTTATTTTCCGCTACATAAATATTTTACATATGTAGAGCGTGTCTGGAGAATCATAACCGTAAAAACACCTGACTAGGTAATTGGCTTATATTGTTAGGTATATTTTGTATTCGATTATTAACTGCTTTAAAATCTTGAAATTATCTAATATGCAATAATAGAAATAACTTAAATACAATGTTTAAATTTACGTAAATACTTATTCTGTTTAAATATTAATGAGCCTTCTTTACTAAGAGGTTTATTAAATTTGTTCAAAGTTTTGCTAAAGTTTGAATATTCATAAAAGATTTAAAAGGAGAACCACCAGGATCACATGGTCTGATGGATATTAGTCAAATTAAGACTCCAGCGTGTCCCTGTGCTCATTACAATTCATTCTGACGAGGTGACTGTTTAGTTAAAAAACAATTAGCGAAGTTTTAATGACTACCGCCGCTAACTTTCGGGTAGAAATCGTCATAATTAACATTTTAATGCATTTTTTATGGAAAAAGTTTGATCCATCAATATACAAATTGAAAAAGGTACTCTTCGAACGACTACGAAATATTTCTAAACAATTTGGGTGTCTAACTTTCTGATATCAAGAAACAAGAATAACTTAACCAATTAACATTTATTTCAAGTTTGGATCCTAAGCCGATGAAATAAGATGCTTAAACTGAGTCGATTAATTTAGACTCAAAACTAAGTCTACTGAGTTTCAGTCGAAACTCATTTACTGGATATCATTCCAAGATTAATTAAATGGAATATTGTAAATGCTCTTAAATACCTTTACTATTTAATGAATAACTCGAGCGATTGAGTGTTTTCTCAGCGTTCAAAACTAAGTTAATCAAACTAACGTACAACAAAGATTGAGAAGTTTAAACTTGCAAAGCTTAACGCTCTTATTACGAAGTAGGGTACTAGGACATCATGAAAGTGCGGTAGTGGACTAAAGAGTCGCTTAACCCGAGTCCATTTGGACGTTACGAGTCGACCTTAAACGGGGAAAGTTTCCCGAAATGGCCGTGGACAATGGTCTGCCTAAACAATCAGCATTAAACTTGCAAACACTAAACTTTATTACTGAAACGATAAAATTCAGTTTTAACAGAGCTGGCGTAATTCTGACCTTTTCATGGATATAAAGATAATACGGAATCGACGCGGACACGTTGCCCCTAATCTGTGAACTGACAGTTCCGTGTTTAGTTAGGTAGGTACCAGAGGTACCTACGTATATTTGAAAACCCACGAGATAACACTATTATCAAAACATTTTAATTTCATAATTACGATAAATTGTACAAAACGTATTTTGATTATAAAGATACAGAGATGAAAAGGTCCAATTATTAACGAATCCAAATGATTCCAGTTAAATAAAGGTTTGAAAATTGAAAGTAAATATTTAACAACAAATTAATGAGTGAGCGAAGAATCGACAAAATATTTGAACAAATTTTCGTAAATCATTTGTGAGATTGCTGAGAATCCGCACGATTTAACTCGAAATCGTAGCGCTAGCCAACATAACAATCGAAGGTATTACGAAGCCTTTTGTACACTTGTGCCTATTGTTACTATATCATTATTAAATAAAATATACCTATCCATTTAAACCGATAGGATTAGTAAATTAAATGAACAAAGTTTTTATTCAGAGGCTTACTATTGATTACTATCGAACTGCATAAAATACGAAATGGTGCGTAGGAATTTCGGAAAATGGTTATTATTTTATCCTTTATTTATTATCTATAAAAAAATTGTAACAAATGAATTCAATATATGGCGGATCATTAAGTATAGATTCTCGTGTCGCGGTGTTAGTTACCATTCTTCACCTAAACGGCTGAACCGATTTGTATGAAATTTTTTATGTATATTCGTTAGGTTTAAGAATCGAACAACATCGATTTTTTTTCTTTATTTTTGCAAATGGCAAAACAACGTTTGCCGGGACAGCTAGTTCGTTATATACCTATAGTCCTATTCGGGCGAAGTCGCTGATAAAACCTAGTACATAATAATAAAATAATGAACCGATTTGTATGAATTTTTTTATGTATATTCGTTAGGTCTAAGAATCGAACAACATCGATTTTTTTTCTTTATTTTTGTAAATGGCAAAACAACGTTTGCCGGGACAGCTAGTTCGTTATATACCTATAGTCCTATTCGGGCGAAGTCGCTGATAAAACCTAGTACATAATAATAAAATAATGAACCGATTTGTATGAATTTTTTTATGTATATTCGTTAGGTCTAAGAATCGAACAACATCGATTTTTTTTCTTTATTTTTGCAAATGGCAAAACAACGTTTGCCGGGACAGCTAGTTCGTTATATACCTATAGTCCTATTCGGGCGAAGTCGCTGATTATTATTATATTATTGATTATTATTATTTTAATACTCGCGTTTAGATCCTGTCTGCCTCTCAAAAGATTAATATGAATCATGCAGTTAAGAGACTCCACATTAGTGTTAGGTTAGCCTTAAATTAAAGGCACCAAACCCCACGTGCTATATCAGTAAATCTTACTTAACAATTAAGTGTGGTTAACCATACCAAAAGTTAGATTAAATCCTCAATAAGGCAAAAGGCAAACGACTGACTTTTGTCCCCTTTACTTCGCTAAGGAGAGCGCTACAATTAGTCTTCTCTGTAAAAATAAGACCAGACCAATAGTAAGTATCATTTTTGGCAAACTAAAGGCAACAAAGTCCGTTATCTGTTATGGACCTATATGTTAATTTCTCATGCTCGTTCTTGCAAGGTTAGTTAACAAATCATTGCATTAAATACCCTCGTTACCCCAATATAATTGACTTTTATTTAATTCATATGTATCTTACGTCATGTATATTCTGCGTAGGATCATGAACGAGATCACCGTATCTGTCTGGGTGGACGTCAGTCGTAGGCAGCTGAATCGGACACTCGGTGTCGAATCTGAATTGACCCTGTTATTGGGCAACGAACTTATTACGTTGGTACGGTACTGTGAGGAGGCTGTGCGGACGGTAAGGACTGATCACTCATTTACGGATATTACACTTGTATGCTTTAGAATTATTGCTATACTATCAGCGGTATAGCGTATACGTTGCTTTATGTAAGCTTAGTAATACGTCTGCCAAAATCGTGATGACAAAGAATACAATCGAGAAAATGAACCCGAGAATCAAGCTTAAAATACACGTTTGAGTTACTTTCTGTAACGACAGCGTAACAATTGTAGTTACCTTCGTTGTTTTAAGCATGTTTATTGAACCACTTGCCATATTCCAGTAAATGAACCATCAGCCCTAATAAAACACAAAAAACATCACATAAGCATAAAACACAAATAATGTCTGCAGTACGCAAGCTGCGCGCCATGCTTACACGCTTGCATGCTTCAACGTCTAAGAGCATAGAGGCATGGGCTGCGGCCACTTCGCGAGCTTCATCCGCCAAGCGACGCCCACGCGGCGTTGCATCCTCTTTTACAACTACGCATGCTTCTTCCTTAGCATCCTTAGTAGGCAGTACTTCAGGACTTTCAGGAACTTTGGAAATCTCAGGATTCTCAGGAGTAATGGGGCATTCAAGGATTTCTAGGTCGGATTTATCGGATATATCAGGGTTGTCAAGCTTGGGAGCGGGCTCGCTCACCCTTTTGTGATTCTCCGGTAAACTGATGTTGCATTCGTTGTCGAATCGGAATTGACTCTGTTGGTCCACGGTTAGCAAGAAACAAATGTTAAGATTTATAAATTAGGCTAAGATCATATAATACCAAATGTCGTTCAAAAGATGTCATTAAACTCAACTTAAACTCGTGGTTAATAATATCATCTACCTGTATATCTTTCTCATAGAACATAATAATATTTTATCAGATTTAGACACATAGACTTATGCAAGCCTAGTACCACATACCTTATATCCGGGCCCTAGCCTGTGCATCGCGCAAATCTGATGCGTGGTGAGGGCTTCCCCAAAGAGATAAATAGCTGCCATCTGACCGCAGAAGACCCTTTCCTCATCTAGTTCAGCCGTTGCGCCGATATAACATTTGTCGAAGGGCTATAACAAAAACAGTCGAAATAATATACCAATATCGTTCCTTGGCATTTTAACGTCTAGTAAAAATTATTCACACAAAAGATTCTCTCAAAGAATACCCTAAAACCCCGGCGGAAACCCGGACGATATCCGTGATCTTCACTAATAATCTCAGTAGGTATTACAGTAGCTGTTTTTTCAGGAACATTCCAAGATTACAGGTTCTCATCACGTACGAAGTTCAACTGTAGGATTTCGGCATTAAGCTGATATTTACATGCCGTTTCAACGCAATGGCTTGTGGATAACGATGTACTTGACTCCTTCAAACGAAACGCCTGAATTACATGCTGGCCTAGTACTTTTCATGATTAATACTTAATACCTTTTATTTTCCGCGTAAAAAAATATGTAAAAAGCCTATAAAAAATCAATAAGCCTATTTTATGAGTACTTATGCTAAAAGCTTTTCAGTTTTAAAGGAAAGTTAGTGAGATACCAACAAAAGTTAGAGGTAGGCAGACTCTTATAATATGCGTCAGGTAAGTACTTAATCATGTTATTTATGAAACGCTTGCAGCTTTTTATCGGCAACAGAGTACCTTCGATCATCATCGTGCGGTAACTCGTTACGCATTTTATATTAAACAACTTTTTCACAATGTTTACGCCTCAGGGCACCTAATCATGGAAACAAATTATCCTCATTCGGATTCCGATATGGCTCTAGGGTAGATTT
Organism: Idaea straminata; assembly: GCA_951213275.1. Lineage (NCBI taxonomy): Eukaryota > Metazoa > Arthropoda > Insecta > Lepidoptera > Geometridae > Idaea > Idaea straminata. The sequence goes on from OX577865.1 coordinate 11,868,045, forward strand.
AAAAAGTTTTCCGTCGCCAAGAATCGGTTAAAATGTTTCGTCAAGAACTTTTATTTAAGGAAAATTCAATTTTCCAAGTTTAGTTCGGGATCTTATTTAGTTTGGCCCTGGCTTCTACCGCTCAGCGTGCCGATGGCGCTCTCTTCACTACTAGTTTGTATAACTCTATTAACTTAAGGCTTTTCGTTATGGTCGTCGAAAGCGCGAACATTACGTTTTTATTAATATTTTAATTAATTTCTAAAATGTTCCTAATTTAAAATGAAAAGATGACATTCATAATTAAGGCGAATAAAGAGCAAATTCTTCGTTCAAGAAATATTCCCACAAAATAGGACTCCTAATTATTCATGCCCTCCTTATAATTATGGTTCTTATTTGGAAACAGCTAATTTGAGACCCTCGTCGACGTCGACTTAAAAAGCACAAAGAATTTTACAAGAAAATACATTTTATTCTTAACATTTGCTGCTGTATTGTCTTTTAATTAAAATAATGATGAAAATGTAAATTGAACTCGGGAAAACTTATTGACAAATTGAATAGATTCAAAAATAATATAGCTCGCTTTGAGTTGTATATTTAAACTTTAATAAAAGTTATATTTAATATAATAAAGTATCCTTAGATTATAATGAGCAGCTAGTTATAGTTAATAGCTCTTGCCTATCATGTGCTCCTGATACAGGTTCATTTGACAACAACTATGCGTGACCACGATCTTTGAATATTCATAGCCTGCATGCATGACGCCCAGGCCGCGGCCTGCTCTAGTATAACTAGGTAGATATGAGTACAACGTTTCTCATTTAATATTAAAATTAATTTAAGTAACTACTAAAGAATACGTAAATTATTTTAATGCCATAAAGATTTTGCTTTTGTGCAGTATTTTGTTTGAAGATTGTACATTTCCCTTTAAATTTAAACAGACATTCTCTCTCAAAGCTTTGCTGTTTTCAACCTAATAAGGAGCACCGTCTGCTTCGTATTTCATTTTCAATGAATCTCAGAGTTCTGATGGAAAGTTTCATATAGGTACAGCAGGTTTCTCACATTATTATGAAGTCCTCGTATTCCCGCAAGGAATTTGCATGCATTTACTTGATATAAATTGTTCGTTACGACAGACACGTGACGACTGGAACGCTAAACGAGAATGTTCCACGCAGATAACTGGATGTATTATGTTAAGCTTTTACGGAGTTATGGTCTCCTGGTGCTTCGATATGGATTAATATGTAGTTTAGGTCGTTTTATTGAAAAGTAATAAAAATCGAACTATAAAGTCAGCTAAGAAATGCTTCTAGAATAATTTTAACATTCAGAAATCATTTCAGTTCTATAAAATTTTCACGACTTTGTTAAGTTCAAAAATAGCTGCTACATTTTTTTACTCGTCTAAATTTTCTCCGACGACGACAGTGCAATTCTTAGACATTCCGGATTAAAGGAGGGAATTACGGTGATATTAGAGCGGGAGCCACATGTGCTTGCACTAATGTATCCAAGTCCACGTACAAACGGAGCTCTAGATCTTATAAAATACCTACCTAGGTATTTGCCTTTTATGGCTTTTGTCTACATTTTGTATCGTTATCGGAAAAATGTGAACAAGTATCAGAGAGCTTTTCGTTCATTAGTGTAACCAGAATAGTAGGTAACAACCAGATTTTGGTTAAGTGAAGTTACGGTTTGCCAAGTTATAAATCGAAATCCAACATTATTTTGTAAGCCTACTACGACTCTATAACATAATTTCCAATAACTAAAACCTTTATTAGTCCTTGAAACTATAGCACTGGTATTATAAAGCTTAGGCTTTAATAATGTTCTAAAATCACGGTTTTTAAACTAATTTTACATTAATTTCTATTATTACATAATAAATAAATAAATAATTACGCAAACCTCTCGTATTTCAAAAAAATACGAGAGGTTTGCGGGAATCCGACATAGGCTTAAAATAAACTATCAACGCACAGCGTAAGAAATTGGACGGATCGGTCTATTTAGTACGATTTGCTAAGAAAGGATTAAAAAAAAATGAAACCCTGAAAGCAAGTAAAGTGATGTGGTGTATGGCAGTACTTACATCATTTGTAGAGACGAACCAGGCCATCTCCGTGCTGGAGGCGAGCTGTCCGTTCACGAGGCACTTGATCTCACTCTTCGTCCATCTATTGTAGATGTACACTACCGCTATCGCATACCATCTGTTCAACGAACAACTTATATTAGACTCACCAGATTTGTACAGTAATTTTCGGGTGAAAATAACCTAAAATTCCAAGAGCTATTTTCCAATTTTCAAAAGTTTTTTAAGATGTACAGAAGTAACCCTTAGCTGGTTGTTTAAGTTAATAAACCCTGTATAGTGTGAGTATTCTATTAGTTGTTACCATAACACAAGCTTACTTTCTTAGTTTGGGGCTAGATGGCGCTGTATGCTATGTCCCGAAATATTTATTGGTGCTATCGATACGAAGAAAACGAAGATTACTTTAATAAGATGATGACGCCCGCCCCTGTTCCTGTCATTTCGTGATCACAGCTATTGCAACATAGCCGAAACGTCGAAAATAATACTATGAGTAAGTTAATATTTTATTATTTTGTATAAATAAAAACATAATAAAAGTATTTTCATTATTAATTTATCCAGGAGTACCGTTATCACTTGAAACAAAGGTTCCATATTATAACAACCTCGACTTTTGTCTAGAATCATAATAATAAATAGGTTTAATTCAGCAGGCTCTGTTGACTTAACCCGGACGTGTCATAAAGTGTGTGAAATGTTTTCTAAAACTCATCATAACAACGTGTGCTGTATTCATATTTCAACAAGCCATTCCGCTTGCGAATTTTAAATGAAGTCCCGTTTAAAACGCCACAAAATGAGGGTAGTTGAGAAAAGTTTTGCGTTCAGTTTATAGAGATATCATTTATAGAGTAGTAAAGAGTACATCGCATTTCTTTAGCTTTTCGTTCTTGAAATACTGTTCTATTTAACGGAGTTTGAAAATATAAGACAAACTTATTAACTTGAAATAATTGTTTCTGGATTACTAGCTGCGCCCCGCAGTTTTACTTCAGCTTTCAATAGGTTCAGTAGTTTTTAATTGCATAGGTAACAGAAGGAAAACAGACAGACATACAGAAATAAATTAACACTATGAATTCCTGTTCTACAGTTTATTCTCAATTTTCGTTAATTTTCTTTCAAGTTTTATCCTTTCTTCCTTTATCTTAAGTATAATAGATATGGATTAAAAAAGGGTTTTGTCTCATGTACTCTCTTACTTTAAGTAGTATTTTATCTCTATGTTATAGTGTGGGTATGATGTGGGACCAGGGGCGGGCAGACAGTGTGACGTCATTACTTTGTTCTCTTTGTTTTTGGGGGTTTTAGTTGAGGATTGTGGGAACACGAAATCTCGTGTCATCCCTCGTCTTGTCTTTGTTAAGTATGCCCTTTTCATAGTCACCTAGTACTTCGTCTAATAAATATGTAAATAAATGATAGAATACTAGCTGCGTCAAGCGGTTTAACCCGCGTTAGTTTCGACTAAGTGGCAACATTGGGATAAATTGTAGCTGCAGACCACATTCCCGTCCTGCGCGGGCGGCCGCATCTAATCAGTTACTACTTGTTGGATTTTTAAATATATCATACGTCCAGTATATACAGATATTATCATATGTAACATAGATATTATTTAATTTAGTAATGCATCTTACCTTCTCGGTTGGAACTCGTATTTGACACAATGTTGGAATCCTTTCCCCCGTACTTTCATAGAAGTGAGCACCAGACAGTTCCCAACGAAGTGTGCGGTGTATCCGACGCCTTTACTCGTCTTGAAACTAAACATTATATCATTTAATACATAAGTACAGTCGAAGTCAGAATTACAGACCCACCGTAGAGCTTTAAACCTGCTATTATTAGAATGTTTTCAACTCAAACAAGATTAAAAGGTCTTGATCGAGTTCAAGATAAAGTCTTTCAACTCATAAATTTATTAGATAAATACTAGTAGAATAAAACATTCCAATAACAGTAATTTTAGAACTCTACGGTGGGTCTGCAATTCTGACTCCGACCGTACAAAAATATAAGTAAACTCTTTATAGTACATTACGATATAAGTGTGGTAAATTGATCTTTGCATAAAGGCGGTTTATGACGCGCGAGCGGCAGCGAGCGTGTTATAGAAGCCAAGATGCAAATATCAATTCCACACGTATATCGTACGACGTTTTTTATCACAGTTGCGAATAAAAGAAAAGACTTGAAAAGAAAACAAAATAATAATTAACAAAATATTTGTGATAACTCTATGTTAACATTTTTTTAAGGCAATATTTTTTGTTAATTATGCTCCGGAAAGGCCAGGCTAAAGACTTTTAACCTATACATCCTCGTGTGACATACATTATTTTTTAGGGTTTTTCTATTTGTTTTTGCTTGGGGTTAAGAACAAAATACAATGGTACGCAAAAACAATATATTTAAGTAAAGAAAAAACAAAAAATAAACAACTCAATTTTTAATCGTTTTCTAAGTCATTATCACGTAAAATTTTCGTTCGTAAACCGACTTTAGAGACAACCATTTTTGCTAGCTAAAAAACTCTTTGGTACCTACCTTTTCGGGATAACTTTGCAGCACTAGTTAACAAATCTAAAACGCACGCGTGCATAATATGTTGGATTATGAGCCTAAAAGCCGTTGAATAAGATCCACTTTATGAGCAACTGTGATAAAAAATTAATTATTGGCTAGAACAATGCCCTGTCTTTTAATTCAGTTATTATTCGAATTACGAATAAAATCAGGTTAGTTTGCTGTTAAACTCAACCCGATTTTGCGGTCTAGAGTACCAGGGTAGAATAACACGGTCACAAGTACACTTCAAACGGTAGAGCTTCCAAATTGAATGAAATGTTACTACGCACACATACATCCATGCGCCAGAATGCAACATAGTGCACAAAAGACTACAAGCCGATAGCGAATGAATATCTGTTTCGCTGTTTTAGAATTCAAACCTTCGGATTAAGAACAATTATTAAATGCTTTTGATTCGAAAAATACACGTTTCGACGTTTAACTTTTTGCACTGCGGCATTTTACCGCGGCATTGGAGGTCCCTTGGCGCAATAACCGCGTATTTTGTTAAGTGTTGCCGGGTCAAGAGAAACAATTGTTGCTATTCACAGCTACTTCGCAGGATCTCATTACAAAAACATACATACATACACTGCAAGTTAAATGAAAGCTTTTGAAAAGGTAAATGGAATTTTGGAAAATACTTAGTAGTAGATTCGATTTACGTGAAAAAAATAATCACAAAGCTATCCGAGATTATGTAATAAGTACAATTAATTATATATAAGTACAAGAAAATCCTTAAGAAAATAAAGTTCCAATTAATAATAATAGCTTCGTCGTATTTCTGTCATAATAAAACAGAATCCCTATTTATTGTTATTGGAGATTACCAGGACTACATGATGTTAATAGAGTAAATCTTACCAGTAAAGATAAGGCTTTTCTCTCTCGATGTTGACGGAATTGATTGGGTCGAGTCGAAACCACGTCGTGAATGTGAATCCGCTTTCGTAAGGCCACCTTGCGAGGGGTGGTAAAACTACAGCCTGAAAAACAAACAACATTTTGTAATGATATTGGTCTCAATAATGCGTATACAGTAGGTCATATATTAGGTGCCTGAAAAAAAGCCACAGCAAGCTTCACCAAATTGCATTATAATACTAGGAAAACAGAATATATCCAAATAACTTCTTGTTAATTTATTTACCACGACAAATTGTTCATTTTACTACTTTTAAAGTCCATCTCGAGATTTTAAATAGTTTGAAACTAGAAAGTTTGAGTATAGCAATAACCCTAAACTAAGTTAGATCTTTCACACACAAAAAGGGTCTACATAGTTGATGTATAGAACAAATATATTACAATTTGCATGTAACCCTTAGAAACATATTATGTGAATAACATTAATTTGATTTATGTGGTTACATTTAACAATATATTTTTGCGTACCTACTCAATATTCATCAAGAAATTAAAAAAACTTTTGTTTAAGTGATAAAAATGTAAAAAATAAAGCAACAAAAAATGTTATGCAAAGAAAGTGAGACTGATTGAAGTGATTCTGCGACGCGGCGAGGAAGAATATTTTTTCAAGTAAGTAAGTGAAAAAGTTTGTTTTCAAGCTTGCTTGCTTTCTGAGGTTCCCCTGTTAAGTCTACAACATTTTCATAAAACTTTTTATGAACATTCAAGTGATAGAAGTTTAGTCAACCGAGATAAACCAAGGATGTATTTTGTTTGTTTACCTTGCATGTGAAATCACGGCATGCATACATGTTGCCCGTGACAAGTACCAGGCAAGTAGAAGTCCGCAAGAGGCGTCACTCCGCCGTCAGATCTCCGGATAAACGCGACAGAGAGAAATGGACCTACCCCGGGGCGGGACGACGATAAATAAGGAAAAAACGGACATACAGATAGCCTAGTATGTCAAGCGGATTACACCCCAGCCCGTATTTGAATAAGAATTGCCAATAAGGACGGGTGGGGACGGTTAAACTGCGCTCCTAAAGTGTTCTGCTCGCCTGGTATCGATCTGTACGAGCTTAGAGGTTTGGACTTCGACAGGAAGTGTTTTGTTTATTTGGGGGAAGTTAGTGTGAGACAGGGGCTTTTAGGTGAATTCCTCATTTGGCATGCGAAAGCTCACAATGGATGTTTTCGAGAGCGAGCCGAGGGAGCACCACAGCCGATCTAACTTGTTACTTTACTGTTACAGCATCGAGCATTTGTTGTTCATTCATTATGTATCTCTCTCTACCTGTCTTTTAGATAAAATCTCTAAGTAAATATAAAGTAAAAGCTAAAATCTAATTTTCTTCAGCCTATAACTAAAAATTCATACGACACGTAACAATATTCAAAACAAATATAGCACTCAATTTTCGTGCGCCCAAAATAATCAAAGTTGTAGTCACCAAACTTAGTACATTTAGAAGTTGATTCAGAATTGTATGCGTGGAAATGTAGGCGCGGGTTCAAGAAGATAGGAGCAGAATTGCACTTTAAATTACAGTTTCAAGCGGAGTTTGAAAGAAAGTTAATAAGAACAGGTATAATGCCTAGTACGAGCGAGAGACAGCTGGCCTTCGAGACGAGATACATTGTACAGTACACCGCTGGTATTTTAATTAAATCTCTCGTTGCGTTCACAATCTTAGATTTATGACAATAAATGATTTCCCCGCATTGTACGCGACGCGTCGCGTAGAGTAGCTTTTCGTGTTGAACTCAAAAGAGTTTTCTATATGGTATTAAATAAATCATTAAGAATTGTTTCAATAAAGTAATGTTTAAACTCTTTAATTTATTCATTTTAGTACTTACATCGATTGATTGTTTGCATTGAATAGGCTCCGAAACTTTTTTGAACGAACGATTTTGATGAAACTTAGTATGAGGATACATTGATTCTTTAGAAGTGACAATATGGGATTACTAGTATTATATAAAATTATCTTTATCAAAACAAAAAAATATTAATTTCATTCGACGCATCGCCACTAATCTGCAATGTCCAAAACGGGCTTCAGCAAATATTCACGTTTTGTCGCGACATATTTTCTGACCACACAGTCAGTTACTTACATCGGGAATACTTCGTGGTGTATGTGGCGAGGGTAATCACCGATGACCGAAGACGAAGTTCGGCCACCACAGGGCCTAATGAACAATTCATCTGAATACTCTCGTTAATTAATTCTTGAAACAGTTTAATCTACAACTCTATAATTAAATCTCGGTCGGAAAAACCCAACAAAATTACATTAAAAATGATAAAACAACGTCTCGAGCGTTCCATTACAGAGATGATTCCATTAATACTCCTTAAAAATGGCCTCCGAGAGTCCGTTGTTTCAATAATTACGCGGTCAAAGGTCGAATTTTAATTTAAAAGATTTTTTTGAACAAATGATACTTATATTTTTTGGAACAGATGGTGTTTTTCGAAAACAATTCGTGGGAAGACGTAATGGATAAATCAGGGCTGGTTAGTGGCCGCAGCCGTAGCTCCCGCTCAGGGATCTCATGAAATATGAGCACTGTTTATAAATAAAACAGTTGGTAATGGACGGTCGTTTCTCTTCATTTCACGTGAAATACATTACCTACAAAGAGTTTCAATATATATTGTTAGCATTAGACTGGACAAGAGTAACAAAATGCTTATCATTTTCGGTATGAATTAATAATAGTAAAATCTCGCAATCTAGTTTTGACGTTAGTACCTATTCTGACATTTATGTGTAGAAAAAATGAGCTTTTAGTAATTACCTACCTATGATAATGGACATAACGTATACTCTATGAGTATAATATGTTTTATTTCTTTGATTCCCCATTGAAAAATCGAAAAAATAATGGCAATGTTAAACTATTAAATTAGTTTTTTTTCTTTTAGAACTTTAGTACCTACCTACTATTAAAAACGGAATAAATTTAATTTCGTCACGTAAACATAGTGCTTATAACGGTACCGAACTGTCGAATTTAATTTAATTAATAGACGTGGTAAATATCTTGCTTAAAAAAGATAACTTAGATGTAATTACCTTATTTTTTTCTTTAAACGAAAATAAAAGCATTCAAGTGTATAATAACTCTATTTTGTTAAATAGAGATTAATTAAATACCTACATGTGTGCACTAAATAAATTAATGCTGATTTGCAAGGCACACGTGTTTGTATGCGAGTGAAAGGTATTAACTGCAACCTTGCTAGTAGCACGTTCTTACTGTATCAATGTCTTTGCATTTAACAACTAATATAATTATTTAACCATTCAATCATCAGGGGGCGTAGCTCAGATGGTAGAGCGCTCGCTTAGCATGCGAGAGGTACCGGGATCGATACCCGGCGCCTCCAAGTTTTTTATGAGCATTTTCAATACATTTTCAAAATCTCGTCAAATTGAACTGGGTTTGACGCAAGTTTGGTTGGCTATCACTAATTTTCCAACCAGTTCTATTTCCTTCCTTTTTCTTGTTACAATATGATCACCATTCGCAAAATTTCCCGTTATATTTTTATGCTTATTTAAAAAAAGGGTTTATTTATCTGCATAAATGAAGCGTATCGAGCAGTTTTTGCAGCAATTACAGATAGTAAACAATGTATGCAAACAGGACTGCGGGAACAATTAACCTATCTGCTTAATTGGCAACGATCCACTTCGAACGATATTGATAAAAACAGATAAGCGAGCGCGAGCGTCACTCACGATTGGTTCAGATATTTGGCTCGATGAGGTAGCTGCCAAATTGGTCGTGTTGCCAATATCTTTTTATGATTTGTTTGGCGATTCATTCCCAAACAAGTAATGAATTTTTTTCTCGAAACACCCTGCGATATATGGCACAGATCACATTACATTCCAGTGAGAAGCTCGTGTTAAACTGACTAGAATATATAAATGACTCACCGATCCTTTTCTTCCGGGAAAACTGAAGAACACATCTGGCCCGTTTCTGTGTGGCATTTGTCGAAGGACATTCAGTAATTTGGCCGAGTGACGGGGCTGCAACAACGAGGAAAATACGACGTTTCAAGCATATTTTACTTTATAAATAACAACCTGATAATTTCATCTTTTAAACAAGGTTGGAAGATTTTCCTGCTCTTTCAGAGATTCGAGAAACAAAGATAACAAGTAGGTACGTTTAATGTAAAAAAAAACTCTTCAGGACATTTTTATTAAATTTGCTTTTCCCCGGCCTTAGAAGCTCCTCCCCAAGAACCTAATTAGCCTTCAATTGAGGATGAAAAAGGAGCTATCAAAAAAGGCCAATCTCAATTACCGGGCGAGCATAAACACAAAGTAACTATTCACCTACCAGCTAATTACCGCGGGCCGCACTGGCTAAAGCGATGCAAATTTCAAAAGCATTGCGCCACCAGTAATTGCACGTTTCTCTCGTGGCTTCGCCATTTTGTTCGAGTTCCGCGCTATCTCCCGGTAGTTTATGTTGCCCTGGTTAAATTAGACAGTTTTGCGGGGATGCTGTGATGCGAATTTCGTGTACCCTTTGTTCAAGATACAGAGAATGAGGGAATAAACATTTGAAGGATTTTTTATATTATTTGAGTGAAACTTACCCATTTTCCATTGACAGCCTTCATTGCATTAAATAACTGTTTGAGTTCCTTAACTGTGACACTATAACTCGCTAATACCCCCAACATCTCAATTAACAGATCTGAAACAAACAGAAAATAAGTTAATATAGGATTTTGCATATTGTATAAGTTGGCAAATATTGCATAAGTAATGCGGAACCACAATCAGCGTGTCACCGATCAATTGATTATGCAATTAGGTTAGTTAATTAATCATCGGCTTCATCAATTAATTATTCAGATAACACTATGCAGTAAATAGGGCTCAACATAAGAGTAATTAGTCTGTAGTCTAGAAAAAGAAAATAAAATGAAACAAAAATGTAATCAAAGTGGGTAGCTCAGCGACGGGTCGCTCGGAGATCGGGTAACTCTGCCTCTAACCCGAAAAAACATGTGTCTAAATGGAAAAATCATGTAACGGTTGCTAAAAGTCAAATCATTTTACGATGTTTCTGTTGGTTCTAACTTGAAAGTCAATTTTTCTACTTTGCGTAAAAAGACAAATATCTTGTGTGAATTTTCCTTCCGTTTACCGTGGAAAACTTTCTTCAGTTTTTCTTAGAAAAAGAAAACTTCTCAAAACTTTTTCCGACTGATTTTCATTTCTTGAAGAAGGCTCAATCAGCTCTCGAACTCTCAATACTATTTTAGCGGTCACTCAAAATAAATGAAGTTATAGAGCTTGTGAATTTCGATAACGAGGTACGTCCACATGATCCCACTTTTTTGTTCGTCTAACTCAATTAAATGTTGGTTTCGAACTTCGCCCGATCCGAAAACCAACTAGCTAATTTATATTGAACCTTCAATTCCGAAAATACGTCGGCATTTAGTCTGAATAGTTTAGGAGTTATTAATTAATTTCGTGATCTCATACCGATCGTTTGTTAAACTTTCTATTATTATTGAAATTAAGGTTAGCCAGCGATTATTTATAGCTGGAGATGATTGAACGAAAATACTTCAATTTGAAAGATTAATTGAATTGATTCCTCCCGCGGACTAGTCGAAACGTCCGAAATAACAACGAGCTGTCAAGTTCATCTGTTCCGTAATATCCATCGTATTGTACCAGGGGTTAAGCTGCGCAAAGAGTTTACGCCATTGATAATCCCCCATTAATCCAACACGGGATTGCAGCAGCTCTCGGCCAACTCCTCGTATTTTATGCAAGTCTGGTATACAACTGGATATTAAAATGCTTAACGCGATTACGCTCGAATATTAAACGTCTGTTAAATACGATAAGTCATATATACTAAACTATCTTACTTCGTTAGTTTTAAACAATGTTCAGAAGATTGAAACTTATTGTTTTAATAAGATTTTCTTCTTCGATAAAGCGTTCATAGATGAAATTTACTTCGAAAGACTTTGGATCTTCAATTCAAGGGTCAGTTGAAAATAGTTGAAATACGGTCACATTCAATGTGAATTTCTTAGCGGAGTCCATAAGTAGGTACTACATGATATTTTTATTACTGTGCAGATATAGTACCTACATTTGTACCTACTTTGTTAAACACAACAACAATTCGATTCAAAATAAAATTTCGTGAAAATAGTCGTGAACTTTATGTCACTGGTTTAAATGCCATCATTTTATGTAGTTCTGGTAGATGTACTACATTTTGACGAACAATAGTACTAAATGAGTCAATTAATTAAAATGTGTTTACCAACGGAAACTACAACTGTATTGATGTTAATTAACAATAACTTAATTATTGATAAATAAGTCAAAAGCCTATAATGACAAAAAAAAACTGCAAGTCAGCCCCAATTATATGCGATGGTCTCATATTACCAAGCCGACACAATTCTAACAGGTGTGGCTAATCCAACCGCAATCTCTTTAGTTAGATTAGCTAGATCCTCTTCCATTGCTTTCGTTATCCTACTTCCGTCACTCTTTACTACTCAGTCAGTACTAAGTCATTACATACGGGGGCTTTAAATGAAAAGACATTGTTACTGTAATCTATAGCTACATATAAAATGCTTTGTCCGCACTGACTGACGCATCAATGCACGCACATCCTAAACCGCTGATCGTTCAGACCTGAAACTTGGAGGGTGCGTTCTTTGTATGACGTAGGCATCCGATAAAAAGGATTTTCCGAAATTCAAGAAAAGGGGCAAAGTTTGTATGGGACAACGCGATTCCTTGATCCATTTTCGGCTTTTACGCGGAAGTAGTCGCGGGCAATAGCTAGTCGTTTATCCATCGAAAAGATGCACCATGCTTGGCAATGCTTGTCCCGTGGAGAGATAGAGTATCGATAAAGAAGTGATGTTTCTTAATATTCAATACTATTTTTTAAGCCTGCCTTACGTTTCGGAAACTTTACAGTTTCCATGATCACAGGCTGACTGAGACGAATTCAAATCACGAAAAGTTAAGGACCATATTGCAATTGTAATGGGCAGAGCAATTGCTGATTCCGTCATTATTTTACAATAGGTATACTTAATTATATTTTCTAAATTAAATAAACATTTCTTAAAATAAAAATTAATATTGGAGGCGCCGGGTATCGATCCCGGTACCTCTCACATGCTAAGCGAGCGCTCTACCATCTGAGCTACGCCCCCCGATACTAATATCATAAAAAAATACATTACATTGAACCGAAATAAAACCAGTTATTAAAACTAGATCATTTGACATATACATAATAACTCAACCTTTCACGTCCTAATGAGTCAGTAACATTATTTTATTATCACTTTACGAAGAAACTACTGAACCGATTGTGATGAAACTTAGTAGGTATAAATGGAATCCCTGAATTTCCTTTTTATTTTAAAAGTCCCTCTGGATCGGTAATTTCATTACAATATGACCAAATTATATGAGCCGCAGAACAAAGTACGTCTGCAAAATACTAGTTGCTAAGAAAAATGTCAAAATTAAAATATTAAAAGTACATATTCCATTAGCCTTTCAATTACACTGCCTTATTTAGGACAAAAAGGATTGTTAGTTGTTGGTTTAACAACTTCACGAATATTAATTAATTTACATGCTCCTAATATTGAAATATCAATCTTTTCGAAAAATAAAAAATGAGGTTTGGAGGCGCCGGGTATCGATCCCGGTACCTCTCACATGCTAAGCGAGCGCTCTACCATCTGAGCTACGCCCCCTCTGCTATATTTAATAAATTCAAGCTTCTGTTTCAAACACGTCCAATTGATATGCCTCGCGGTAAATATTGCACAAGGCCGCTACGTGACATTCTACTTCGTAAGCACACTGCGACCAAGTAATAGGTGCAGATGGATTTTTCTAGAACTAACACATTAGTAAGGAATTTTGATGTCTTACATAGACGGTAGCGCCACCACGAACTGAACATGTAACTTGGTCCCATTTCGAAGGAAAGTTTGTGACACAGTCACGAAGCTATAATATGAATAGTTGACCCTTTTGGGAATGAATTCGATCAGTCTTGTCACTTTCAGTGGTAGATAAGATGTTTAGTTTAGCACAACCCTTTGGACAGGCTCAATTTGCTAAACAAACATAAGTTACAGGGTTTTCCCTAACCTTAAAGTACAGTTATGAATATCTCTATACAAATATACAGTGGTTGGCAATCTTTATCACATTTGATAGTGACGATAAAATGTAGAGTAGTAATAAATTAATAAAGATATAAGTATTTTACAATCCAGTTTATTAATATAATATGGATTGTTGTTATGTCAACTTGATTAAATTAGAATTTCCTACGTATAGTTTCCATTTTGAACAATATGTGCTCGGTGTGTGTGTGTGTGTGTGTGTGGCATTGTTCGAATACAGCCTTTGCTCATTTCACCCGGAGCTGGAGGTCGGCACATTGACCTCGTTGCACAGGTGACGTGAAAAAACGAGAGCTAAATCAAGGGAGAGGTACCAGGCGAGCATACAAAGAAGGCAGTGGAGTGAATACGGGAGGGGAAGGCCAAGGGGTGACTTTACGAGGAAATAACAAATTAAAACATGACGTAAGCCAACAGGTTGAACGGGGTAAAATTTTCTCATGGCTATTAGGACGACATAGAGCTGAAAGAGTAGATGAGTTCCAAGGGAGAATGGTACCCTTCCAAAGTAAATAAAAAAACGTAAGGAACCGCCCATTTACCTGAAGCAACAAGAAAAAAATGGGAACGCAAACGACAAAATGACGAAAAAACGACGTATTTCAATTGGAATGGACATAGAATAATGAAGACGACAGATTTGATGTTAAGGATCTTAAAGTTACCCATAAAAATATGATGAAATTGTTAACCCTTACGCTAAACTGACGTTTATTACACGTTTCAAGTCAAGTAGGCAGTAAACGCTTTAGAAAAACGATCTAACGGCATGAGAAATACTTTACCGCAAAATATGTCAACAGCACACGAAGAAAACATTATGCGACATAACGTTCAACAGATACCGGGAGGAAAAGTGAGCTTTTTAAAAGGAAAAAGTATATAAGAAACGAATACGACGATGGTGATCGCATTACTTCACATAAATGTGCATAATTTATGCTTCGATATATTCTGAATGGAGTTATGAAAAATGAGAAAATAAATCTGGAACGTAATAAGTTTCTTTTTTAACACATGTTATTGTAACATCTTTCTTTGCAAAATTACTTGATTTTTATCCAATTTGAAATGAACATTTAACAGAATCGGATCGGGTGATTTTCATGAACACCAGAAATAAAAAGTTGAAATATTTCGAAGAGACCTCTTAACAAGAAACTCTTCTTGTTAATATTCCCAGGATTACCAGGGCACCAAAATCATAAGGAAGTTTTAGCACGTTGTCATCAATGGGCCAGTTCATTTTTTATTGCAGATGGACAAAAAAGTCAGTTAATTTAATATGGGTGTCAGTGTTTCCCAGAAAAACCAGGGATTCATGAATATGATGGTAGCTATAACAAAAATGGGAGGATACACGTTATGATAATGTCAAAAATTAAAAAGGTTCAAAAGGGTTAAATTGTTCTCACGAGTACTGGGACAGCATACAACTAAAGGAGCTAATATTAACCAACCCTTATAAATTCTAAGGGCAGAAAAAAGGCAAAGAAATCTCCGCCCAGTTACCTGAAATGACATTTAAAAAAATGCGGTAACGACATTACGAAAAAATTTAATGCAGAATCCATGCATAATTCAATCGAAAAGGAAATATTTTGGAACGTTCTCACGAACACCAAGCACTCAGAACAACAGCACAAATACTGCAAACAGTCTTTATACAAAAATCTTTCTTTTGAAATTCTTCTAGATTTGGCAGAGTTATCGTCATCCTTGTTTGCTTTCTCAAACCAATCTTATGATTCTCATGAGTACAAGGGCAGCATAAAAATGTAGAAGGTTAATTTCTTTAAACATACAAGTAAGGTTCTTTCGAAGTCATTGATATAATTATTATGTTAAAAAATGTGACAATTCTAAGAAAATCACAAAATAAATCACTTTCTTAAAATAATCTTTGGATTCCCAGGAGTACCAGGGTATCAGAAGATCTATAGAGGTAGCTACGACAAAATTAAAATAGCTCCGATGCAAGAAATACACTTGCAACTTAATATGTGATAAAAAATGAGGGTTGTCGTATTATAAGTCCCGCCCTTCAGAGCAGGTAGCAAGCAACCGTTCTAAATATAAAGTGGGTTATTTTCATAACAAAGCCATAGAAACTCCATTAATATTGGTTGGTTTGTTTGCGTATATGTTTTTGTATGAACGAAAAAGGTTACATTGTCAGTTCCAAACTGTATGTAACTGACAACAATACGTTCCATTCTTGTTAGGTCCTCTATATAAAAAGTGCTTGTTCATCTCATATTGTTCTTTGGTAAAGAAAGACATAGTCACGATAGTGATAATACTAGATTTTATCACGGTTCTTAGGCTTACGTCAATTCATATATTAAGTATCTAAAAATACCTAATTCCTAACTAAGTCATCCTAAAATAGCTTAAAATTACCGATGAAGGAAAACATCGTAATTATCAAGATAGCGGAAATTAGCTTAATATGACTTTTTAGTTTTTCTCTATAGAGAGGAGATCCGTGCTCAGTTATAAGACTTATGACACGTTAATTGGAATGGTTGCTCTGAACCAAGCTGTTGGCTATCTACTAATATAATGATGTTTGGATGCTTTCAAGAGTGGCCAGAAATAGTTGGTGCTCGAGACGTATGGAAGGAAACGGAGGAAATGTTTGAAAGGTTTATTAGATAATTATAGGATTTAGAAGAGGATCGGTGTCTAGTTGACCAGCAGACGTTTTGCTTTTGTTGTTAGTGTGTATGTTACCTGCGACGACGGTCTCCGCTCGCGGCAACCGTTGCAGCACGTGGTGTATGAGGCCGACGTCCGTGCAGGCCTGCAGGTTGCGTACGCTCTTGCGCAGGATCGCGATGAACACCGACCATATCTCAGCCTGAGGGACAATAACAAACAAATCAATCAACTAACTGTTTTGTTTTGTGATCAAACACAAGATAAACTTAAAACAAATCACATTCTCAGAATAATACGGTTTCGGTCTAATGGATGACAAGTGACGAGAACTCTCTAATACCTAGTAGGAATATAATATATTCTAAGCTACGTCTGATACATAGGATCATGGAAGTGCGATAGATAATAAATTAAAACAGCATAAGATGCGGATAGCTTAATGCATCGGGAAATAATCTTAATGGAATTTAATAGTTGTGCCAGAAACAAGAGAGCCGTATTAAACCATAATCCAGCTGGCGCGGGGCGAAGCGGGTTCATTCGTCCGTGTACAGCGAACGCACTAAGTCAGAAACGTTTAAATCTAAAGCTCTCACTTTAATACAGTCTACACTAACAAAATGAGAAATATTTTTTAATATATATGGTTTGAAAGTTTGCACGAGTAATTTTACAATGTGGTGCATCCCGCCTTAATTCACGCTCGTTTGTGTTAATTTACGTTAATTACAGCAAGCATGGAGCTGGAACTGGAGGGAGGGGCTTTTACAACACTTGGTTTATGACATCATGGCATTATGCGAGTTGGTAGGTACTCTGCTACAATGAAGAATACGTGCACATTAAATGGGCGGTTTCCTTCTTCATTTTATTTGTACACAAACTGATACCTTCTTATTAAGTAAAGGAATGCTGTATGTATATTCTTTCCTTATCCTTACTAAAAATGGTAGCTTTGGACCCTTTATCATTCGTACTTTATTTTTTTTGCACAGAAGTGTAAAGACTCATTTGATTGGTCTTGTAACTTTCCCGCCCGCTGGAGGAGGCTGAGATTGGTCAACAAAACTTAAGTAGTATGTACCCATTGTTTTTATACAAATTCATCGCGTAAATAAGTATGTACATACATTCCAACATCTATTTTATTCACTTCGTTCCCCAGTTTCTTAGTTAACGAAACTAAAACACGCGAATTAATGTACCAGGCTAATAGAAACCCGTGGCGCTGTACTCGTCAGTTAACGAGTACAGATGTAATTATATTACATTCTTGCAGTTCGTGAAACAATCTCGGTGAAATTGCTTTGTTTCAGCGTGAATTCCTGTGATGGTAGAAGACGACTGTAACCGCTCTGGTGTAACAAACAGTCTTTCCCATTCGCTTTAAATTACTTATTCACAATTATGTGGCGCCATTTTCCAAAATTGTTCGGTAGAAATTGTAGTCATTGAGAATTGTAACAATTTGAAAATGATTTTTTAAAACGTGTAGAAGTTCGTCAAGCATAATATAATTATCTCTTTCAGTTCATTATCAGATGAAACTCGCGACCTCATCAACGCCTCGCGTTTCGTGTCCTCCGTGTAACGAGCAAACTTGTTCACTAAGGTAATATGATATAGCAGAATGTCTTTTCCAAACTTTGCTCTAATAAGATAAATTAGCACGAGCTCCACATAATGAAGTTAAAATTTCTTCAATATTCCTCAAGATTTCGTTAAACTTTGAAAGGTATTGTGTGTTTAAGAGGAATGGTTTAGTTCAATAAAACTGCAATGAAACCTCACCACCGCGTCGTTACTGAAGCGCAATTTACGAACAAGACTGCCACTAAAAAGCCAAATAAACCAAGCAATAAAACCATTCAGACGTAAGCAGCCTCTGAAAAACATCTTATAAGATGACTGCGCAGAATCTCGGGCACTTTCGTCGACCGCGCCACCATCGTCCATCACTCGTGAGTGCTGAAAGCCTGGTGCCGCCGTACGTGATGTATCACTTAATTAGGCTCAAAAACAAACTACGCGTCATGCTGCTGCCCTGGTCATCCGTATGACTCAAGAATGGCTTTAGCTCAGAGCTAAATTATTTTAGTGATTTCAAACTTTATTCTTGGTGCAAAATCAATTTTCAGTTAACTAAGTAAACAAACCAAGTTTCTAAGTAAACCCTTATGTTTTCAAGTTGGCACGTTAGATGTGTTAATTTATGCGACAGCGTCAAGTTACTAACTGGCCGAGTTGACGTTACCGCAACTTGGAGGAGAGATGGCTGATACTGAACTAAGCGTTTAACATGTAGCATCGTTAGAACCTCGTTCAGAGTACTACACTACTTAATTGATAAATCTGTTTAGTATGCTCTAAGACTTAAGATTATATAGATACTCTCCGAAATTAGATAAACCTACAAGATTTGGAAGTAGTTGTTACTAAAATTGGTATTTTGTTTGGCTACTTTTTTACGTGATTTTTTACTTTAAAGTAGAAATTATAGTATCGCTTGCAGACATAAAATCTAGAACGAATCAATGCTTGACTTGTGAAAGTTGTTTGACTGGAGTGGATTGGAGACATTTGCTTAATTTTTTGTACAAAAGACGAGGGCCACATAACATTAAAATAGGTAAAAACGGCAAAGCGTCCACCATAAATGTTTTTGCTAAACTATTTAAAATGTTTCAACAAATCTCCGCCTATGAATGATAGCATCCTGTCGTCCGTCCCTTTCCTACATTAATCTTTCTGTTGAATAACAAGGTGCGAGGAACATCTCTTATTTTTTGTGTAACTTTTTATTCTGATCTTTTCTAGGTAGATGGTAGTCACGAAGTTCCTTAAAATACCTCCTTGAAAGCTATGCATTCCTGTTACAAAAAGAGGGCAACTTTAACTCTTTAGTTGCTGTTGCGTGAATTATTTGATATGAATAGAAAAAATAAACACGTTGTTAACAAAAATGCTTATAAAAATAATGCCTTAATAGGTAACCCTTTCCACATAGAACTTATAGTTACCAGAATCCCATACCATAGTAATAGATTACCAAAATCTCATAAGAGAGCCGTGATAATTTGAGATCATTTTGAGACATTGTGCATTGAGTCGGATACACCACCCACATACAAGTTATTTACAATTTGTAGAAGATTTGAGTATTTATTTACATCAATTTTAACATTAAAGTAATACTTGAAAATAAATCAAGAAAAATAAATAATAGATGAATTGTTTGGATTGCAAAATAAGCAAAGAGTTAGAACTGCTCTGGTTTTGTACCAAGTCAGTATAACATCAAAGGAGGTACATATTTTCATTGGAACGATATCACAGGCAGTCACATAAAAAGTAACTATAGAATTCCATTCCTGTCTCACTCTAAACTTACTAACAAACAAGTACGTGAGAACAGGACAGAAAAAAACTACTAAGTTGTAAAATGACAGCTTTTATATAACCAACCAATTGACAGGTGGAGGGTCGGTCATTGATCGTGTGCAAGTTTTTTTAATGGAAGTAGTTAAATGGTACTTACCTGTAAACTGGGCGGACAATGGTCTAACAGCTCGAGCATGTGTTGAATGTTCTGCGCGTCCTGGATTACGAAGTTCAACTCCATGTCGAACTCGCCGCCCACCAGCTGAAACAAAACGCACTTTTACAACTCTTGCAACACGCACAACTTCCTATAGTTTATGTTAGCCTAGTCACAGTAGGGCAAAGTTACGCCCACACCTACGAGTACTGTTCGTTATTATTGTAACAAGTACAAGATGTGTGATAGTTGTTAAAGTGGCCTAATGTATTTTTGCTGTATTTAATATACAAAAATGAATCGCAAAATGTGTTGGTAAGCGCATAACTCAACAACGCCTGGACCAATTTGGCCAATTCTTTTTTTGTTGTGTTTGTTATTGTCGGGAGAAGGTTCTTATGAAAGAAAAAATTAAGAAAGTTGCGCAAAGAATTATTACGCGGGTGAAACCGCGGGGCGTAGCTAGTTTAATATAAACCAGCTCTACCCCAGTCCAACTCGATACGACGGTTATGTGATCCTGGTGCAGCGAGTATCAATAACTCGGGAATCTTATCCCGGTCCAATTATTGGATTATTTCCAATTTACCACTGATGTGTTTCTTCGACAAATCGAATAATTTAGCCTTAAATACTTTATTTTCTAATTCATTATTGGAACGAAGTTCCTTAGGTTATGGCGCGTTGCGAAAGGGGGCTAGACGGAAAAAATTAAGACCAAAAGTTGTATCGGCACTTTTTGATTTTTCCACTAAATAAGGGAGAACTATTTTCCACCTTTGAATTTTTTTCTAATTACAAGCTTTCCTTTATTATCCATCACAGAGCAAGAGTGAAATATTGGTCCAGTTTTGAATGGCCTGCAGGACAATGGCGTGTTGTCCCTGTCCCGATCGACTGGCATTCAATTTGTGCGATCGGTCAATCTCTACGTAGCCTTTAGGAGCCTGGTACTAGGCCCCTTTGTTAGACTACAATAGTGTGAAAAATAGAAAAGTTTATAACAAGGGACCCCGCCTACCCTTGATGTAACTTTAATCTAAATGACCACTTAAAAATCACCTAAGAACACCTAATTATACTATACGCTAACTAAACTTTAGGAGTAAACTGGGTTCGCTTTAATGGGTGTTAAATTGTTAACCCTTTCACGCCCCATAGCTTCATGCACCAGGAGTTTATGAAGTGGAACGTAGTGTTATAATGGTTCTATAGTTTCCCGAGAAGGCGTGGCCTCTATGGCTTGTAATGATCATGAATTATGATTCCCATACAAGATTTGAGTTGTTCGCCGTCTCTTTCTATGAAATTATTTATTCACCCTAGTTTTTCAGATTCTACAACAATAGCTTTTACACCCCTATGGTGTTGCAGTACCAGAGCACCATGAGTAGAGAAGAGTATTTATAGAATTAAGGGGTAGTTTCTAGGGATAGAAAACATCGTATTGTAACGGCGAAAACTCACCCTTACAATCTAACAAAGAGTTGTGATTGAAATATTCCATTCAAAAATTCATTGGTGCGAATCAAGAAAGGGTAAATTTGCGCCATCAATTACCAGGCAACTATAAACATATAGAGGTTTATATAAACTGCACCTGTATTTAATAACAAAGTAGGGTAGGGAAGTTTTTATATCCTTACCTGCCTACGTAACACAAAATTTTGTCCAGGTAAAACTCTTACAAAAATTAAACATACACTCTACCTTTTTCATTAGAAATAAAACCGCAATTAGGATTATTTTTGTATTCTATTAAATAAAAAATAAAACGAAAATTCCCGAGATTAATTTACTCTTCGTTAAGCGTATAAAAATTGAATGAACGAGACGCAGGAATGTGAACGGTAGGTAGCTACAACCACACGCGGTATAAAATCATAATTTTACGGGTATTTCCCGAGGTAAACGAGTAAAATTTAAAATGTACGCGCTTTTTTCACAGTATTTAATATGCAAGTAGCACTGCATTAGGTATAATGTAATGTTATTCAGTTCGCGTTGCGATACCGAGGTTTTATGGAGAGGTTTTCGAGATTCGTCTACATTTTCGTCACATTAGATTTTTCGTCCATACATACAATCCTTAAATAAGTGTTTTTCGGTTATGACAGCTTAGTCATGCAAGCAATAACACCAGGGCAACATAATAAAAAGAGTACACAAATAAACAGCGGTGTCGACTCCACAGCGAGGTAGTTATGTCCGATCAAATGCGATTAGTACGAGCGACACACGGCCCTAACTCGATTGATCCAGTGTGTTACCCTCTAGTTATTGCTGACGTCCTGGTTATGATCGGACGTAATACCGTACCACGTGTCAAGTTTATTTCGGCCAGAGAGAATGATGTTTATTAATCCAATTAAATTGAAAATACCACCTCAATATATCTCACAAAATGACAACAACACTCTAGGCATGGCACAAAATGACACTGCAATATGACAGTATCCCTTTTAATAAAAGAACCCTCTTTAATCGAGGAATAAGTACAACCTAACCCTGTATAATAATGTAATTACATATTACTAAAATAAGAAATCAATGATTATTTATTCCCACGCAAAGTATGCGAAAAACCGGTAAAGTGACGTATCGTATGAAACGGCCGAGCATCGTGTACGATCGACAAATGTAAGTAAGTACGTGTACTGCGGACCGAACGATATATTGCTTGGACCTTCGATTCCTTTGTTTTATATTACGGTACGAAGGTTAAACAGGTGGAAATATATTAGAGCTGGAGACTATTGACTTACCGTTTATTGGTGGGTAAAAGTACGAGTTCTTATACAGATTATTTTAATTTGAAACATTTCTAATTTTAGCTTTCAATCAATTTTTTAAAGTACTTAACAGATTTTCCTCTTTTTCAATAGCACCCTTTCCAATCCGAAAATACTTTGTAAAGAGTAATTTAATAAATCCTATAGACTATTTTTTAAAAAGGAAGCCAAAACAATGCGAGTTTCGAAGAAACATTTTCGGTGAATGAGTCTCAATTACCGGAATTTCCCGCGTTTAGCGTCCGACCGGAACCCGGAACACTCCCGGGACTCTCCAACGCTTCGTTCAATAAAACGGGAATCATTTACCTCCTCGCAATCCTATCGAAAAGTAATAAAACAATAACCAGAAATATTAAATTCAAAAAATACTTTCAAATGTTCCAATTGCTATTTTATTTTTGTTATACTATAATTTTATTCAAACAAACCCGAAAAGAATCTTCCCTTTTAATATTCACCTTTACATAGTTCGAATGTAGCCCATTGTAAAAAAGCTCACGAACAAAAAGGACAAAGTGTATGTATGAACAGTTAACTGGGAAAAAATATGGTGTCTATGTTGTGGATTCTACGTCGAAGTGTCTATGTGTGTGTATTAGAAGTCCCTTTTTCAACCATCTCGTGTTTCCCCTATGCTCGTTCGACATTCTACTCGGTTATGATGACTTGGTACTACGATTAGACGATAATGTTACTAGTATTGTTTTTTTTTTCTTGTTCTCCGTATAATTTCTGTGGATTTACTTTATTAGCAGTGGAAGGGGTTACCCGTGTGAATTGAAGTACCAAGCGATCATGAAAGGCTTGGATGGATACCCTTAGATGAATGTTTGACGCAGTTGTGCAGTTGTAACCATGGAATTCCCGAGGCAGCCATTGTATTCTCATGAACACTAGGCAAGCAGAAAATATGCAGAGTAAAAAAGTAAACCTTGTCGTGACGGTTTATAACGGACTATTAAAATATCACATGAACGCGAACGGAAATCAAATTAAATAAAAACTGCCGTCCGTCACACAGTGCCAAAAAAGCAAAACTGGCATTTTGTAAATTAGGAGAAAAATTAGTTTGTTTGTAATCAAATACAAATCTCAATCTGGATATAAATATAACTGAATTTTAAAAGAAAAGAAAATAACAATTTTATTTATAGGACAGAATGGTTTATTTCATTTGCAAAACCACCAAGAAATTGGAAACCGAATGTGTGACAAATAAAATTCAATCACGCAAGGTGATTTTAGAGCCACTCAACCTGGGCGGTCGCGGTGCGGTCTTTCAACGTTTCGCAAAACGTCAGCGTAATTACCCTTTGGAGTCATCCCTTTCAACCCTAACATTGCGAAACTCAAAAACCGCCATAAATATGCAATAAAAGTACCAGGGTAGCATAGGTCTATGGGGATGTTTTGCAAGGGATGCTGCGCGGTCAGGGGTGTCGCGTCAATGGCATGCGTCGCAGGGCAGATTTATTCTTGTAAAAATAGGGGCTGGGCAAGTGGGTATGTGTTTGCTCAGTAAGCATTTTCGAAAGAGTTTCACTGAACAGTTTAAAAGGCCTTGTTAAAAGTATTGTACTGATGAAAAAATATATATATATATACTTAGAATAGAAGCTTAAATAGTTAAAGTGAAGTATTGAGAATCTTAATTATTTCTCGTGCACAAATTATCTGTTTAATACAAATCTGGAAGCAGCTATGTTTTCTTAATAGACCTTTAGAATTCCCGAGGGAATATTATAGGTTCACATGACTATTAGGCGAACAGAAAACGAAAGAAGCTTTATTTATGTTGCATATCATACTTAACGTACTATGACGGGAAGATCTACTAAACAAAAAAAACTTTTCTAAAAGAATTTTTAAAATTTCCGGAGCAGCCCATGCATTCTCATGATTACTAGGCGAACATAAATTATGTGGAAGTGTAATCTAGATGAGAAGAAAAGACCTTGCAATATATTATCAGTAGACTTTATAGATATTTAAAGGGCACCACAATCCTTCTGATAGGGTACCCTATAAAAATGACTATAGTGTGCAGGTAAGTTCAATAGTTACTAGTTGGAGATTTAAAATGTCTCGGTGGTTTAAATGTAAGTATTTAACCTTAATAGGTGTTGAAGAAAAAGTTGGAAAGCCTTAAAGGAAGATTAGTAGTAAAAATCTCTATCGAAATCATAAAATATCCATGGTAGTCGGAGATCCCTTTAAGGACGACCTTCATCGAGCTGTTTAATGGATAAAAGTATTTTATATCAAATTAAATAGGTCAATAAATATATTGCAAATGGGTTGCCTAAAAAAATCAGTTAGAATATCATTAATTACCAATTAAAATTTTTGTTTTATTTTTTAAACCTTTCACTGGCTTGTTTATGAGACAAATTCCATACCAATATTAAGTATGAAGCCTATAGAATATGTAAACGTTGTTGGGTTGACTATTTTTTCCCGTCACAACTCGTGGGTAGGCAGGTAAATCGATATTAGTCATTTGCACTGGTCTGGTTAATGAATTAAAATTAAGTAAAAATAAACATTATGTATTTCATTGGTACGGAATTTGCCTATTGACCAAACCAGTGAAAAGTCTAAAAATAAAAATATATTAATCATTCTGGACTGAAATTGCCTATTTAATTTGATACTTAATAAATCTATCCTAATATTATAAAGCTGAAGAGTTTGTTTGTTTGAACGCGCTAATCTCAGGAACTACAGGTTCGAATTTAGAAATTCTTTTTGTGTTGGATAGTCCATTTATCGAGGAAGGCTATAGGCTACTTTTTATCCCGATATTCCCACGGGATCGGGAGTTACGCTGGTGACACCGCGGAGCACTGCTAGTACTTAATAATTTGATACTTTTCATCCATTAAACAGATCTATGAAGGTCGTCCTTAAAGAGATCTCTGACTATGGTATTTTGTTCTCCTGGTAGCTCTCGTTCAAGTTATGACGTCATTGCCTTCAGGCAGGGATATCCCGTAAATTTTTATGAAAATTGGGTTCAGTTAGCAGAAATAGTGTTGTAAATTTCGAAATTTAGTGACTATTCAGTGAGGATAATAATAATTTCACAATGTGCGGCAAAGTAAGAATGCGTGTACTGCCATTATGTTAACAACGACACGTTAGCTTCAGGCCGGCTCCACACGTTGGCCCCAATATTGGCCCCAACGCTATTCGTCCAACGTGTGGATCTAGAAAATGGCATTGGTCCCAACGTTGGGGCGAGTGTTGGTAGTTGGCCGGCTCGTGTCGGTTTCAGCAAAGGAGTCCGCGCCAACGCTCGCGATCTGTCCACACGTTGGCGCTTTGCTCGGTTCTATTACAACACGCAGCGAGTGCGTAGCGTACGTCGAGCGAGAATGGCTTCCTCATCCACAAAATTGCCACCGGCATGCGGCATGGACAAATGAAAAAGTAATAGAATTTATTGAACTTTATCAAGCACATCCAATAATATGGGACGCAACTCGAAAGGATCATAAAAATAAAAATATATAAACGCGCTCAGAGCAGTTTCGATTTCTGTATCGGACATCTTCACATTGGCCCTGACGGGACAGAACTAGTTTATTAGCCAACGTGTGTACGCCTCACCGAGTTTGCAGTCCAACGTTGGTACGAGCGTTGGGACCCACATGTGGAGCCGGCGTCAAGCTTCCTTCCATCAACTTAACAAGATAGTTTGATTTAAAAGCTTGCAGCACTTGGATACAACACAATACATTATTGACTGTATTTTGTTGTTGACTTGTTTTCGTAACTAAAGATATCTCATAATTGGATCCTTTTATGCTGCCATCTTAGTGAAGACAAAGAAAAAAGCGGCAATGTAAGATTTTTCTTTGTTGTCGATTTTCTTTTGTGTCTATTGTCCTTTTAATTTCTTCACATCGTCCCTGTTACTAAAACTACTAGGTTATCATCAATAGTGAGAGATAGAAGACAACCCCATGTAGTACGGAATAAATAGCTGTCCCATGAATAATATCATTATTGCATGATTGATCCCAACGCAGGGACACTGTTTCGTAATTTATATTTTTTTATAGATTCTTACCATTAGAAACCACAGAATAAATTATAAGTTCATACTAGCTTTTGCCCGCAACTTCGAAAATATTCTAGCAGGATTGGACTAAGGAATCACGTTGTCCCATACAAACTTTTCCCCCCTTTTTCACCCCATTAGGGATAGAATTTCGCTAAATCCATTCTTATCGGATGCCCATGTTATACAAAGAACACTCCCTCTAAGTTCAGTCAGGACAAAGAATTTTATATGTATAGATTATTTAAATAAGACAAATAGCAAAGGCGTAAGTACCTAAAGACATTGGTTATCAGGATTACATAAGTGCTATAGAAGTGCTCTCAGCGCATTTCATTCACTCGTTTATTGTGGAAATGTGTCTGGGTGTCGCACTAAAAGCTCTGTATGACTCTCCAAAAACGTTTAGCCTTTGGAAATTTGATTTTCCGCGGACTCGTTGAAATAACTGAAGGGTTGTGAGATAACTGGGAGAAAATAATATATATATCGTGAAACTGGGTCACCTGTACATTGCGATGGAAATAAATAACCAGATTAATACAAAACTATGTCTATCTCTGATCTTTTGGATAATATTATTAGTTTCGTGTTAACTCAAAGTGTTCACCTTAATAGATACTTATAATTGAAAAGAGATCATATAATTTAAAAACCTTCATAAAACCAATATCATTTTACTAGGGAAACATAAAAATCCTACTAAAATCCTATCAACAAAACCACGAAAGCTCACACTCTCGCCTTCTCAAAGCGTTTCCAAATGACTATCACGTTTCAGTCTCAGACTACAATAAATTGTAGTCTGAGGTTTCAGTTGCCACAAAAGAAACAAAACCGGCCGCCACTTAAGTAATCTACGCTCTTATAATAGAGCAAAAACTAACCTTTGAATACAGTTTTTTAGTATCAAGATACGTGTGCTAATCCATAGTTAAATGGGTGTTAAGATAAGATAAGTTTCAAACAAAAACTTTCTTGGTTCTCTCGAACATGCGTCTTGATCTAGCTATTAAGGGCACAACTAAATTCATCAAAGGTTAGGATAAAGCTCCACATCATTATGTGACCCTGGTAGTTCAAGTTCTTTAGAAAATCGGTTTAGCTTATTAAGGTTAGTTAAGTTAGGCTCACTCGTAAGGTTTATGAAATTTTAGGTCATGTAAATAAGCCCAGGGAATTTCTTATACTTACTAAAAAAGTTTTAAATGACTAGGTATTTTTTTTCAAAAGAGATAAAACGCATCTGAACGGAAAATGTCGACCCAGTTGGCACAATGGTCTCCATGCCGGACTGCCAAACACAGGGTTGCTGCGGGTTCGACTTGTGTTAAAATACCGCCTCAGACAAGTATTTTAACACAAGTCTAGTTACTTAACTTGGCGCTAGATGGCGATGTGTGGAATGTCCTGCAATATTTATTTTATTTATTTATTTAATGTGCAAATGCGTCCAAATCCTTGAGATGCGTTCATAGCAAACACAATTTTGATCCCACATTTGATACGTTTCAAGGCAAAGTACCAGAGGAAATTTATTTGAAAAAGTAATATAAATTATCTGTTTTTTTTTCCTTTAACAGCAAAGATTCTAAGAAAACGAGATAAAATTATCGTAAGTAGCTTATTCATCAAAGATCACGATTATCTCATCTACTTATAATGTCAACGAGAAGGGACTACCTATAAAATTATACATTAATATATTTTCAAGGCGATAACCTTTATACTTGAGTCGTTCTTAACGTAGATTATATTCCAATATTTCAACGATGTAATTTTGTAAACATTTTAGGAACCTTTTAGCATAATATAATACAACACCTTCATACAACGATAACAGTAAGCGTTTACGTTTACGACCATTTTAATATCAATATTGAAACTCTTTTAAGTGCTAACTGCCTAGTATTATTCTGTTTTACATACTCGGAACCGGTCGGTCGCTTTAGACCCATATCATCCCCATGGAAATTACTAACTTTCAGCCAGTGAAAGATTTTTAAATGACTTATTTTATTATTTCCTCGTACAATTTCCCCCCCTGCTGGTAACATAATGTGTTTACTGAACAATAAATATTCTCGCTTCGCCTAGTTTATGCAAACTATTTTAGCGCCTAGCAATTTAACAGAAATATTCATGAAACCGCAATGCAGAGCCGCGAATGGGAAACATTAAAGTTTCGACTAATTACCGATACGTGACCTCTTAACATATTCTGGTCGCCGGGTAGTCGCTTTTTAATTGGAAATACTTTTTAAACTCAGGCCTGAACTCATAAAAAAAAGATTTAATGAGAAAAATGTGTGTACATAATGGTTATTTGCTAGAGCCAATATTTTATTTAAAACATAAAAATGCAAATTGAAAACTGATCTATATTCCGCAGATAAATAAACAAAACAGTAAGACACGAGGCGAGTACAGAAGTTCCTTGCATAGAGTTCCGCAGCGTGGCGAATGGCGAGCGTAGCGTCTGCTTAATAAACAAAGTTTGTCAGAATCTCCATAAAAAGGCTAGAGCTGAAGTTTCCTGAATGATTTAATAGAGAAAACTGCAAACAAAGACCTAAATTACAAGTTTGCAACATCGGCGAGTGTTTAACGAGTTGCCGACGCGGGCGTCGAGCAGTCGCGAGTTAAGGGAACGAGGTCACAAACGCTAACTGACATTTTCCTCACACCTACCTATCTATTGTACATATTAATTTATGCGGGTAGATACATTCCGAAAACGAAGGAGCAATTCGATTGTGGAACCTCATCGCAATCAATGGTTTTCTGCTGGTCTAAAGGCTGAAAAGTAAAAGAATTTTGTTAATTTTGATTACAAGTACAATGAAGGTTACTAGGATCTCTAATATATTAATAGGTGAAAAGGTATCTTTAGTATCTTGCCGAATGCCCAGTTTCTTCGGACGAAGTAACTTTTACATTACCATTACTGCACCATTCGTCATGATTTGTCTCCACGGCTTTGCACATCTATGTGTTAATCGTTTATCAATTCCCGATCCCCTATAGAAGAAGAAAGAAGAAGATATCGAACTGGTTTAAATCCTGCTTTGTACGTTGATTTGATGCTGTATTTCAGACCGCACCTGGCAACTTAGAACATCTAAAGTAACATAATTTATCCAAAAAATTGGTTTCCAATAAGAGTTTGGTGTCCTAGGATCATAGTCCTTGGATTAATTTCGATGTATAGTCACAGAATAGACCATAGTTTGTATAGGTTTAATTACGTAAACTCTTTTGATCATCGTTTCATACGTACCTAAACTTAGTTGATTATAACGAGTAACAAATATAAGGCACCTCTGATGTAATATTAAAGACGAAACGTGTTTCATATGACCTTCACGGATCAAACCTTCATTATTTGTTTCAACAATATTATACAGCATTTTGTAAATAAAAAAATCACATATTTTTAGTCCCCGTTAACAAAACACTATTGTTTTAAGAAAGATCCGATGTGTTTTTCTATTTTTCATCAGAATCGATTGAAGTTTATACTTATGATTGACAACTATCTAGTCTTAGACATTGATAGTCAAGACATTCCCAAAATTTGCCTTAGCAGGATACAGACCTACGACACCACCGTTTTATTAAAATTACCACTAAGCCACATATTCACAATTTTCCTAATATTTCATTTTTCTTAGAAATAGTTTCCTCAAAGCATGAAATATGTTAGTAATATGAAGACATCCCGCTGCGAGAAAAACCAGCGGTTTTTGTTCAAAGGGATTTTGTTATTGTGGTAACTGCTCTTTACTCATTTTATTGTTGAAAAAAAAAAAGCAAATAAACATGAAGCAAAACTATTTGCGTAGAGCAACTTGAAGATAAGGGAAGCAATAAGTTTCCCATCAACCAGGGCTTCAGGAATGAAGCTCAGCTAAGTCCGCGGGTAATCGTACGGAAAACCAATCAAACAGCATCCGGCTATCCGCGCACCGATACTTCTTGTTTTTTATGCTGCCCTAATAACTATTTTACAACAAATTATCCGGATACTTCGCTCACTTCGCTATACTCAATGTTTTTTAAGAATCAGGAACTTTTCGGATATTCTTTATAAGTTAATAATATTTCAGAATGACCTTTCTTACATTACGTTCCATTAGTAGACCATTAGAAACAAAAAGGGATTGTTTAATAGCCCTTGTCCAGAAACAAAAATAATGAAACCTTAATAACACAACACAACAAACATGCAGGATAACGTTTTTTTAACTTGTTTAATGTTTATCGAATAAACAAACAATATTTTAATGGACAGATCGATATAAATGTTAATTAATTCAGATTTGTTGGAGCTATTTAACTAATTGCAAAATTGGTCAGCCAGTAAAATTATATTCGTGTTTCCAGAATCAAATTAAATAAAGGAACTCAGTTAATTACTATGGTTATAATTTTGGTTATAAAGAGCAGTGAAATTATCAAGAATAGCTAGACAATTTACAGCGTCTATGATTTTTAGGCATGGTGAGACGCCCCGTAGTGCCTATGACGTATTGCTAAACTAATAGGTACTTCAAAAACAATAATTGTACTAGAAAATCCAATAGAGCGCGGCGCGGTCGCAATATCTGTCAAGCAAATCACATAAGTTAGCAAACATAACTTTTGCTAACGGATTTATCCGTAACTAAAATATTGATACGTGTTCACGTAGATACTAGCGCCGCAACTAACTGAAAATGTAAGTAGGTTGAATTGTAGGGTCCTTTGTGTCACCCACTCACGGCTCGTCTGCCAATGATGTGGGTCGTCGTACCGCGGCGGTGCGGAACCCGCTTTGTCCTTGGCTTGTGTGAATTAATGTTCCCAGATTTATAGGATTCTAACTTTGGTTAATTAAAATTAGAACTACTGACATTTTGCGTAACCTAGTTTTCATGGGTCCTTTAACGTGGGACGAGTGTATTAGTTAAAATGCAAAAAAGTTTCAACAAAAAATATTATTAAAACGTGCGAGCAACGCCTACTAATGACATTTTGACAAAATCGTTCATTCTCATAAAGTAGCAACAGGGACCGTAATGCCTAAATTACATTCGAGACATGAATAAAACACGAAATACCCGACGATAACGCTCGAAACGAAACGAATATCGGAGGTGAGATGAAATCACACCACAAAATCGAAAAGGAATCAACACAAAATCATACATTATATGAAAGGATTTGTCTGAAATAACTAAAATAGCTACAATTTGAAAGGTCATTAAGGAAATATACAGCATAATATGTGAGATTGCGTGTTAAACAGGTATTTGTACACGTGGGACCTAACATTTGTCCGACACCAACCGTATTGTGACTATATGTTATTTTCATGTTATCATAACTTCCAGTTTCATAATGCTAATGCGACCATTGAATGCTCAGCTCGGCATCGACCACTTTACAAGGGTAGAGTAAAATATTATAAGAACTTCACACCAAAATGTAGGTAATGTTTGTTAGAATTTCCTTCTCCTCAAATGATAGTAGTATGAATATGGGTTAGTTTACCGGACGCCGGCGTCCGGCTGCAAAGAAAAGCCTTGAAGCGCAATGTTGTCAAGTACCAGGACATTAGAAGCGAACAAGAGTCAATTGCAGGCAAGCTAGCGCTCCACAATGGCGTTAAATCGCACCGGGAGAATTAGTTCGAGGGCCGTACACCACCCCGACCACTTTGTTGCAATTTGCGTCAATTTCGTCACACCATTCAGAAGTTATGTTCTACTAGTATCTGCGACATAACATGCATTGTGCAAAAGATATTCAATGCAAACTTTAAAACAATACTAAAAATTCATCAAAACAAAATATTTGAAAAAAAGAGGACAACGGACGAACCAATTTACAAACCTCACTTTAGGAAATTTTATGACTTCCCAACTAGAAACTTCTCGTAATTTATTATGCTAAATATAATAATGATTGCTTTCCTCCTCTCTGTCGGGAAAAAAGATTGCGGAATTACCAAGTTTGCGTTAATAAAACTTCTGCCGGTGCGCGGTGGAGACGGAGCAAATCTGTCAATTACAACAGTTAATTACCTGATCTCCTACAAAACTAGGCAGAATTTAACTGGCTTCATTAACTATTTCATAACATAACTTACTTAATACAAATGAGCAAAGCTTTTTGTTTCAAAAGTTTTGAACTAATAGTACATTACGATATAAGTGTGGTAAATTGATCTTTGCATAGAGGCGGTTTATGACGCGCGAGCGGCAGCGAGCGTGTCATAAGAAGCCAAGATGCAAAGATCAATTCCACACGTATATCGTACGACGTTTTTTATCACAGTTGCGAATAAAAGAAAAGACTTGAAAAGAAAACAAAATAAAAATTAACAAAATATTTGTGATAAGTCTATGTTTACATTTTTTTAAGGCAGATTTTTTTGTTAAATATGCTCCGGAAAGGCCAGGCTAAAGGCTTTTAACCTATACATCCTCGTCTGACATACAATATTTTTTAGGGTTTTTTCTATTTGTTTTGCGTCGGGGGTTAAGAACAAAATACAATGGTACGGAAAAACAATATATTTAAGTAAAGAAAAAACAAAAAATAAACAACTCAATTTTTAATCGTTTTCTAAGTCATTATCTTAGAGACAACCATTTTTGCTAGCTAAAAAACTCTTTGGTATCTACCTTTTTTATACATCAAAACAGTATAACCCAGATAAATTAAGAATGTTTCACCTACCTAACATGTAATTAGCAGTAAGATACGTATTTAACTTATCGGGATAACTTTACAGCACTAGTTAACAAATCTAAAACGCACGCGTGCATAATATGTTGGATTATGAGCCTAAAAGCCGTTGAATAAGATCCACTTTATGAGCAACTGTGATAAAAATACTATTTTGTATTGATATGGCATGAAAACGTTCGCTTCGATTTCTAGCGCTAAATCGTATTACCCGTAGTTAACAAAGGTGTTTAATTAGAGGCCTCAGTAAGCCCACTACAAGTTAGGGTCGTTACCGGCGAATTATGAAAGGTCGTATGTGGCACCCTAGTTATGTTTACATCCGTTCACGAGCAATAACGGGACCCAACCTGATTTTATTGAAAGGATCTTCATTTAATGAAGACTAGGAACAAATTTCTAAATTTTCAGTAGGCAAGTATTTGAAATTTTACGCCCTGTATAATATGTTCATTTGAAAATTAATAATGTTATCAAATGAAAAAGCTATATTTTTGGCCCATTCTTTACAACACAGCTACTTGAAAAAGGGGTTAAACTTAAACCAAAACATCTTTACAACTACCAGGCAGCAATAACCTCGTGGAGTGCCCAAGTTATTCCAAAAATCTTGAAAATTTTTGAGAACAATGGATTTATGGTGACATTTCTTGAATTGTACCAGGCGAGCATAAGTACGATGGAGTTTTTAAAATAAAACGAATACGACAGCGAAGGGCTCTGCTTGCTTGCATAGGGAACGCGAAGGGACATGGGGGCGGAGCGACCGAGCGCGCCCGACCAATAATCTTGTACGAACATTCTTTCGAAACGTTAAAAAAAGTCCTCGACTACATTATTCATAGGGCTGTAAATGCAAATGGTGGTTCTAAACAATAAACGTTATCTAAAGACTTTATTGTTTTCGAAAGGAAAAGAACAAGGTATCAGTCCTAAAATGTGAATCATCGGACAAAACGCAGAAGGTAAAGTAAAAAAATCGGTTTAAATAAACATTTTGTATCGGTAACAATACGTTTGTCTGCCAATCCTCTCGTTTCATTTCTAAACGGACTAATTTCGAGGCTTTCAGGAATGACAAAATGTGATTGAAATGTTATCAGATACCTATTATGATGCCATTGCATAAATTCTATTTACATTCGGAAACGGAAACAATGGTGATTGTTATTGAAATTGAGCGTTATTTATTTCTGCCATTTCCAACGTTTCCCATTTCGTGTTCTTTTATATCATTTCCATATTTTATGGTTTTTTTGTCTTTTGTTAGCTCATTGTTAACTGAATGTAATTTTACTATTGGACTATGGGCCCGATTTGAAATATAATATAAATATTTGTTGTATTCAATAATGTAGGAATATAAAACCATAAAATCCAAATGAAAATACCGTAATCGTATTTATTTACAAAAATAAAACGCAAGGAAAAGTATCCGAGCACCAGGCGCTTAGCAATAAGAAGAGTTGTGAGCGGTCTGCTGGAGACGGGGTCCCGTTATGCAATATTGATGCGACCGCCCTCCCGTGCCGGCTAAACAGACGGGTTCACCTCCGGAACCAGAGGTGCATTAGCAGTATCGCACCCTCTTTATAATTCATAGAACCCTAGTAGGATAAAATTTCTAATAAGAATGTAAAATAGACTAGTAATAGTCGTTTTACTGAAAATGGTTCAGTAAATAGCTCTTTTATCACAGTTGCTCATAAAGTGGATCTTATTCAACGTTTAAGGCTCATAATCCAACATATTATGCACGCGTGCGTTTTACATTGCCAACCTAGTGCTGTAAAGTTATCCCGATTAGTAAAATACGTATCTTACTGCTAATTACATACTTTTTTGATGTATAAAAAAGGTAGGTACCAAAGAGTTTTTTAGCTAGCAAAAATGGTTGTCTCTAAAGTCGGTTTACGAACGAAAATTTAACGTGATAATGACTTAGAAAACGATTAAAAATTGAGTGGTTTATTTTTTGTTTTTTCTTTACTTAAATATATTGTTTTTCCGTACCATTGTATTTTGTTCTTAACCCCCGACGCAAAAACAAATAGAAAAAACCCTAAAAAATATTGTATGTCAGACGAGGCTATATAGGTTAAAAGTCTTTAGCCTGGCCTTTCCGGAGCATAATTAACAAAAAAATATTGCCTTAAAAAAATGTAAACATAGACTTATCACAAATATTTTGTTAATTATTATTTTGTTTTCTTTAAAGTCTTTTCTTTTATTCGCAACTGTGATAAAAAACGTCGTACGATATACGTGTGGAATTGATATTTGCATCTTGGCTTCTTTAACACGCTCGCTACCGCTCGCGCGTCATAAATCGCCTCTATGCGAAGATCAATTTACCACACTTATATCGTAATGTACTATTTTATCACAGTTGCTCATAAAGTGAATCTTATTCAACGGCTTTTAGGCTCATAATCCAACATATTATGCTCGCGTGCGTCTTACATTGCCAACTAGTGCTATAAAGTTATCCCGATAAGTTAAATACGTATCTTACTGCTAATTACATGTTAGGTAGGTGAAACATTCTTAATTTATCTGGGTTTTACTGTTTTGATGGATAAAAAAGGTAGGTACCAAAGAGTTTTTTAGCTAGCAAAAATGATTGTCTCTAAAGTCGGTTTACGAACGAAAATTTTACGTGATAATGACTTAGAAAACGATTAAAAATTGAGTTATGTTTATTTTTTGTTTTTTCTTTACTTAAATATATTGTTTTTCCGTACCATTGTATTTTGTTCTTAACCCCCGATCCAAAAACAAATAGAAAAAAACCCTAAAACATATTGTATGTCAGGCTGTATAGGTTAAAAGTCTTTAGCCTGGCCTTTCCGGAGCCTAATTAACAAAAAAATATTGCCTTAAAAAAATGTACCTAAACATAGACTTATCACAAATATTTTGTTAATTATTATTTTGTTTTCTTTTCAAGTCTTTTCTTTTATTCGCAACTGTGATAAAAAACGTCGTACGATATACGTGTGGAATTGATCTTTGCATCTTGGCTTCTTAACACGCTCGCTACCGCTCGCGCGTCATATACCACCTCTATGCAAAGATCAATTTACCACACTTTTATCGAAATGTACTATTTTATACTTAATTTTGTATAAATAGGGTAAGTAGGTACTTAATTAAAAACATAAATACTCTATTCCCTGTGGTCGGGTAATAACTTCGATTTGTGAACTCTATGTATCGTAGCTTTACAAATTCACATTCATATTTTGTTCAAACATAATAGAAACGTGCATTTCGAACAAAGACGCATTGTGTTCAGCCGAACCGATGCAATATTGACGGAGTCGATAATGATTCGCTGAATTATGAATGCTAACAAGGCTCTATGATGACTTTAAAATAAAATGACATGAAAAGAATCAAAATTGCCGTAAACAAAATTGTATGTGCTAAAACAACACGTAGTTTCTTAAAAATAAATTCTATCTCTACATAAATCACGTAAATCGAGGAACGTCTACAAAGAAAGTGGTATGAATAGCGGAGTGCACTTTCCCAGCTGTCAAACGCAACGAGATAGAGCGGGGCCTGCATCCGGCCCGTCCGGCACCCCGACCGCATCCGGTTATATGGCGGAAAATTGAACCACTCTGTCAACTTTAATGTAAATAAGCTAAATAGCTCTTTTATCACAGTTGCTCATAAAGTGGATCTTATTCAACGGCTTTTAAGGCTCATAATCCAACATATTATGCACGCGTGCGTTTTACATTGCCAACCTAGTGCTGTAAAGTTATCCCGATTAGTAAAATACGTATCTTACTGCTAATTACATACTTTTTTGATGTATAAAAAAGGTAGGTACCAAAGAGTTTTTTAGCTAGCAAAAATGGTTGTCTCTAAAGTCGGTTTACGAACGAAAATTTTACGTGATAATGACTTAGAAAACGATTAAAAATTGAGTTGTTTATTTTTTGTTTTTTCTTTACTTAAATATATTGTTTTTCCGTACCATTGTATTTTGTTCTTAACCCCCGATCCAAAAACAAATAGAAAAAAACCCTAAAACATATTGTATGTCAGGCTGTATAGGTTAAAAGTCTTTAGCCTGGCCTTTCCGGAGCCTAATTAACAAAAAAATATTGCCTTAAAAAAATGTACCTAAACATAGACTTATCACAAATATTTTGTTAATTATTATTTTGTTTTATTTTCAAGTCTTTTCTTTTATTCGCAACTGTGATAAAAAACGTCGTACGATATACGTGTGGAATTGATCTTTGCATCTTGGCTTCTTAACACGCTCGCTACCGCTCGCGCGTCATATACCACCTCTATGCAAAGATCAATTTACCACACTTTTATCGAAATGTACTATTTGAATTGAATTAATTAATGAAACTTTGAGAATTTTCAATTTTACTGAAGTTACATCTAGTTAGATAAAGAAACAAAATAACACAAAGGTCGCCACATTTTTTTCAATTGATGGCAAAAAAACCCTATAAACCTTCTTAGCTGTAGAATCTCACTTATTTTTCTAGCATAAGTAGTAAAAAATAGAAAGGTTGCGGCATCGAGCGACAACGGAGCGTCCGTCCGGTGCCCGTGTCCGCTTCCGGTTCCCGTCCGGCCATCAATACGGTCGCTCGTTTCGTATCCGGCGCGCCCGGTTACACACACGTTTTATTTTACACTACCCTCGGTGCTCTATTGACATTTCACCTTACTGAACTTCTATTATCCTGGTAGCTTAAACGTTATTTTAACTTACATTTTATGAATTCAAATAGGATTGAAGAATTGAAGAATTTTGCTCAATAAATTGTTTCAAAATCGATTTGTCCAAATGTCCACAATGTCCGATAAATAAAATACCAACATAATGTATGTAGGTCAAATGAGATTGTATTTTCGAGTAGGTAGGTAGGATCGGATCCGATCTCTTTATCATACCAACGTGAACCGTGATTCTGTTCAATGTCAAAGGCCGTTTGTGGTACACAATTTTTGTTTAATTTTCCGCCAACATTCTTTATGGAAATCCACGAGTTATCATTTGTGACGTAATCATACAACCCGTGGCGAAATACTTAATTGGTCACTGTTTTACTGGGAACTTATTGAGCTTGCTCCACGTTCACATTCCTCGGGTTTTGACCATAAAATATTTTTACGACATTCGCAACAACAGATCTATAGGGATACAGACAGTAAAACAATAAAGTTGAAACGCCGTCGTATTTTCCTCGGGTACTCTTACCGAGAATTGAGGCTGACAGTGCCCGAAGCAAAAAAACATTGAATGGTTGTCTGTAAAGTCGGTTTACGGACGATAATTTTACGTGATAACGTCTTATGACGTTATCACGTAAAATTATCGTGGATGAAAAATTGAGATTCGACACGTCAAAAAATATGTTATTGGAAGTGTGAGGCAGGATCAAAGCGTTACCCACAACACGGAACCGATTTAGTAAAAAAAACTAAAAACAAATAAAGCCGCGCGTGTATGACGTGTGTTTGGTTCACGGAATCCGATGGACGGAAGCCTTTTCAGCTAAACCTTTTAACTATTGAAACGGTGAAAGCAGTACAGTGACAAACAAGCTCTCGCTGGATTCCTTTTTGGTGAGCTTTGCGTGGTTATACTCTCCTGGTAACAACACCGGCTATTGATATGTTGCACACATTTTTACGTAAACAACCAAGTTTTTATTCAATCTCTGGCTATAAAAACTGTTAAAAATGATTATTAAAGCCTCAAGTATTTTGGAATACAAGCCTCAAGTAGTTTGGAATACAAACCACAAGTAGTTTGAAATAAATCAATTTTATGTAAAAAAAAACACATTGCGATGTTGTAAATGTTCTATTCTATCGGTAATCGATAAATTTAGCTAAATTTCTGTTAGATAGATGGCAGGTTAACCAGGCATTCAGCGCCGCATACATTCCCGAATCCGATTATACCTCGTCAACTGCAGGTTTCATTAACCAAACTATTTCTGTCTTTAGGCATCTTACAATTTTAAGAATATCTCGACTCACGCTACGTAGAACAGTGAACACTCGTACATACCTGGAACAAACACAATAAGAATTTTAGCGTTTTTATTCAAACTCTTTGGAAACTACTTATGGAAAAAACAGGACCTAAACGTAAATATTATGCCTCGTCAAAGTAAAGGACTTACTTCAAAAACGGTTACGGGCTCGTGCTTCACCTGGTATTTCACCTGGGTGAAGCACGAGATACCTACACGGGTTAAAACGTATTAAAATTACAAAATCGAAAACTTACTAAATTTCATTAAAATTGATAATTGCACAATTTGCACACCAACTCACACTTTGCTCATCTCTATTAAATAAACATACACTGCAAGTTCAATAAAAGCTTTTAAAAAGCTCCTGTTAGCGACTTAAGTTCGACACACTGTAGAGAAGGTTAAACTAGGTGAGGTTATATTTCGAGCGGAGCGTTCCAAGCGAAGATTTATTGGAAGGCAACTGGCCAAAATCGCCGTGGGCGAGTTCTGGAACTGCTCCAAATACACCCCCTGGACTGATAGTTGGATATTTACACTTGACACCGTCTCTATTGATGGAGTGCTTTTCAAGTCATCGAGTACCCACCTACATATTACATACCCAGTAGAGAGGAAATATCGATTAATTTGTGTATAATAATAATGCGGCGTGAGTTAGGCTAACAAGTTGTATGTTTGGTGACATGGCATTAAACACATATAAAATTGGAAATAAATTTTCAATACAATTATCGTATATGTTTACCTTGAGTTAGTGATTTCTTTTCTGTTTCACCGGTTGAGTTCATTTGATTGTATAAGCGCAGTACTGCTTTTAAGATAAAAGGAAAGCTCTACAAGATCTATTGATCCAACTGACTCACGCCATACAAAATGCTTTATCATCATCACATAACTCTTAGCTAAATCTCTGAAACAAGACTGATTGCAAGACAAAGGGAAATTTAAAAAAATACAGTTTCAGAATTGGGATCTTGACTGATTATCACTAAGTAAGTTTAAATTTTCCCTCGAAAACAGTCGGCCACCATACATTTCAATCTATGATGTCATTACTCATGCCTTTGGGCTGTCACCATTTTTTTTCTTTAGGAAAATGGAAAATCGTGACGTCACACAAAGGTCAGTCATGGCCGTCTGCGTTTCGTTTCTTGACAAAATATTGCAAAATAATTTGAATACCAAATAAATATTGTAGAGTTATTGTAAACCTATTAGATTCCATTTTTCACATATTTCATAATTTATCGTAGTCACAGTCATGTAGCCAATTATATGGCCCGCATTACGCTTCTACTGGTTATGTGCTCGACGATTCAAATACGTACTTGGATGTACCTTTTATTTTAAATAACATTTTATACAACCAAGAAAGAAAAACGTCACTCGAATATCTGAACCCGTGGGAAATTCCCAAAATCTCTTATTATGACGCATAAACGGGTGTTTCATGTTCCAAAACCCAGCGGTTTCGGTTATACGCAAATATTTAAATAAACTCTATTCATATTTAATTAGGTACATTACCTCTGCTTCCTTTTATTTGAATTTTTTTAGTTTAAAATAAAAGAAAGAAAAAATTATTATTGTATTAAGTTTCATTTAAAAAACGTTTTAATGATACAATTCAATGCAACTTCGATATAATCAGATCAATCGCAATCGAACTGAGGGTCATTATGCATTCATTAAAAGTTCGTGGGGAAAGAAGCTTTCCCATTTCTGGTAATAATTAATGAAATTCTGTTGAATTTATAAAAGTCTGATGTACTCGTATTTTAAATTATCTGTTGCAATATCTTGTTTGACGAATGAACATTATCTAAGAATTAACAACTCAATACAAATATGCCTAAAATAAAATTAGGTTATATCTACGAGTAAATTGACATTAATAAAATAAAGATGATCATTTCAATATTATCACCAGGGCGCAATGAAGTTATAAGAGTCAAACAAGACAGACAGAATCAAATTAAGCTCACATCTACAAGTGTCGCGGGACGTCTGCTTCATTGTACACGCCCTATGTTAATTTAATTCGGTTGCGTAGTAAACCGCTTTAATGCGACTGATATTGGCTCAATCGCCTTCTTGCTTATGTGCTCCCGATAGAAATTATTCAAATTATTATAATGTCAAGTGGGATTAACTGAATAATTGATAGAAACTGTTATGTGACTCGAAGGGTGTACCCCTGTTTGATATGCTAAGCTTAAAATTAATTGACATGAGGTGGGTGAAATATTCATTGATATAAAACATTCAAACTAAGGTTTACTTATAAACCTTTTTTAACAACACAGAAAGGAACATATAACACGATATACCTACACAAAGTAAAGAGATAGCTACATATTAAAATTGCCCAAATGGTAGAACTAAATCGATTAGTTTAACAGCACTCTAAATCTTGCTGTTTATTTATTAAAATAGGGTAACTAAGAGCGTAGTTTTAAGCTTTGGGATTACAGAATTTGACTAAAAGCTTCTACAAGTTGAATGTGTACCTACTTCCCGAATCAGTCAGTACCTACCTACCATTATCACAGTTAATAAATTGTATCCTAAACTTCGTCATCTAAATACCTGTCTAAAAGCAAAACCTCTCCAAAATTGTTTTAATCAGATTAAACTTCAAAGTTTTCTGCTAAGAAGTAGGTAACGTTTTTTCCGTCAACGCTCAAGGGCCAACATAATGAGTCAAAGAAACTTTTAATTAATACAAAGCATTAATAAAGTTAAAATCAGAGAATCTTGACAGCTCGGACGAACCGGCCTATTTGTGACAGCTTCTATGAATTCTCAATAGCTAAGTACCTAGGTAGATAGAACAATACAAATTATTTGAACCCTAGAGATAAAATAAATGAAATAATAATTAGCTTAAAATATAATCGGTAACAACGACTATTTTGTATATATGTATGTAGTTATAAAACAGTAGCCCGTTACCATAGTAATCAAAACCGTATTAGTACGTTTCATCGGTTTCGTTCGTAATTTGTTTCCAAAAGTTATACATACATATTAAGTTATACATATAATAAACCTAAGACATTGCAAAAAAATCTGAACCGAGGAATAAAGTGTTTATATTTATGTGAAAAAAGATCTATCAATGGATCTTTACAGTGGATATTATAAGAGAGAAGGGTTCTTGCATAAAATCCTGCTTCAAAGAACAAGGACAATACGAGTGCAAAAAGATCAATTTATGGATTCTAACAATGTGACTATATTTATTAACAAATTCTGAATAAAAAAACGATAAAATTTCTGTTTTAACAGACCGTGCATAAATTGTCAATTTGAACAAGTCTCTTGTTTGACTTTTTTTTAATACAAACAAATTATTTATTAGAAAACTGTACGTTTTTGAAATAAAATACCAATCAGTGAAGCACAAATATCTTAAGTTCCTTTGTAGGTACCAGGCTAACATAAAGTGCAAGGTGCACACAAACCACTACATACCGATAGTCCAATTAGAAAAACAAACCGTAGTTTCTAGTTTACGCTGATTGCAGTAAACTTTGAGGAAGCAGCTTACCAAGCTCGTATCGAGCACACAAATACGATAAGTATAATTTAAGTACTTCCTGGT
The DNA here is from genome assembly GCA_951213275.1 of Idaea straminata. Classification (NCBI taxonomy): domain Eukaryota; kingdom Metazoa; phylum Arthropoda; class Insecta; order Lepidoptera; family Geometridae; genus Idaea; species Idaea straminata. Next base: position 11,911,320 of record OX577865.1, read on the forward strand.
CTTCTCCACAATTTCTTCTACTTTTTTCGATCACTCGCGGTTCTCTTCCAAGATGAAGAAATGTCAGCTTCCCCATTCGCCGCAGGTTTTGCTGGCTGGTAGCATTATTTGTACATTCCTTTGACATCGATTGTCAAAATCTACTAAACAGTACATGGACCATGGCAAATTCTTCGGATAAAGCTAATTTTACAGTGCCTCCTTCAGCTAAATGGTTTTTGTCCGCAATCAGAAAAAAAACTGAATTGGCAGATTTTCAAATCTTTCTACGGTCTCTCAGCTTAGCCCGCTTTTGTTAAGCCATTGCTAGAAAATATAATTTGCAGATGCTTAGAATTCTTTATATCTTACCTAGAATATGTGTTTCGAAAGATATACCAAACTTTAGCAATTAACACAACAAAACAGGGCTAAAAGATTGTCGGGAAGGTGATGTCAAACTAACAGCCCGCCAATTTTTATTTTTTCCGTTTTCTCAGTTTTATGTCGTCTTCTTCGCCGTGTCATTGGCACAAGTTTAACTAAAAACATAACCCTTTGCTTGCAGTCGGTTAAAAAAAGGTCAGATTCGTCAATGCCAGTATGTTGCCTGGTTTTCAGTGTTTCGTAAAAATCGAAATGTTCTACGTATTAACGTTTTTATGTAATAATAAAGATTCCTAAACCAGACCTGCGACTAGCTTAAAAAATATTGTTATTGGAATTATGATTTGAATTTGGCTTACTTTCATAGCCTAGGTCCTAGGAAACTTTGTTCTAAAGACGTAAATTAAAAATGATACATATCGCTTTATTGCAAAAAAAATGGTGAAATAAAATTTATTTTCGCGCGCATCTGGGTGTAATATTCACGTTAAGTTTCCTTTGATTAATCTTATCTCCGCGTTTAAGTTCAGGGTCTGGAGGCTGGAAGGTGGAGGTGTCGAAGGTATTGTATTCGGTTACGGATTAAAACTTTAAATTGGTTTAAGTAAAGATGGAAGCAACATCAGTGATACCGTGTACCAGTGCTGGTTTCAATACAGTTTAGCTAGGTTTAGAATAGTAATACTATCCCGGTTTACTAGCATAACTACTCCTAAATCAGTCGCCAACTATTTATTCATTCATGATAATGATGGCGTCCCGGTGATAAAGAGTTGAGTTGTTAAGATTTAAAACATTTTCGAAGTCTACACTAAAATCTCGTACGCACACTCCAGGCCGAGGTTTTAGTGTACAATTTCGAAGGTTCGCGTCAAGCAGCTCGAAAGATGGCCCGAATAGCTTCGGTTCACACTATCGCTATTACTCAACGGTTCTATTGAGTAAGACCGGATGGACTCATCCAAATCGGACTCCCCGATAAATTCTGTAGTTAAATGGTATAGTTTGTCTGGAGACAAGGCCAACATTAATATAAGTTTAACAGCGAAAAGAACAAACAACATAGCGTTTCCTCTGAAAACAGATTACTAAAATAGAAATAAAAGGGAAAGAAACAGCATCGGAGAGTGAAACGCGATTAATTCCGGTGCCCGGTTATCTCCGGTAGGAATCCCAGAAACGTCGGCACATAAGCCAACAAAGGCTTTCTTCCTTAGAGGAAAAAACATCTTGACATTTTTTCACCGTTAAATTGGTAATGTTTGGTTGTCTTATTAACGTCCGTGCCTGTGTGTGGATAGAAGCGTTGATTTTTTTCGTGTCATTCTCACAATGCTGAAATTTACAGGTCTTTATTTTCGTCTTTTTAAATTATTTTGTGAAGTTCAACAATGGGGTTATTTGTGTAATGATAAAATAATAGATTTTCAATAATAATTAGCTTTGGCGAATATCATGTAAGCTAAATAATACTATTATTTCAAATGATTTATCACAAGTCATCGTCTATATATTTAAGTCAAAGTGAAAGGAAAAGATGGTATTTTTGCCTTCTAAACGGAAAGTATTATCATGGGTCAGGAAACGGTTTAGAACATAAAATACATCGGTACAGAACCTACGATGCGTGAGTCCGACTCGGGTAGGTTTTTTGATATATCGTTTGAAATGATGGGATAAAAGCCTATCTGTACCTACCAATTTTTAGCTTTGTGCACAATAAGTCACATTTTTACTAATTTTTCCGGAGTTTAGTCGATTTTACATTTAGTTTAGTTACATTTTAAGTTCTTTTATTACATTTGTAGTTGTTTCGAAACCAGCATTGCCCATTTCCATTTCATGAGTCCACATTTACCGACGGAGTCGCGCCCCCTCTGTGCCAACCAATTTCTTAGAGACAGATTTGTATTCCCGCTATGAATTATGTGTCGTGCGTGTCACGGGAATATCTCAAAAGGATGTTAAATGTGTGAGGGAAAAAATTACGTTCGCTCGTAGCTTTTTGAAATAATGTTTGTATCACAAAATTCAGGTTTGATCACCAATCTGAGCGCTATTCAATCACATTCATATCGCAAATGCACTATAATTAGTTTGATCCACTCACGTTTCTGAGCCATAAATGTTATGCAAAATTTTCCATTCTTGGTTTAATGGACGATAATCAAACAGAATGTTTCGTTATCACAAAGTATACCTGACTTTCATAGAGAGGTTTGCAGTGCAAACAGTTTGCGCAAGATAAATGTACAACTTCTAACGAACACTGTGAGGGAATGCTAACACGTACGGTATGTGAACTTAATCTCTCGCGTTATTTTGGCTTAACTTTGGTACCTACGGTTCGTTTTAGCTTTGCATTTCCGTAATCCAAATTGGACATAAACGAAATTTTCAAACATATAATTTCTAGGAGATTTCACATTACTTGACAACATTTTTATAATGTCAAACTTACGAGACTTCTGTAGCTTAAGACCATCCGTAAATTGGACCTCTTGCGACAATGACCATTTGTAAAAGAGACAGTAGTGAATTTTTGGAAACTTATTGGGATCCCTGTTGGTAGTGATTCGGTATACCAGGAGAGTATGTCGAGGTAAGAAGTGACGCCAGCCGGCGGGACATTACGGCGCCAGCATTACGTATGTTAGTCACGGGCTCGGGAAAGTTCCCGGCCTCTGTCATCGAGTTTATCCCACTACGTTTATCACGGGAAATCGTCACGATGATTATGTGACTCGATTCTATAATCGAGATAATATTTCTAATAATATTCGATGTTTTTGTTTACGCCTTATCCACACCTATGTCGTGTTTCCTTGACTTTATTTCATTCGCTACATTCAATTTAACGTTGTTCAGCTTTTCTTTTTGTAAATACAAGAAGGGAAATTGTAGTGGGTGGTTGACTAGTCATTATGAAAAATGTAATGAGTAGGAACATAATTATAATGGAGTAATTACAGCGGGAACAGGATGAGATGAGTCGTAATTAAATGTTACTGTCAGCCGCGCATTATCATCATAAACGGAATTAACGAATTTTGAAAATAAGGGTAAATTTAATATGGCAGTAAGCAAAATTAAGGTTTTCGTGGGTCTGATAATGAAAATACTAAATTATCCAAGTACCAGGCTAGTAGAAAAAATAAGGGTTACATTTCTGTAACATCGTGATCGTTCAGGCTGACAATGTCCAGCGTCCTGGAATGTCCAGTCTAGTGTGCTAAAACTTTTTTAAAGTGACACAAAATATAACGTATGAAGAAGCAGTTGAACTTCTACATTAGTTATACCAGCCTAGTATTTACCTGGTAACTCTTTAACGTAAACTCGTTGATTAACTAAGTTAGAAAAGTTGAGATTCGTCTGGCACCTCCAGATAATGGCGCCGCTTGTTTTTGAACAAACAGATTTCATAATATTATTATCAAGTTTGTTACTTTTAAACAGATTATATTGTTAAGACACGGATTGCTAATAAAGGTACAATTTTATTACAAACTTCGCAAGTGAGTAAAGCTTTTCTTAGCAAAACACTAGATTAATTTAACTAAATAAACTTAAATCCTCATTATTAAAGCAATGTATCCAATAAACAATTTGTGTTTCTCACTCCCGTAGTTTTTGACCTAATTAAAGCACAAGTAAGATGTAAGGATAATATGCTAAATCCCATATTAAGTAGGAGTTCGTATCAGAGCTATTGCGAATGACAGCCGGAATCCTGTTTCTTAGTAGACGGTCGCCTTACCGGGCTTAACAGTAATACCATCTAACCTCCCCTGACGTCCTGCGCTCCTGGTACCGTGTGCTATGAACCGTGACATTCGTTAATTTCCTGGAAGATGGCGGATCCGGGATAAAAAAAAGAAACGAGAATAAAATGCGTTTAATAAAATGCTGAACCAATTTTTATTGCCAACAACGTCTATAATTTCTTTATTTCAATTATAATAAAAGCGACAAGCTAACAGGGGTATACTCGAGACAGATTCCTTTAGATAATCAGACATTCGGTGCACGTTTCGACCGCATAACATCGATCGCAGACTACCTCGGAGCAAAAGGCCTGACAGGTGAAACAATTTTATTACTTTTACCTTACCCTCACAATTTTCGTAAGCCCATCAAATAGATTGCTTAGAACACAGCTACGTTTTCGATTAATACCAAAATTGTTGATCAGTTTATAAACTGCATCAGTATAATAAACACGTTTGAATTGTTCTGCGTTATGTGCGGGGTAATGGGATCACTAAACAGAATTCAACACAAAAGACTCAATAAAACCTCGCACATAAAATCTCTCGAAGGAACAATAAAAGTTCGACTTTGTATTCTCGCGAAAATAGACCAAGTTTTCAAGAAAGAGATACTCGTAATACTATAATTTTCGGTGGAGGAAAGAGATAGAGCTGAAGGGGGTAATCTTGAAAGTTTTTTAATCATCGCATCTAGTGGACGCAGGCTCGCTCCGATGAGCACTCTCTTGAAACTAAATGATTTACCTCTATTGTTTCAGTTATCGATAGTTCCAAGTCTTTTAGAAAACGCTGAACTTAACTGTAAAAAGTAAGATTTCCAAGCGAAACTTTTACGAAATTTTCAGTAATACCTTCTTTCTCCATTAGAATAGGTAATTTATTCCGTGAATAGAATTTTAAAAAGTACCGAACGAACAGTTACCGTTAAGTTACCGACGATATACTTTAGTAAAGTGTCGAGTAACCTTTACTCATAAACCAGAATTTCGGTAATTAAATTTACTAAAACGGTCTCAAGGAGCTACTCAATTATTTGAAAGTGACGTAAATGGTTCAAGTTTTAGGGTCTCCCCTCAACAATTTTATTGACAGAAACGTGTTTTAGTTTGCAAGTTTCCCTTTTAACCGAAACTCGGTCGTTTATTACTAGGAAACCATAAACGAAACGAAGATGATTTACAGTTGTCTTCAACCGTAACGTGTTCTAAGAGCCTATTTAAAATATAAATTTAATAATTCAAGACTTGTCAACAACGTACCTGCTGTCTTCACATATAATGAATCTCGTAATTTGAAGTCAAGTAGAAAGAACGATACTTCTAAAGAAGGATCCTAATGAAAATAACATACAAAAGCACATCAACAAAGAGATTATTTTAAACTGAAAATTAATTAACTTTCAGTCCAAAGATTCCTAGTCTCAATTAATCAAACGAAACGCTAAAAGCTTCGAGATTACTTTTCTACGAAATTCAGATTAGACATGTCCAACTAACAAAATATATACAATTATATTATACCACAAAGTATTTATTTCACCGGGTCTTAATCGCTTATCACTATAAATACAAATCGTGTGAGTTTAAAAAGTTTATTACACTCTTAATTACAACATACTATTGAAAATAAATATACATTTTAGTTTTTAAGTAAACTTTTAAACAAATTGGTATAGTCGAGAGGTAAGTAGGTATTTTTTACTATTTTCCAAAAACTTTGAAGCAAAATATTTTCATGTTATCAGGAATACATAGGTTAGTTGGAAGTCGTTTGCTAATTGGCACCGTACAGCCATCGAGTGTCAGGACAGAAAACAAGTTAAAAGTTAGAACTGTCTACTTCGAAGAGATTAATGTTTCAACGTTGCGAGCCGAGTTGTATTGATGGTATCAGGATAAACGAAAATAGCGAATAGGGAATATGGATTGCGTATTCTTCAATTCTTTATAGAAATTACGTACTTTCAATATTATAGATGGGTAACGAATCACGTTTTTCTGTCTGTCTATTTTCACGTCTAATCCGCTGAACCTTTGAGAACTGGCTACTTTTTATCCCGGTCTCAAACTTACGCGGGTGAAACCTCGGGCTTGGGTATACGTCATAATATTCAAATCGTAGATTCATTGAATTATTTTAACTCTGAAAATATTGGGTTAAAATATGGGAATACATTAGAAATTCTAAAAGTTACCTACATATTATTTTAGAAAGACAAATAAACATTGAGCGCGCGTAGGCCGCCATCGAAGCAAACCTCCAAAGCCGTCATGATGTGTGCTATTAAACAAAGAGAAATTCTACGGTAAAATATAACGCTCTGCGAAACACGTCATAATAATAAAAAGTTTATTTTATAGAAACAAAAAGGGTTTATTCGTATTTAGTTATTATTTTACGAGAATTCTGCTCGCAATACAACTATGTCATTCGGGTTTCCTTACTATTTTAGCCGAAAATGTTAACTTAAAATTAACGACTAACTACCTATTTTTAAAATGAAGTGAGATTTGTAACGGAGTCAGAGAAAACCGGTCTTAATTGAGTTGTGTCACAGTGCAACGTATTGTAGATGGTTAATGTTACATTAATCAGTGTCAAAACCTATAACAGTAAAGTGCTTTAAGGTTTTTGAAGTTAACTCATTAAAAATCGATTTCATTAAAGTCCCTGATATGAAAAGTTGATGGTCAGTAAAATGCAGCGTTAGCAAAGCATTAAAAAATATTTTTTTATCATTATGTACTAGGTAGGTATGCCATAATCGATTAATAGATTATGGCACTTTTACCTATTGTTCTGTAAAGGGTTGTCATCTTTTTTCGACTAAGTTTAAATAAGCATGATACAGTGAATTTTTGTCCTTAAATTATACCAAAGTAAATGTAACGTTTATTTTTGTCCAGTCCTGAGATTTTTTTAGCTCGATCACTTGTATAATACTATGATATTAAGAAATACTGCTTTTAATTATAAAAAATACTGGCTTTGTTTTGAAGTGTCCGCCAGACCTAGATAATACTACACACTAATATTTTATCAAACTGTCCTAACCTCCACTGTGTCACAGCTGAATCATATAAAGGCTGTCACAGCAAGTTTGCAATGTTTCCCCACTCGCCTGCCAATGCCGCCCCGTGGTCCCCCCGCCACTGCCGCCACTGCCGCCACTGCCGCCACCGCCGCCACTGCCGATAACTCACGAGAACCTATTACTCAAACTTGCTGATTCGGAATTTAATGACGTCATCTTCTCCTACTGATATATCATATTACGACGTTTTTGCCGTCAACGTGTCTCCTGACTGTTATCTTGAGTTATCAGAATCCTAACACGAGTAAAATAGTTAGGATAACACAAAAAACTAAAAAGAATATTATTGGAATTATGTTACTTGCAATTCGCACAAAAAATGATAAATTTCTCATATTTAGCTGTATTCCTCCACGATTTTTGAAAGGATAAACTAATTTCATATTGAATAAGTAAATAATATTCATATGTCCCAGGCACTACAACGTACTGAATCAAAGTTCCCGGCGCTGCATTAATCATCTTGATTAGATGTAAAAGCCAATATTATTAATATTTAAATGTGAATCAATCAGTTTGAATGACAGCTATTAGAAGCATATGTTACGCGAAATGTATATATCGATTCCATAAATTCAAAAGGTATTCATTTCAATGAAAATGAAAGTGTATTCCTCGTTCGGTAGTATAGTACGTAAAATCAACAAGCTCTCATAGTATAACACAACTATAAACTTAGAGGTGTTACTGGACTTATAGCCCTCGACTGTACTTACCTGTACAATTAAATATTTTGAATATATTTGTCAGACACGAGCTACATAAACTTATTGTAAACTTAATATAATAAAATGAAAATAATATGTTTTGTGAGGCAAGGTGTAGGATAAATGGAGGCGTGTGCTTTCAACTGTGAACGACATTTGTCTACATGCGTATTGCGTAGGTAGTAGGTAGGTGTCATAGTAACCTGTATTCAATACATATTTACTACATTTACATATTGATATATGTATTTACAAAAATAATATGATTATAAATATTAAAAACTCTATGAAAAGAACCAATTTATATTCAAAGGTGGTTGTTAGTTGTTACCTGCCCTCGAAGTCGATGGGAGGGACTTACATTATGACAACCCTTATTTTTTACTGCATATTAACTGACTACATCTGCATCGTTATTTTCAACTTTGTTATAGCTACCTCCACGACAGCTCTGCAATCCTGGTAGCCTTGGGAACTTTAAGATTATTTTGAGAAAGTTTTCTTAGCTTTATTGTTTTTTTTTATCCTGGGAACATTTTTTCTCAACAGCATGTTTGCATATCTTGCTCGCTCGTACAGAATGTAATGAAGTCACTTTGCTGTTGCTACCTTCACGTTGCTTATATATCCCTGGTAATGCTGGGAATCTTAAGATAATTTTCAGAAAGTAAAACGATATTTTTTTTAATATTACCAACTTCCATATATTTTGTGCTTTTGTGCATATTATGTTAAAGTTGCAGGTAGTTTCATTCGTAGCTACAAAGGAATTGACTCTACATAGCTTACATTTTTCCCTTGTGAAACCGTAAGTTCTTAACAACTACTTCGACTGTTTCTGACATCCTGGTTCTCTTGGGAATATAAAAATAGTATTGATAAACGTCGTTAATTTTTTTAACAAGAACGCAGTTAAAAGTCCCTTTGTAATTTCCGCAGAAAGACTTCCCTTGTTCATTTTTTTCATATTGTCACTTCAGGTAAAAACGAGGCGGTTCTATCGTTTTTGCTCTCTTTTGAGGCGCTGATGTATTTTTGGATGAACCTTCATGTTCATATTGTCCTGGTACTTATTGGGAACATGTTAAATTAACCCTTTTGATTACGAGTATATTAAGAATAGTCGGGTGGTGCACATTTTTTCAGCCCAATATTTGTCCGAAAATATACCCGCAAAAACGCGCGGTATTTCTAAGATCACAATAACGTCTAATTGGTTGTTTAACTTCCTAAGAACACATGAAAATAGCACAGGAAAATAGTGACTATTAAAGTCAACATTAAGTTAAAACAATGAATCTTCCTAACTAGCCTAAACGAACCTACTAGAAATTTCCGAGCAGAGTTAGCACAATTTTCACTGTAACAAGTGTTTCCAAATTGCACATAGATAGGCAAAAATACACCATTGGGATACGTTACGTTACTACACAAGCTACTTTAGTTTTGAAAGAATTCTGAATATCTTACTAAAACTTTCATCATGAAATACTATTGGGAATATCTCGAATTCTAGGAAGGAAAATTGGCCAGAGACGATTTTTTTCTATGGATAAAATTAATGTATATAAAATAGATTAGTTTTTGATCAATCCACTATACAAGTACCAGGCTATCATGAACGTTGAGTAGTCGTAGGCGTATAGGTAATATGTCTCAATAGTCCCGCGGGCATCCTGTTCCATTTCACGTGTCACTGCGTGCAATAGTAGCGCGAGGAGGGCGCCACTATCGGCCCCTATCTACTTTCAACTGAGCAGTCGACCAAATAATCCATGTCTCTTCATACTTCATTATATTATGTACCTAATACTAAAAATTACCATCTAACTATCGATAACTTAAGAGATGATAATTCGGTTAACGAGCTTCCATTCTCCTGCGGTATTTTAAAATAGGACGCAACTATATGCTGTAATAATTCTCAATCCCGTGGGAATATTGGGATAACAGATAATATAACTTATTTAATACAATAAAAGTAATATAAAAATTGATCCAGTAGCTCTGAAGATTACCTCTTACAAACATCCAAACATATTTCCAAACTCTTTTGATAATACCAAAGTACATATAGAAAAGGATTCTTATTTGAATAGAGTTGAAATATAAAAGAGAGTTGAAAACTAACCTCATATAATATATACTAGATGCCCCCGCGGTTCTACTCGCCTAAGTCCCGACCCCGTAACAAATGTCGGGATAAAGCCTATGTGTTATTCCAGAACTTCAGCTATCTACATACCAAGTTTTAACGCAATCGAATCAGTACTTTATGCGTGAAGAGAGAACAGACACAAAAACTTTCGTCGACTTTCGTAATAAACTAGCAGCGCACCGCGGTTTCGCCCGCGTAACTCCCGATTCCGTGGGAGTACCGGAATAAAAAGTATGATATTCCTAATGAATCAAAGCATCCTCACACCAAGTTTCATCAAAATCGGTCCAGTAGTTTCGGAGCCTATTCGTTCCAAACAAACAAAAAAATCTTTCCTCTTTATAATATTAGTGTAGATGTAGATAATATTAGTCGAATTAAGAAAGTACCTACTATTTCTATGACGCAAAGCAAATTAAATAAATAAAGTAGGTACATAAGTCAGTATAATTTGTATAAAATTCTGTTTCTCATAAAATATTATCCCCAACAATTATTTTTAATATCGACATCCAATGATTACTTCAACCGATACCGAAAATACGAATATTCCGGATAAAAATGAGTTCCGGAAATAGGATACCAATTACTATAATATCGTATTATTATCGGTAAACAGCTTCAGCGATTCCGATAACGATTCGGAAATTCGGTAAAAGTCATCTTTTTCAGATGGATTAGATACAGTCGTTCGTTTAATATCGATTTGTATTTTTATTGGTATTTAAATGATACCATTTTTAACACAATTTGAAACAAACATCGAAAGCAATCATCGATTTGAATAAAAAGAAATCTAATCTCGATAATATCAGTGAATGTCGATCCTCTCCGGGATAGTTTAACATTTATTAGCTCGCTCCAAAGCTCCATTTTATCTCTCCCGCTAGATTCGGATACGATCCACTTACGATACATACTCGAGATAGCCCGGAGTAAGTACGCGGAGTTCTACTGATTATGCGTCGTTTATGTTATCCTAGCATTTTTTGAATGAAATCTGGTTTACTTTTGCAATTTGAAAGGGATTTTTGAATAAATTGGATGAAAAACCGTCGGCAAAATCTTGATTCACGGAAAATATACAAACATATTTATCTTACTTTAATACGTATATATGCCGAAAGGCAATACTTTTCCTTATTCGGAGACAATTGACGTCAGATGAATAATTGGATACAAAACTACAAAATACAGTTCAAAGGAAAGCTTTGAACATTATTATTATAACCAGATTCACAGTATATTTCCAACATAACAAATGCGAAATTATTTTCCCCAATCAACAAGTGACCACCACGTGATCTATGCCCCCTTAGTGCTTGTCAGCACCATTGACCAGGCTCTCATGAGACCGTAGCAAACATATTTTCCTAAAGCTGAGTTTACATAGGACACGACGCGACGCGACGGCCCGGGTCGTTAAATTAGGCAGAAGGTCGAGTGGAACAAAAACAAGAGTTTCATTAGCATTTCAGCCAATTCTAGGAAAGTGAATGTGGAATAGTAGATAATGTATGAGTATCATTATAGTAGTTGTGGATGTGCATTATTTATATGCAAAATAAATCGCAAATAGGATAGCCAAATAGAAAATAAACGTCGATTTTAAAAATTGTTTTTTTGCATGGAAAATATTGTTGAGTTTTACGGTTTTTAAGAGAAATTATTTCCTACATCCTGGATAATTTAAGGACGAATACGCTTTTTCGTTTTAATAAGCTTATCTTAATTGAAGTAAAAAAACCGGACAAGGAATTTTAAATTATATCAAAATGAAGGAAAATAACTCACCCACAAACGGACGACAACACACAACACCACTTAACAATAATTTTCCATAGTTAATAATGATCGGCGTCGGCGTCGTGAAGCTAATATTACAAGTGGATATATTTCTTAGTTTCAGTTTATCACTAGTGTATTTAGCGCAATATTGCCAAGAAAGAGACATTCGAGGACATATTTTCCTTGTACAGTACATGCTAAGTTATTGATGGTTTCGATCACAACTTTCGTTTCGTCACGTCAAACTTGCCGTGTTAGGCACGAGCTCCTGTCAAACTATGAACTCCTGGTACATTGTTTGCCAACTTGTTTCACTAAGTCGCGTCTAGTTTCAAACAATTCCATCGGAAAAGCGGAAAAATATTAAGTTTTAGATCATAAACAACATTGTATTTTCGTAGGTAAATAATATCGTAAAGCTTTATGTTATGTTAGCTTATGTAGTAACCAATGTAGTTAGTTCACCCGTACATATTTTATTTTACAACTCGAATGAGATTTTTACATTTAACTTTGAATTATAAATTCAAAATCCTGACTGACTGACTGGTATATCAACGCTCAGCTCAAACCAATGCACGGATTGGGCTAAAATTGGACACAGCACTGAAAAATGATTTAAAAAAAAATAAGCCACTAAGTGGAAAAAGCCAGTGAGTTTATAAAGTTCAAAAGTGTGTGACGATAATGTGCAGTACTACTCATTGGCTACTCGTAATTCTAAGTCATAAAAAGTCCTAAATTTTATACCAACAAACCATTTGAAATCCAGTTATTCATAAACGTAAATGAATAAAGGCTTAAAAGGATTTAAGTTTTATCTTGATTTCGTGTTCACACTGTGTCGGGCAGTCACCTCATTTAATTTGAATAGAGAGTTTTAGCCCTTTGTATCCGACGCGTAGCGTAGACTTGTTGCCCTTTGCCCTACTCTTTAACTTGCTGAGGGCCTGGTACAATGGCACCGTAGCCACATACGGGGAGGGCTCGGTTTGTTTTGGATTATTTAGGATTTTGAGTTTAACACGTAAATAAAACCTTTTCAGAATATTTATTACGTATTTGTTATTATAAATCTAAAAGTTCCTACCTAATTAGGTACTACTTTATATATTTACTTTAACAAAATTGTACCTGTAATCCTGGTGTAAAAATGAAATTTCGCTTGGTGCTAAAAATTGTCGCGTAAAGGCAGAGAGTAATGATCCAAAATGGGGACCACGCACAATTTCACAACCCAACGTACGATATTTCGAAAAAGTGCTTTCCAGAGATTATTGAATTTGCGTCACCGACGAGAAGCGATGCCTTCGTTTCCGAAAGGGAACATATCCACACCCTGGAGGGAATCAACTTGGAGACCTCGAGCGGGTAAATTGATTTACCACCATCCGCGAGGTTACCAGAATTGAAGATGTGATTTCATGAAATTTATCGTTAAATACACCCCAAGGCATTTGTGTAACGTGTGCAGTAAACATAAAATAACTCAGATTACATTATATTATGATAATTTAACAAATTTTCTTCCGAAAGATTGTCAAACTACGTAGTCGTATTAGACAATCCTATCGTAGGGTTATTACGTGTCACAAGACGTAATTTCACGCAAGTTACACGTAATACATGTCTTACTCAACTGAAGCGAACACAATCAGTTACATCAAAGGCAAACAACGGAAGACAGCGCTACAAAACACACTAAATAATTATAAAACTTGATACAGCAAACTGTGATTGCTAATAGACTTGTTTGATGAACCTAAGGAAACCTCACTAATGTGTGTATGGCGATCAATACCCTAATAGTACATTACGATATAAGTGTGGTAAATTGATCTTTGCATAGAGGCGGTTTATGACGCGCGAGCGGCAGCGAGCGTGTTAAAGACGCCAAGATGCAAAGATCAATTCCACACGTTTATCGTACGACGTTTTTTTATCACAGTTGCGAATAAAAGAAAAGACTTGAAAAGAAAACAAAATAATAATTAACAAAATATTTGTGTTATGTCTATGTTTACATTTTTCTAAGGCAATATTTTTTTGTTAATTATGCTCCGGAAAGGCCAGGCTAAAGACTTTTAACCTATACAGCCTCGTCTGACATACAATATTTTTTCGGGTTTTTTCTATTTGTTTTTGCGTCGGGGGTTAAGAACAAAATACAATGGTACGGAAAAACAATATATTTAAGTAAAGAAAAAACAAAAAATAAACAACTCAATTTTTAATCGTTTTCTAAGTCATTATCACGTAAAATTTTCGTTCATAAACCGACTTTAGAGACAACCATTTTTGCTAGCTAAAAAACTCTTTGGTAATCTACCTTTTTTATACATCAAAACAGTATAACCCAGATAAATTAAGAATGTTTCACCTACCTAACATGTAATTAGCAGTAAGATACGTATTTAACTTATCGGGATAACTTTACAGCACTAGTTAACAAATCTAAAACGCACGCGTGCATAATATGTTGGATTATGAGCCTAAAAGCTGTTGAATAAGATCCACTTTATGAGCAACTGTGATAAAAATGGATATTTTTATTATCTATTACTAGGATCTCAGCAACTACAAGGATGTGGTGTTACGAAACAAAAACCCACAAAATAACATCGAATCAAAGCCTTTTCCAAACCAGTTTCTTATAGTATTGTCAAAGCGTAAGGTTTACAAACCAATAGTGCATTACGGTACGGCATCGATCACCTTGTTTACAGTTTAGTCAACTCAACACGCATCATGTTTGTTTGCTCAGCACAGCTCACTGGCTCTGCTTTCATGCTAATGAATCGAACTTAGAAGTTACCGATCGTAACATTAGGACAGATATCTAATCTATAGCCACCAGGACTTCATATCTAAATAACTTCAATTCTGGACACGAGACAAGAATGCAGCATCGAATTCAATCCAATCTGAATTCAATATTCGAAATTCTGCTACGTGGTTTGGCAGAGCTTTCTCAACAAAATGAAAACGGACATTTTCAACTATTCCATTGAATAATAGAGGAAAAATGTTTAAATTGTAAAATGATGCATTGTCAGCTGACAGAATGTATGGGGTTGAATCTGACCGCCATCGCGCGATTCTCTCTGACAGTTTTACGGAGATTGACTGCTGCAACTGAATGGATCATAGTGAGCGAGTGAGTGATGTAACGTTGTCAGCGTAGTCGATACCAGTTGATACTCTAACGTGATATAAAGTCCTGGTACCACATGTGACATATCGACTGAAAATGAAAATTGCCCCACGGCTATTTGCGCTACCGAACCGAGCAAAACAAAGAACGTGGCGATGGCGGGGTAAATATCCCGTTTTATATAACTTTGGTAGTCGAAATGATATTACTCTGAGTGTTACTAAGAAACATTATGAGACAGAAGCAGCGGACTTACATTTCTCAAACAAAGGTCTATACTACTAAACTATATATTTAGTTTATTTTACCAATAACATAGAAATATACCTATTTATTGACGTGATGACGTCTTACCGAACACCGGCATTCACTAAAAAAGTGCGACATCATCGCTCACGTTCCGTTGTTTTCTTATGTCGTCCGTAAACCAACTTTACAGACACCCAGTATTTTATTTTTTATAATGAACATGGAATATTAATGTCCATTGGTTCCCGCACCGGGTAGAGTTTGTATTACAGTTTTCGGAATATTACATTATTTGTCATAAATCTCAGTAGTGAATATAATACGTGGTTCTAAGCCGTAGAGTTACATTTAACAAGTACGTTTGTCATTCCGTTTGTGGTGGTAAATCCGCAACATCGCTTCGGTCCTTTGTTTTGTTAATGAACGAGGACGTTCGCGTCGGCCGTAGGGCGAGGGTATGTATGTACGTAGATTAATAATGAGTTAGTATGGTAAGTATATAGTGTCTGTGACCGCAGTCCGCAGACACGGTCGTGTTTGTGCTATGCGGTACGACTGTAAGCTTAAACGACAAGGCTTACTGTCCACACAGTCGTCGCGTCGTTTGTAGGATGCATGTAACCTACAAATGAAGATAGGCGTATTTTGCTTATTTGTTATGTCCACGCTACTTCATGCAATAGTCAGCTTTTCGGTTATCTTTCAACTAGCATCGAGAAAGCACGTCTTATGTTGTGAAAATATCAAGTAACGATGATGACGTACTGGATTCATCCATACATCGAAAGAAATATAAATTGTAGATTGTTTAAAGATGAAAGGAGATCTGATCATTCGTCTTGCAATCGTCAAATGACGATAGCTTGCGTATGACGTGCGATTTACGTGGACAGTAGGCCTAAGCTTAGACGGACACTTTGGTGTTTGACGACATTGTGTGAATTCTTTACCTATTAGTTAATACAGCACTTAATTACGATTAACAACCAAAAATATTGCATTTTCATTGACTTCATACAAAGGAGAAAGTTTTCAATTCATCGCGTACTGTCGATTACTCGTAAGAATTAAGTTTTAAAACTAACAATTTTTAAAAGTAGGTAACATACTTTAAGTTTTAATTAAAAATGAAAGTAAAGTAAAAATATAGAGTAACTGATCAACCTTTCTCTCGTGAATATGTTTAAATCATTGGTACGAAAAACGTCCATTTAATTTGGAAATTATTCACCAAAATACGTACAGAGTTCGTCCATTACATTCGGTCGAATAAAATTTATTATATTTTGGAACAATCGTGAGTATTGCTCATTCATAACTACAATACATACTATTTTATGCAGTATGTTATGAAATTGTAATTCATTGGCAACATAGTCAACATCGCCTAGTTTTTAAAAGAAAAAGCAATTATTTTATAAAAAATATTACTAACCATTATGCACACTCGTTTGTTCATTTAATTTAAACTTTTAAATTTCTTACCTGAAACAAAAATAATTTATATATTTAAAACGAAGCAACATCTACTGAAAAATTGTAAAAGGAAAAGCTAAATAGAATTTTTAGAAATGGCATCATCCAGTAGGTACTGGCCTAGTATTATTGTATTGTGTTTCGACATGATATTACCAGGGTAACAGCATCACGTAACAATACCGCAGTGCAGAAACGTTAGGCGAGTGCCAAACTCACGTACCCACCACTGTTACCTACGGAACGCCCCAAATATGTAGCAGCTATCACCTAATCCCGGTCGAATATCCCAACGGGGACCGGGAATGTCACATTTCTAAACTAAACATGGAATACAGAAATGAAATACAAAGTCGAAATTCGAAAATAAAACGATCGTTGCAAATACTAACTTATGCATGAGCTAGTTTTTACCGTCAAGGAAACATTCGCGGTTGTCCTCTTGTTTTATTTAATGATTTAATCAAGGTAAATTAATGTGTAGGAAAGTTAACTGTTAACACGTCATTGGTTTTAGCGAAACCAGATTTAATCAAAGAAATAAAAGAAAAACATAAAACTTGATGCAATATACTACGAGGGCGGCACTGAAAATTTCGGGAATCAAGGAAGTGACACAACATTACTATTTAAAAATGTATTTGTTGCTTTTCGAAGTATTCTCCGCGAAATTTGACACATTTTTCCATACGATGGAACCAATCATTAAAGCAACCATTCCATTCGGAAGTTGGGGTCTCCTAAATGGCCGTTTTGTAGGTTTCCACAGCTTCTTCAGGTGATGAAAATCTCTGACCACGCAATTTATTCTTTATTTTAGGGAAAGTATAGAAATCATTAGGGCTTAGGTCGGGGCTGTACGGCGGATGGTCTAATAATTCTATGTTTTCTTGCTCTAAAAACTCTTTTGTTCTGTTCGCGGTGTGAGAACTCGCATTGTCGTGATGTAGGATGATGCGGCGGCTGCAGTTCTCTTTACGGAGTTCAGAAACGATCTGTGGCAAACAAATGCTAGCATACCATTCTGCATTAACCGTTCTTTGTCCCTCAAGAGGAATAGTCACAACATGGCCGGTTTTGGAGACAAACGTGGCCACCATTTTTTTTGCAACACTCCGTGAACGAACAATTTTTGTTGGCTTTAACTCATTTTCGAACACCCAAACTCGTGACTGGTTTTTTGTTTCGGGTTCGTACGCGTATATCCAGGATTCGTCACCTGATACGATGTTGTATACAGCATTTGAGGATCCTGCGTGGAATCTTTCGAGAGTTCTGACGCACCAAGTAACGCGAGCCACTTTTTGCTCTTCACAGAGCGAATGCGGTATCCATCGGGAAAACAACTTTTTTACACCTAATTGTTCATGCAAGATTATTTGTATTTGACTCATGCCAATGTTTAAAGTTGCCTGAATTTCGCGGTATGTTACATGTCGATCTTCCTCAATCAGCTTACGCACAGCATCAACGTTTTCTTGGGTGAGTGCAGTTTTTGGACGACCTTGACGGGGATCATCACTGAGCTTGACACGTCCACGTTGAAATTCAGCAAACCAGCGATAAATTGTGGTTTTGGATGGGGCTTCATCACCAAATGCAGAAATCAACCGGTCAACACACTGTTTTTGTGATAAACCACTTCGAAAGTCATAATAAATCATCGCTCTTGAATTTTCTCGCGTCAATTCCATTTTCTCAACGATTAAACAAGTTTGACAAAACCTTGTGACAAGACCGAGATTATTTTTTTAAATAAATAAATGGTATTCGATTCTTAAAACCAAGGAGTTTTCAATTAAAAAGATTTAAATATGACAGGAACAGTGGAAATATTCCATTCCCGATACTTTTAGTGCAGCCTATGTATTATGTCTTATCTCTGGCTATACGGCCGAATCGTACGAAACCATGGCTGAGAAAAAGAAGAAGTCATACCTAGGGCAAATGATTATTAATATCTATCACTAGTAGATTCGAGTACTAAGGTATAATAAATAGAATGTACTAACGAAGTCGTCAGGGAGCCGGAACCTACGACACGAGCAGATTATTATAAAACCATGTAACATGAAATGAAAAGAATCCTCGCCAACGAACTGTAAAACGTCGACTTATTAATTCGGAGGTCATAAAATGAAGGCCCTTTCCAGCTTTTAATAAAATCTTTGTAATCAGACAGCTGGGCGCTTTGAAAGGGAACTCAGAAGATTATGCTTCCCGTGTGCATTCCAAAGAAAATTATTTTTAATAACTCATCACAAAGGCGACGCAGATTGTTTTTTTTTTGCAATATTCCATATCACGGAAACGTAAATACATGTCTACTAATTTTTTTTATTAAAATTGTTTGACGTGTCTCATTTGAAAAATAAAAAGAGAAAAAAGATAAATAAACTCACTATATATCACAAGTCGTTACAAAAATGTTGCGAACATATAAAATAAAACTTCTGTCAATAAAAGAGAACTGCATGTAATGCAATAAAGTTTCTGCACTTTTAAGAACTAAACTGCAGACTCAGTTCGAAATGAAATTGTGTTTATATTAGAAAAGGGCGGGAGACAGGAAGAGCCGAGCTGGCGCCATGCGGCGTGACAAGGGTCCAACGAGACGTGCCTTGTGCGAAATTGCGAGCATCTCCCAACCCTTGCTGCTAGCCTGGTACATATACACAGTATAAATTACACATGTATAGTGCGAATTTATTAGATTACATTTTTTAACCAGTTTTTTTCAAAGAAAAGTTCACCATTTTTCCCCTATTCACATTAAGGGGGGGGGGTTGGTCGGTGTAGGTCTTAGTGGGGCGGGCTCCTGCCAGGGAACCCGCTTCTAAAAAATGCTAAGTTGCCAGTAGCGTACGCCTAGGTGTGCGGAGCTAGGCTATCAGGCGCGCACCGTCTAGTACTTCATGCACGTCCACGCCACTGTTGGACTGCCGTCGCGGTTCAGCGGTGGACCCACATGCTACCATCTTTGTGGGTCGTCCCCTCTGGGCAATGCTACAGTCCTTAACGAGCCCCGCACATAACACCTACCTCGGGACTGTAGTAGCTGAGCATGAAGTACGCGGGCGAATATCCGGCGCCCTAATAACCGGACAAACTGGATAGGGGAAGACAACCCCGACAGAAAAAAAAAAAAAAAATAACACAAACCATGGAAGCACAACTAAACAGAGAATTACCCCAGGAGGGTACCGACGGCGTTGCTGTCGGAGAATCCCTCCCTGAGCATAGCTCGGGCTGCCCCACGTATTCTGGGGGGGGGCGAAGTGGTGCCACCCAAGGATCAAACTAAAATAATAAAAAACCTCACTCAACAAGTTTTCCACAGGGGCTTGTTTGCCAGTCGGCCCCGAACAAACTCACATGGAGATATAAGCAATATTAAAGACGTCACAATTTCGAATTTCTTAAATAAAAACAAAGAACTAACAACTAAAGATACAACTGAACACAAAAAACCAGGACAGGCAAAAGAATGGCAAAAAGATGTCGTTCCCGAAGGAAGAAAACGGAAGCGAACTGAAATCAGCCCGGGTACAGCAAGGAAAAAGCTTAGTAGCAATCGCGTCACTTATTCAATCCCTACTCAAAATCAGTTTGAAATCCTCGACGACAATGAAAGCGAAGTTGAACAACCCAAGAAAGAATACATACCTAAACCGGAACCAATATTTGTAACTGGCGTGGTAGACATAGAACCTCTCAAGGAACTCTTGAACAAAGTCACCGAAATAAACAAATACACATTGACTACATTGAGATCGGGACACATAATTAAAATTATCCCAGGGGATATTGATACCTACAAATCTATTAGAGAGACCCTAATCAAAAATAATGTAAGTCATTACACGTACAAACTTAAGAGCGAACGAGCATATAGAGTAGTAATTAGAGGACTACACTCTACTGAGGATACTTCTATGATCAAAGATGAACTAAGGGCAAACGGACATGAAGTTAGACAAATTGTTAATGTATTACATCGTGCAACAAAAGAAAAACTACCTCTGTTCTTTGTAGACATAGAGCCGAATTCGAACAACAGAGATATCTTTAAACTCAAAAACATAGGTCATTTAAAAATCACAATAGAACCACCATACAAAAAAACTGAAGTTTTACAATGCAAAAGATGTCAAAGATTCGGTCACTCAAAAAATCAATGTTTTAGACCATTCAGATGTGTCAAATGCGGCGATGACCATCCCACAGCCTCATGCACAAAGACTCCTGAAACAGAAGCAACTTGCGTTAATTGCCAAGGGAAACACCCTGCAAGTTATAAGGGATGCACGAAATTCCAACAGTATAAAGAAAAGATAATGAAAATCAGACCTAAACCAAATAACATACCATTGAATTTACCTATTGACATAACGAAACAGACAACAACAGAACGAACACCATACAAAACTTATTCAGATACGTTAAAAACCAATAAAAAGCCAATACTAATGCACAACAAACAACACGATTCAGTGAACGAATCGGGACATATGGAAAAACTACTAGATAACATGTTTAATAGATTCCAAACAATCATGAAAAATATGATGGACAGCATGATGGATCGTATGATTCAACTAATTACACAGATTGTAAACCAAAAGGCCTCCTAAACATCAGGCTTATCACGTGGAATGCCAATGGACTAAATAAAGATAGACGCCAAGAGCTTGAATTATTTATGAATATGGAGAACATTGATGTTGCTCTCATATCAGAAACTAGATTCACACCTCAGACACATATAGAAATGCCAAACTACAAAATATATAGAACCGAACACCCATCCGGGAACACACACGGCGGAACGGCTATTATACTGAGAAGTAACATCAAACATTACGTTCTAGAAGAATACAAAACAGATAAAATTCAAGCTACATCAATCTGCATACAACATAAAGATTTTGACACGGTCCTATCTGCGGTGTACTGTCCACCGAGCCCTAAGATAACTTCTGATGATTTTAAACTGTTCTTTGGTCTCCTAGGAACTAGATTCATTTGTGGAGGTGACTGGAATTCCAAACACACCCACTGGGGATCAAGACTAATCAGCCCTAGAGGTAGACAACTATTTAAGACAACAATAGACTTAAACCTGAAATGCTTGGCCCATGGACAACCTACACATTGGCCAACTGATCGAACTAAGATACCAGACCTACTTGATTTTTATATAACAAAAAATATTAACCATAATTATATGAATATTGAGGCTTGTGTTGATTTATCCTCAGATCATACACCAGTAGCATTAACTATGTACAAATCAGTGGTCATGCAGGAGCCCCCTACAAAAATTTACAACAATAAGACAAACTGGGAACAGTACAAAGAGTACATCGTAGATAACCTAAACCTAAACGTAAAACTTAAAACGCCAGATGACATAGAAGTTTGTATAGAGGAATTCAACAGGATAATACACTCTGCTGCTTACCTGAGCACACCTAAACTAAAAAACGTTCATACTAAACTCAAGGAATACACTAAACTAATAAGAAACAAAGTTACCGAGCGGCGTAAAGCTAGAAAGGTCTGGCAGGAATCTAGATACCCAGATGATAAAAGAAAATTTAATAAAGCATCAGATGAGCTTAAGACAATGTTACGGGAATATGAAAATGAGTCCCTACAGAATACTTTGTCACACCTGACGGCACACAAAGATTCAAACTACTCTCTATGGCGTGCAACTAAGAAACTTAAGCGGCCACAACAACATATACCACCTTTGAGGAAGGAGAACCAAGACTGGGCTAGATCAGACAAAGAAAAGGCAACAATATTTGCAGAGTACCACCAGGGCGTATTTAAACCTTTTCCTAGTAACAACCCAGAGAAAGATATAGAGGTAACAGAATATCTGGAATCCCCACTCCAACTCTGTCCACCTTTAAAGTCAGTAAGTCCCAAAGAACTCAGTGTTATGATAAATTCACTCAAATCTGGTAAAGCACCCGGATACGACCACATAGACTCCACGCTACTTAAAAACATTCCCAGAAAAGGAGTTGTACATCTAACTCATATCTTTAATGCTTGTCTGCGTCTCTCGCATTACCCCTGCCAGTGGAAACTCGCACAAGTTGTGATGATCCTTAAACCTGGCAAGCCAGCCCAAGAAGTTTCATCTTACAGACCAATCAGTCTACTACCAGTCGTCAGTAAACTGTTCGAAAAGGTCATCCTGAAAAGATTAAGTCCAAACCTTGATAGCATTCTTCCTGAACACCAATTCGGCTTCAGACATGGACATGGTACAATCGAGCAAGTGCACAGACTGACAGACATTGTTAGTCAAACGATGGAGCATAAGAGGTACTGCTCTGCTGTGTTTTTAGATATTGGACAGGCCTTTGATAAAGTTTGGCAGGCTGGCCTCCTGTTCAAAATCAAACAAACTCTACCACACTCCTTCTACCTAATACTGGAGAGCTACTTAAAGAAAAGATGCTTTGAGGTTAAACATAGCGGAGAACTGTCGGATCTTTACGAAATACGATCAGGTGTGCCGCAGGGTAGCATCTTGGGACCTGTCCTGTACCTAATATTCACTCACGATATACCTATAAACGAAAACACCACAATGGCGACGTATGCAGACGACACGGCTATACTCGCAGTTGATACAAGTCGCTCCATTGCTTCACAAAACTTGCAAAGCCACCTCACTGACCTGGAAATGTGGTTGAAACAGTGGAGAATAAAGGCAAATCAAAGCAAATCCACTCATGTCACTTTCACCCTTAGACAAGGAAATTGCCCTCCAGTGCTGTTAAACGGCGAACAAATACCACAAGAGGAGAGTGCAAAGTACCTCGGTATGCATTTGGACAGGAGACTGACCTGGAGAAAACATATCTGGAGCAAACGCTTGCAACTCGACACTAAACTTAGGAATATGCACTGGCTACTTGGGAAAAATTCCCAACTGTCAAACGAAAGCAAAATGACTGTGTACAAAGCAATACTGAAACCAGTCTGGACATACGGCATCGAACTTTGGGGAACAGCAAGTAACAGTAATATAGAAATCCTGGAAAGATTCCAAACCAAAGCGATGAGACGCATGTTTGGCATTCCCAACTGCATTGGGAATAAATACATCCTGAGAGATCTTGAGCTGAAGACTGTCAGGGAAGAGATTTCGCGGAGGAGCTCTTACTACCAGGAAAAGCTATCTAGACATGTCAACACTTTAGCAAATAAACTATCGGGACCTGGTAGTATTAGCTTTTCACGACTGAGGAGGAACAGCGTACCGCACCTCCTTGACCGGTTTGACAGCTGATGGATAAAGGGGTCAATGAACCTTCCTTTATAGCGCATATGACACACCCAGGCAGTGGACCAGCCAAAGGATCGGCTAAATGTGGAAACAGATTGCCGAGCTGAGCAGAACACAAAAAAAAAAAAAAAAAAAAAAAAAAAAAAAAAAAAAAAAAAAAAAAAAAAAAATCACATTAACAAATAACAAGGAAAATACCTAAAGTAAAACAGGAAAGTGATTTTTTCAGGAAATACTATTTAACGTGCACGTCGTGATTACGAACATCACGATTGCAAAGGAAACCATCTCATCTCATTTTATTCAATTCCTCTACCAGAACATTCAGAGCGCAGTGAAAAAGCAAAACAATGGGTAACAGCGATATGTGTAATGTGTAGTGAGTGAACTAGGTTCACAGCGAAGCACCCGCCGAGCGAGTAGCGACGACCGGTCTGTTCACAATTATTCAGACTCTACATCGCTTTACATCGCGGAACTCATCTAACTTTTGCGTGCTTTCCCACTCGGATCGCGCGCTCCCAACAGATGTGAATAATTCCTCGGATACTCAACGAAAATTCGCACAATATTCGAATGAAATCTCGCGAAAACGTCCCGAAGTGTGACGAGATTTTTTGTAACCGAGAGGCGTATGAAGAGGTTTAATTTGCGTTATCGCGATTCGAGTCGGTAATTCTCTCTTGCTGTTTTTGATTAAACTTCCGACGAAAGATGTGTCCGTTGCGTTGTACGGATTTAGTTAAATCCTTTTACCAAGTACCTAACTAGAAACATGTGAGAACAGAGAATTTCATTTATATGAATGCGTTTAAAGGCAGGTTTGTCGGCTATGCTACTGTATAGGACTGTAGAAATACCCTTTCAACAAAAATGTCGATATAACACGGGGGGAATTTTCAATTTCAGATTTTATTTAAACGCCTACCGTGCGTACGGCGGAAAATTCAATTTTTTTACGTTAAATCGGTTAGAAAAGTAGGAGACCACTTGCAAAAACCAAAAGTAATAAATGGATCATAACATGTAACGGACATAAGTGGGATGTAGCTAATTTAATGTCTTGGTAACCTTTGAACAAATAGGTTAGATTAGCTATATCCCGTCGGAATTGTGTCGACTTGATAAGATGAGACGTTTTATAAACACACTGCGGCTGAGTCAATTTTAACAATGAGCGAAGAAAAAATGACTATGATCACATAAAAGGCTATGCGATAGAAAACCAATTACAAAACTGCAAGCAACCAGCCAACTCCCAAGATATCAGCGCGTACGACAGCCGGAGGAGCCGTCCTATTTGAGGAAACGATCTGCCCGCGGCTTCCTGCATCCTTCGAGATAGGAAACAATTTCTATTTGCGAGAGCTGTCTATTTCTATCAAATAACGCGTATTTTCTAACAAAATTTGTTTGTGAAAACATACGTCAGGTATCCTTTAACGCTTTTTATTGAAGGTTTGGGTTCAACGTTCTTGAACGAGAAAATCTGTTGTGGAGTTGTGGACTTTTTGCATAATTCAGACGCCTTAGAGTTTATTGTTTATCAACGCAATGTAAGACACACACTTTTTTGGCAGACGGCTTAGGAAAATTTAATAAAATTAATGTAATGCAAACGACTTAGCTAAATAAGGCAAAGTTCCAAGTTCCAAACTCATTCGTCTTCTCGTGAATTAACAAACTTTTTTAGAGACGATACCTTCACGAGAGCTGATAAATAAATCAGAGCTAAGGAAAATTAATTAGATGGCATAGGTGTTATTTATCCTCATACTTAAATTAAATTGCCAGAATGTCTAAAAAAATAATTTGGTTTTTAAAGTTTAACCAAACTTTAGAATATAATTGTTTTTATCACAGTTGCTCATAATGGACCTTATTCAACCGCTTTTAGGCTCATAATCCAACGTATTACGCACGCGTGCGTTTTACATTACCTTGACGCCAATAGTGTGTAAAAAGTTATCCAGATAAGTTAAATTGGTATCCTACTGCTAATTACATGTTAGGTAGATACAACATTCTTAATTTATCTGGGTTATACTGTTTTGATGTATAAAAAAGGTAGGTACCAACAAAGAGTTTTTACTCCAGCAAAAATGGCTGTCTATAAAGTCGGTTTACGAACGACAATTTTACGCGATAACGTCTTAAATAGTACATTGCGATACAAGTGAGGTAAATTGATCATTTCATCGAGGCGGTTTATGACGCGCGAGCGGAACGGGAGTGCGTCTATAGAGCCGAGAATGGAATGACCAAATCACACGTGTAACGTACGACATTTTTTTTCTTTTTAAAATTTGAGTTTTGTTTTTTTTATTTTTTCTTTATTTTTTTTCCGTACTATATCCGTATCCCTCCAAAATATTGTATGTCAAACGATGCTATATAGGTTAAAAGTCTTTTGACTGCCCTTTCGGGAGTATAATTAACAAAAAAATAATTGCCTAAAAAAATAGTAAACATAATATCACAAATATTTTGTTAACTTTTTACTATTTTAACAAGTAATTTATTTTATTCGCAACTGTGATAAAATACGTTATATTATCGCGTGTGAAATTCATCTTTGCATCTCGGCTTCTAAGACGCTCGCGTTCCGCTCGTGCTTCATAAAGCGCCTCTATGCAATGATCAATTTACCACACTTATATCGTAATGTCCTACTAACTATTTTGGCATTTTTAGCACTTTGGAATTACCAGGATACCATGAGGTTTCATCATCGTCACACCAAAACGTCTACTACTAAACATAAGCCACCCCAAAGACTCCTAAAGCGATCCGTCACATGTCCTCTTCGTCCAACGGCTTCCCGCGACCTTATAATTAAGTCGTCTGTCCACATGTGTCAACAGAGATTTAAACATCTACAGGTCGAGCCGGCTCTTACTCACCACATAATAATAAGTAACTCCCTGAGAAAATTAAATGAACCGCCGACGTGGTCCTCTGTCCGTTCGTCCGTAATACATAAAATACACAAACTCATTTGTATCCCTACTTCTTTTCATGCTAATTTAATTTGTCCCTGACGTTCGTCGGGGCCACTTTGGGACCGACTTTATATTATTGTTTAAAACGTGAATAAAAAATAAAGGAGAGAGATATTAAACATACCTTATTCGAGATATGTTACTCTTCTCATTTTGTTTCTAAAATATTCGAAATCAAAGATTTCGTTTCCTTATTTATCGAGGCGTGAGCTGGCGTAAGATAGAATCTTGTGAAAAATGTCTGGTAATTTACTTGAAGATGAAAAGTTCAGTGCCGCTATTTAGATATCACGGCTGCCCTCAACTTAAATATTCTGTGGAGGGTTGTAGATTAACGTCATTATTAAAACGATAAACGGTTCTTCCCGAGCGCGCTCCCCGCGACCGCGCCGCGCCCGCGCCCACTCGATAACTTAAAAAACTTTTCTAATTTTGACAAGAAAAAGTATGAACAACGTATTTTTTCGTACACATCAGAGGTATGAAAATGTATTGCTAAAGTTTAACAAGAATAAATAAATACCCAAGTGTGTAGATATAACAGCGAATTTTAACAATATCGTGTACTTTTTTTTTTCTGAATATTTAATGAGAAAATTCGATTTTAACTTTGCGACACTGTAAATACAAATGGAAAGTAAAAACTGACGAATATTTTATTTCCTGGCAATACACGGTTACAGAGATTGGAATAGATATAAGTAAAGCCTTCTTTACGAATTGAACTAAGCTAGAAAATCAGAAGGTGGGTGTGGTATACAAACAAGCATAGATTTTAAAATAAAATAAATTTGTAAATAAAGATGTTCTCAAGTAAAATCGGTATCGGTAAAGTGAATCGGAATGCAATTGGATCGGTTTAGCATTTCTATTGATTGTCATTATATAAAACAGAGGACGTGGAATCGGAAGAAGAGGTTCCCGGTGAATTATGCGATTTGATTATACCCTCATTCCTTTGCAAATGAACGATGCCAGCACCGCTGAGTATTGCACGAGCTTTCATTAATTTATTAACATATTTTTCCGTCTCGAATATTTAACTTCGACTTTCGAATAGAGGTTGATTTTAGGTTAAACCAACAGAAGGCCGAGAACAAACATTTCCTATTTTCAACGTTTTGAAAGTGAAATTTCGGGCGTGGGTTCCACACGTAGAGTCCATTATTTTGAGTGAAAAGATAAAAGGTAATACTCATAAGCTGTTATAACGGCGTTGAGCTAAAACATTATGGTCATTAGAGTAAATCTGCGCAACCATTTGGCAAACGCAACCAGGCAAACTCTCGGCATTACACGCCCGTGCAAGTTGCAAGTCTCATCCCCCTTAGTTATCACTTCTCATTCTATCCTGGTAGGTAAATACCCCGAACCACCCCCTATTAGCCCCATAAGAAACTTACCTGAAATCACCGGGAGTGAACATTAGTATTAATTGGTTAAGTTAATACGAAATATTGAAATGACCGATAACGGTGACGAGTTTGATTCTTGCTATAAAACAAATGTATTTAGAAAATATGGAATCATATCCTCTATGACTAATGTTTGAAGAGCAATCATTGCCTTGTTATGTTATAAAACAGCATAATTATGCATTTAACGTTTACATCAATAACATTATGTTTTAATATTGATATTTGTTTCCTCACTAAAAAAACATTAATACAATTCGTGCATTAATTTCAGTGTAGCAGTGTTGGCCTAGTGGTACATATCTCGACTTTTTATCGAAGGAAGTGGGTTCGAATCTCGGCCGGCCGGCCGTGCAACAATGAATTGTTCTTACGAAAAATTTACGTGCGTTAATTAACATTGATCTTACGGTGAAGGAAAACATCGTGATGAAACCCGCAGCTTAGTTATCTCCAAACATATTGACGTGGGGAGGGTGGTATAGGTGCTAGGCAAACCTACTCTAATATTACATATATTAACCAGGTACTATAACGTTCTGAATAGCATAGATTATAGTTGCAGGCGCTGAATTATCCACATTAGGTGTAAAGGCCAATGTTATTGCGTTAAATTCGAATAAAGCTTGTTATGTGTGTTTAAGGTATATACATCCTAATATGTATGTACGGCTCAGGCACTAAATACATATCAGGAAAGTGAACCGAATAATTAAATCCGAAATAGATCTTTATCGGATTCCATTTCACATCTTGTATGAGTTATAGATTAATTTCTAGTTAGAATATAATTATATGACTAAGCTCCACTTGCGACTAAAATATTTAAAATAAATTGGGCAGTTGTATGAATTTATCTTGGTCATACTATTAGAACATTCAGTAGGACGCGCAACTGCCTATAAATATCAAGTAAAGGTTTTGCTGAATTTCACTAAGAAAAAAACTTTGAGAAAGAAAAAGTATACCTATCAAATGAGTCCCGCTAAAAGATTCATGGAGGTCCCAGCTTTTCTCAGGGACACGAACTTGCAGTAAATGTTTAACGGGTTGCCAAAGTTGACCGGTGTTTAAATATTTACCGGTAAAGTTAGAAAGTGGGGCGTGTCACCTCACTAGAGTTTTTGCATGATACATGCTACTAACCTCGACCATATTCGAGGGCTCTATGTATTTATGATGACCTGGTGATTTTAATCGAAAATGTTACTCATTCGCTGTCGCATCGTCGTGCTTCTTCTGTATAATTTACATATTACATGGATATCGTTATATTCCATACAAATCTAAATCAAAGTACTCTTACTCTGTTATATCTTCCTAGTATTAGATTCGATGAAGCCAGGTCAGGTCCCATAAATCCATTAATCGCACCTCGTTGGGCACGTGCTCTCCTAGCGCATAAACACTGTCTTTGCTTTGAGGTATCATCTGTCTTACATATTGTATGTATAATGTAGGTACATTTTTTTTCCTTTATTATCTATTGATAATAAAGAATATTTTTATAATGTAATCTTTTCTTTTTTGTATTTTCCTTGTGTACTGAATTTATTAAATAAATAAAATAAATAAATAAATTACGTACAAGTGCAGTAGGCAACCAACAACTGATAGGTGTGGGTAGGTAACGTAACGATTGTGTAAGGCTTTAGGTAGATACAGTTAACATTATAATAAGTACCTGGATGACCGAGCTTTGCTCAGTATTTTATTTAATTTTTTATTTTTTTTACTTAGTCTAACCTCAAAGCAAACACTCATTGACTTCGTGTTACTTAACAACGCCATCTGCTGGAATAACTTTATTGCTCACAAAAAATAGTATTAGTAGTTCGCCAATAGATGTCAGGACGAGTCATATTTTTCAGATAACAAAAGTAAGTTTCGATAAAACACGAATAAAATGACATTTTCTAAAAATGATTTCTAGCTAGATCGATTTATCGCTCCCGAAACCCCCTATATACCAAATTTCATGAAAATCGTTGGAGCCGATTCCAATTATATATATATTTATATATATACAAGAATTGCTCATTTAAAGATATAAGATATATCATCGATATTATAGTAGTTACGTAAATTGTTTATGTAATGCAATTTGGGCTTGGATTTAATGTTTTTGGGGGTTATCGCGTACATCCAGTGGTAGTTTGTTTATTAGACGCGGTACTAGATAAGAACCGGAACTCTTGCCGTAATTATTGTCCGCGCGAGGAATGTTCAATATGGACAGTTGAAGTTGAGCGACCGCCCGAGTGCATACAGGGTGACTGGTTTCAGTCTTGATATTCGGTTCGAAAAATAAATATTTCAACAACATTGCGTGTAAACTGGAAGTACCCTGCATGTTTGTAAAGCCCACTGTCATCATTATGGAACTGAGACATTTTAACACAAGTGTCGTCTACTTAACATTTTGAATACAAGGAAAACATAGCAGTGATAATTTAATTATGTGAAAGCATTCAATAGCATTCGTTTTGAAATAATATCCAAGAATTATAACTTTATACAAGTTGGATACAGGATTCCGACGAAACAATTTAATTTATGTTATACATACTATGATATTTCGTATAAAATCATTTAGAAAAAAAAAATTATGTTAATTCTAGGAATAGCTTCCATTTCTAGATTTGCATGAGAATTTCGCATTCCATTGAAGTGAAAATTTAAGGGATATAGAAAAAGATTTACAAAGAAATAGTCACAGATACTAACAATTTCAGTCCCATGACACCAGGACATAATAAAATTAAAGGAGTTTGGTCGAAATAAACAACCAAAAAAAACGTAACTAAGCAATTACCAGGCGACAAACGAGCGCCCGCTGCAGAAAGAGAGAAAAGCAATGGCTTCATTAAAACTGTCCTCTTTATTGCTTGAATGGACAAAGCGGGCGGAATTTAGATAGGAACCAACAGTGTGGCATGGCTGTTTATTATACCTATTAGATTATGCAATCCTATTATATATATCGAGCTAATAATAAACACTAAACCCAAAATGTTTCGTTACATAGCCAGTTTATTCAAGACTTAATTCCAGAGTTTCAAGAAATTCAGCTAAGCAGCTTAATAAAGCTACAAGGGAAATTAGAATACATCTATTCCAACAAAATGAAGGCACATTTTAACAAATTGTCTATGTAAATTATGTTACGCAAAAGCGCTCTGTTAATTAGTAATTGCTCCTTTGTGCTTTAAGTTAACTACTGCTTGCTTTGCTGCACTCCTAGTGCTTGTATCAAATTATTTCAAAATGCCAAGGTTTCTCATTCATTACGATATTATTTTCGTCTGGCAAAGCAATCTTTTTGGCAAAAAGAATAATATTTCAAACAGTGATAGATGTTTCTTCGGTTCTAATTTGGTTAGGAATCAACTTTTATGATTAATCCTCTTCACAGAGCGATCATGGCGATGGGGCGGTCGGTGGTGTCGACAAAGTCGATTGATTTACGCTCGCTCCTAATTCCACTCAGCCCTATGGGAATTTCCGACACCAATTTTATTGGAAAACAATCCGGAACAAACAACATTTGCAAAGGTTTACAATCGAAATCATGGATGTATAGAGCTTACATTATAATCCCTGATGTACACGTGGCTTTATATAAACGAAACATTAAAAACACGATTCAGTAATTAAATAAAACCGACCTTTTTTCGAGTGAATGTAAAATTATAAAATGAAATTAAAATCAAAGTGTGCGGTTTGCGATCATTTTAATAATCGGATTACTAGGGGAATAGAAATCACAAAGCGCCAACCGAACATGTACATACGTAATCCCGAAAAACACAAGGCTCACCGCATCAGGGAACATTAATAATGAAATATTCATGTAGAAGCAATCTGTTCATTTTGGTGAACGGACAGCCCTAGTCAGGTCTTTGCTATTCACCTGTTACTGCAAGGGAAAATCGACTCTGCAACTAGAATATAGAGTTTATTTATAACAATAAGGTAGGTGTCGGGAAGTGAACGCTGAAACGGGAAGGTTCACATCAAACGCAGTGCCCATAACAATAAGCATAATCTAAACGAGGTGGATTTGTTCGACATACTAGGATATGGTTACTGTTATGGTGGCTTCAACCGAGCCAATACCAGCTTTATCGGTAGCTAATTTATTCGCTAGTATTTGGTATTGCTTATTTCCGGCTCAAATATACAGAATAAAATAAAATAATATAAATGTTGCCATACTCACGGGTATAAAATGGCAAACAAATTACTATGGTACCCCACAGGCAAATGTTCCTTTAAACATAACATGGGGTTACCCACAATATACCAGTATATCATAAAGACGTAGTAACCCAAAGCTCGTAATGTATGCCGCGTTTATGAAACCATAACAATACGCCTTTGTATCCGTATCATGTTCATATGAAATACGGTTTAATAGTAGATATACAACTGCACGTATATAATTTTTGCTTGTTTGATGTACACTTTGACATTAAGGCTTAAATAAATAGAATAGATAAAGTTTAAAAAGTCTTGACAAAGCCAAGAGTTCGGTATAAGATAGCGCGGTGTATAAACGGTGCTCCAGTGTAGAGGCATCAACTCGGTCAATTACCGCTCTAGAAGCGAGTGCCTCT
Organism: Idaea straminata; assembly: GCA_951213275.1. Lineage (NCBI taxonomy): Eukaryota > Metazoa > Arthropoda > Insecta > Lepidoptera > Geometridae > Idaea > Idaea straminata. The sequence goes on from OX577865.1 coordinate 11,944,436, forward strand.
TCTACCACTCACCGCTCGTTCTTTATAAATTCCTGGTACAAATAACATATTAGCACTGGTTTCTTGATTTCTAAAAAGACATACAATGAGTCAAAAAATTAAAACATCATTAAAGATAAAGGAAAAGTTTAAGTAAAAATCCAATTCAATAAATGAAAGGTCAAGTAAAAACTTCCTCAGATATAATAACACTATCGAGCCACTAAAGACGTGAGAGATCACCGGATAAACCTTAGATAGAAGAAGGATTTATTTGTTCTTCAAAGTCATACCGTATTGAGGTATTCTTTCCAGAAATATCAACTAATTATATCTCCAGCCTTAAGTTCTGATGAGGAATTATTTATTTATGTTTTTGGCTTCAAATTAAATTACTTAAAAGTTGAGTTTAATTAAAATAAATTGAAAATTATAAACCTTTCTTCAGAAAACAAATATGTCCCAAGAGAAATACAATTTTTCACAGGAATTAATTAAATAAAACCAGAGCTAGTAATTGACTATAGGTATTTTATAAACCTTCAGTAGCTCTTTGTAATATGTACTTTTACAACGTTTGTGTTACTTGCATGCCCAAGTAGTATGGAATGTTTCCTACCAAATCTTCCGCTTTGTTCATCGGAAATCCGTATCCATTTCGCGTTTTTTCAAAATATCTAGTAAGATTTTTAATGTTCAACGAATAAACAATATGACGGTTCGATAAAGAAGCTCGCTCGAGTATACTTAATCGGTGTTTTGAGAAGGGCTTTGTTGACATTTCGCCAGTTGTCGTTTTAAGTGAAAGACATCATAATTTTTAGTTTCTTTCTGTACTATTATTTAGGACTAGTTTATTTTAATTAGAATCAATAATTAACTGTTGGTACTGGGAAAACAGAAACTAAATAAGGAATTCAGGAAAGCAATTGCAAAAGAAATAGGGTAAGTCAATGCAATGTGTCGAAGACACGAATGCACCGTCGGCTCTACCAGGACTTCATGAACCAGCAGGAAGTCTGTATGTGGTTAGTATACGAGTTAAGTTTAACATTATTCTGAAGTTATCTGTTTGATTAATTAATTTGTAAATCTCGCGGGGATTAACGTCACGGGGCGCTTTGGTTTATACTTACACAATTTTGTTTGTCTTCCTGTCATGTTTGTGACTACATATTTTGTTCGTTTTTAAGTGATAGACAGGCTTATTTTTATATTAATGTCTAAAATGTAAAGATTAGATTTCTTATAATCGCTATAATCTTGGTAGTAATCATAATTAAGAACCAGAACAACAGCAGTTATAGAAGTCACGTTGTCAAACGACCTGGCCCAACGACTTACTGTGACCTAAAGCTCGTGTTAGGATTAGGACAACCCGACCGTCTTACGATGATACTTATCATTTTAGTTGATCCTCTAATTTAACTGATATCTTCGTTGGAGCTAATGTTATCTAAACAGATCTAGATACATTTGTTATCTAAATCAATATTTAAGACAAATGTCGAAGGGAAATTATGAAATAATTGAAATGGCTGCAGTGAAACATATTATTTTAGAAACAAAATTAAAAAATAACTTTGTTCATAAGCTAAACAAACAATATATGTTAGCGTTTCTATTAGCGGGGACCGACACACCGAGCGAGCGACCGCTCCATCGCCACCGATCGATCGATCCCGTGGAACCGCTGAACGATGGATGATGGATGTAGGATCCGCCATTACCGGGAATGACGTCACACGCACCGCCCAAGAAATGAGATACTTATCGAGTGGACCACCCCTGCGTCAATCACCCATACCTAACAGATTCATGATTGAACATTTATGGTAGGTACATGATATCCTGTTACTTAGTTAAATATTATTGTTCTTTTCTCATTGCACGACTTCTGTATAGCCAGTGTTTAGTTGTTTTATTCTTTTTGTATTAAGGGCAGGTGCTAATAAAGCTACCAAAATCGACCTTTGTTTTAAGCAACTCTTAGTAATCAAATACTCTTTTTTTGTTATTTGGATATAAATGGATATTGTAGCTTGATAACCATATTTTTGTTTATTGTGGTTGAAAACATGATATGAACAACTTCGTTCGATAAAAAAACGTTAGAAAACAGAGAATTATTAGATCGTTTATCGGGTTTTATTCAAAAATAGTTAACGTTTGTTTCTAAAAATGAATCAAATGATAGGTTTTGACCTCTAGGATCTATATTTGTGGATAATAATGCTAAAATGTTTTGCTTATCGATCAAATATAACAGTTAGCACGCAGCACGCTACGTTTTTGAGAGCGGGGGCTAAGGTAATGTATTGGCCTACACACGGTAATGGAAGAGCGCCTTAAGTTCTATCCCTAATTAGGCCCAAATGTTTCAAGTTCTTCCTAGTGTTTCAAGTGTTCGAGTTCCTAGTGTTTTAGTGGAATTCCCTGCCTCAACCCATCCGATCTGCTAAGTCCCTACCCATTTTCAAAGCTATAGTATCTGATCACTACCTCAGTACTGTCTAATATCCGTATATATTCCTGTATTATTTATGTATGTATACATACATGTATGTACTTATTTGATTATAATTATTTGGTATGTATTATAATATAATTTAATATTTAAAACCATAATTATATAAACATTGTATATCACCACCTATTAAGTTAAATTTTCCTCAATCTACCATAAAAGCTGAATAAGTTCTTTTCCATCCCGGTTGCTTGGAAGAAATCGCTTTCAGCGATAAGGTCGCCCATTTGTGCAACTTATAGTTTCTAGCTATTACTTTACTTTGTGTTTATCGTGTTCTGTTTCTTCCTGTGTTGTACAAATAAAGTTATCTATCTATCTTTTCAGAGAAGAAAGGGTACCGGCGCTCTTTCCATCCAAACGTAGTCGACTGTTTCCTCCCTGGATAATGACACTAGCACAAATATATTTTTGTTGCATAAAACCTATAACTACCATGACTATGCCCCTATGTCTTGGTTTTTCATTTTCTAATCATAGAAAGTAAGAGTTTTATAAAAAATATATTTAAAAAAAAAACAAAATAAATATAAAAAATAAGACATAGGGGTATGCTCATTTTTGTTCATGGCAGTTATAAGTGTTTATGCTGCAAAAATATTTGCTCTAATTTCATTATTCAGGGAGGAAACAGTCGACTACGTTTGTATGGAGAGAGCGCCGGTACCCTTTCCTCTTAAGAGTTTAAGTAATATAGTGACTATAAATTACCCGAACTGTGTCTGAATGTTTTATCATTAATTTAATATTTTCTACATATACTCAGATAGGGAATCTGAGTGTTGGTAGGGAAGATGAAATTCCGTGACTCAATCTCAAAGCCACCAAAATTATACAATATAACTCAAATAAATCATAGCGAGACAAAATAACAAGCTATGTTTTTCATGATACCACCATAAACTCCTCCTATTATGTTATTTCAGAAAACAACACCGTAATATCGTTAAAACAATCTAAATTCCTGAACTAACTTCACATCGAACTAGCTCAGCGAACTTCACTCGGTTCAATTTAATTACGTCGAACGTTTACCGGGATTTTCGCTAAGCTTTACCAGTATTCTATCGGTGAAAGCAAACATAAATCGGTTTATGTTATATTTGTGTGTGTGTCATATGCCTAGATCATACAATATCTGACACAAAACGTTCCAATGCATTCATACAGGTATATTCTATAACTAAACTTCTGCAAGAGGCACTCCTTCAATGTATAAGCGTGATCAAATCATTGTTTTTTAATTAAATTGCCTTTTTATGAATGAAATAATAAGCTAATTTTGGAAGTAAAGCATGATGTATAATGTCCGACATTGCCGGCCGGGCGGTTTTTTTAATTAAGTCGAATTTATCAAAATGGCCGATGTTTTTGCCATTATGGATAATGACCGGATTAATCAAACAACTCGTAACATGAATACAGACAACAAGCGAAATTGCAGTTTGAGATTGATTCCAGATTCAAGGTTCTGTAAGCAAGATGGACGTTCAGGACGCTAACCAGGGTAACATAATTGACAACGAGTGTAAAAGAGAAACGTAAATCGGCGATATCTGAAAAAAGTTTTAATAGATTTGAAACCTTTTCGACTTTCTACATATAAACGAAATTTTTATCAATATTTCTATTTAGACTTTTTCTACCAATATTCATCGTATTATATTTTCGTTTACGTACAACACAATGAGATGGCATTACGCAATCAAATCAAAGTAATGGAATGGAAAACATGCAGCCATATAGAGTAGGCTTCGGTAGCCATTCCTAAACGAGTAGGTACACCTATATTGTCAAATGAAAGCTAAGCGGGATAGTGCTTCCAACTAATCCATTATGGCTTACATATCGATAAATTGTCACTAGGGATGTACTGGTGCGCTCTCAAATATCGATTAATCATCGGAACCTCTAGTTCAGATAGTGATTGGATATTCAATACTCGGTGTACCTTCAACAATCGAGCGATAATTACTCGAGTGAGAAAACTGTGTTTTGTTAATGAACACGCTTGTAAACATAACAGTTTAATTTATTTAAACTTTGGTTTATTCCGTTACTTTAAAATACGAGGAAATTATTTAATATAAATTGATACTTGTCTATCTTTACAAGCATATATTTGCCGATCGCACCATCCACCTGATCGCATGTACTTACAGTCAGCAAAGGACTGAGGGCAGGGGCATATTTTAAAGTTTTAATTTTCTTAATGACGCGACGGTTCAATAATTTTTGGTTATTCTGTGTGAAATAACTAATACTTTGAAAGCTTTAGTGATTTCAAGCAAAATAATTAACAATTATTGAACCGTTATTAAAAAAAAAGTTTAAAATATGCACCTGCTACCTTAGTGGTAGATACCTCGACTTTCATTCTGAAGGTCGTGGGTTCGAATCCCGGCCGGCCGTGCACCAATGTATTTTTCTTAAGAAATTTTTTTGTGTCAATTAACATTGCTCTTACGGTGAAGGAAAACATCGTGATGAAACCCGCGGCTTAGTTGGCTCCAGAAGTATTGACAAGTTCTCTCCTCTGGACATGGTCGACTAGGCTGAGAGGGTAGTAGGTGCTGGGCAAGCCTACTCCATCCTCACGCAAAAAGGAACCAATTAAAAAGAGTCTAGTTGCGGAAAAAACCCCGTATGCATACATACATACATGCACCTGCTACCCTCAGTCCTTTGCTGACTGTACCAGGACACCAGAGACCTATAGGAGATTTAAAATCATGTAAATAACACGAAACGGCATGCCGTCCTCCATCAAAAAATCCTCGTCATAGCATAAATAACTTCATCCTGATAATCTAGCCACCGCATAAATATGGATACCTTCCTAACTTTATGCCGGCCTGGTTACTGAATCAAGATCTTCGATAATTTCAGTTATATGAAATGTATACATTTAGTCTCGATCCGCATCAGTCTGTCTGAAAGTTAAAAACTACTGCATATATTTTCCTCTGTTACCCGTGCGAAGCCAGGGCAGGTCGCTAGTAATAAATAAAACTTATTTAAAGGTCAATATGGTGAAAATGATTAGAATCAACATATAAATCAAACACATAATTTAACGATTAGCACGCCACGACCTACAACAAATAGAACCTACATAATCCGATAAACACACACACACACACCACACACATGTAACCTAACCAAACAGAAACCATCCATAAATAACCAAACCCTCCCATTCCGCAGTAGGTTGGTAGATACAGATAACCAAATAATCGTACATATATCCGATTTACATAGAAAACTTTTCACAAAGTTGTCACGTTGCTCCTTTAGGTCTAACGAGACTTGGATACGAGCGAGCTCCGGACAATTTATCAACAACACGTGACATCTGACGAATATGGAAGAAAAATCAGTTCCCTCAAGTAAAAGGGGTTCCAAAAATGTAGTCAACTTATCTCTAACATCATGTGTATACTATTGATTTGTTACTCAGCTTATTTATAGGTGATGTTTTGTGGATAAACTCGTCAATCAAGTTATAGTAGGTATGTAAAGATAGTGACATTTGTTTGTGAATAAAAAAGTGAAATATTACGAACATTATTAATTTATAATATGTTGGATATAGGTAAAACATGTTGAAATAACCTTATTATAAACAATACAGAGCGGTAAAAAGCACCAACGCAAACATTTTGCGTAGACTTTAAATATTTATTACGAACAATAGTCAATTATAATTTTTGACTTAATAGTATTAATATAGCTCAAGTCTAGCCGCACTAATCTGACACCTCTTTGTGCAGAATATAAAATTTGAGTGTCAGCCTAGATCCGAAGCGTGACTTTACTATTTTCTGAATGCCTCATCTTACGCCAAATCCAGAAAATTCTGTAGCTAATCCAAACTCTGTTAGAAGGTTAGAATAGATTAGCGAAAACCTATAATAACCCAGTTGGCACAATGGTCAACGTGCCGAACTGCCAAACACAGGGTTGCGGGTTCAATTCCCGCCTCAGACAAGTATTTATGCTTAGATATTTGTCTGTGGTCTGGTTGTTTCTATGTATTATAAGTATATATTTACAAAATAAAAGTATAAAAGTAGTATATCCGTTGTCTAGCACCCATAATACAAGTCTAATTACTTGGGGCTAGGTGGCGATGTGTGGAATGTCCTGCAATATTTATTTATCTTATATCTTTAAATGGGCAATTCTTGTATATATATATTTGGAATCTCGGAATCGGCTCGAAATTTGGTATATAGGGGGTTTCGGGGGCGATAAATCGATCTAACTAGGAATCATTTTTAGAAAATGTCATTTTATTCGTGTTTTATCAAAACTTACTTTTTTTTATCTGAAAAATTTGACTCTTCCTGACATCTATTGGCGAACTACTAATACTATTTTTTATGAGCAATAAAGTTATTACAGCAGATGGCGTTGTTAAGTAACACGAAGTCAATGAGTGTTTGCTTTGAGGTTAGACTAAGTAAAAAAAAATCGCTAATCTAACCTAACGATTTTTCTTAACGCTATATTTTAGTGCCCATCACATATTTTCATATCAGACGCCTGGCATGAACAAGTGCAAAGTTTGCGTACGAACATTTCCATAATGTCCACTCTACGAATAAGTAAGTATGTTTTATCTCTTTGGCCGTTTGTAATGAGCTTGTTTTAACAAATATCATTCGCGACGTATATATTTACAATACAAATGGAATACACAATCAGTTTACACAGATTTAAATAGCTTTTTGTATAACAATAGGTACAATCTCGGATAATTCTTACAACATCCTCTCTGATCTTATTATCGAGATTATTTCGTTGAAGTAGACGCCACGCGGGCGCGCGGTACTCGGTTACAATGCAGACAACAAACTTTTGTACAAGTCAATCGTAACAAACCAGATGAGTTTTTAACAAAACTTACAAGACTTGCATAATTCGACATGCATTTTTCTTGTGAATATTTTAATTATTACGAACATTTGTTTATCAAATCTACAAGAGTATACAAGTTTAAGAAATAATTAATTTGACTCAAACAATTTTGAATATAACATTTTCGTAAAATAAAATAATTCGTAGAAAAACCATAGAAAATCCTGAAAGTGTTATTGTTGAAGCCTCGGCGTGGAGAAGGTGGTAAAGAAGAGAGTGGACTGTATATAAAAGGTTTAATAGTTCAACCGATAAAATACATGAACTGGATTAAATAATATGTAGTTAAAAGTAGTCGTCTCTCCATTTCATCTTAGAAGTTTTAGAAGTATCTGGTCTTCTTTTGACATTTTTTGAAATATAACTTTCAAGCGTTCAAAATTGTACAGGTGTCCAGTGTACAACTTGTGTGTAGACTTGTTTTCTTTTGATAAACAGAGGCCAGATAGTCACTTCTTTTTATGGTCGTTTATCTGTTGACAAACCAAGAAGTTTCTAGACTGCGTTCGGCCTTAATGTGATTATATTGTAAATTGTGTGGAACGGTTTACTGGGAGTTCATGAAAGGTCGCTTACGAGGTACCTTGTAAGGACATTTGTCGTTCCGGGACTAATCCCACCCGTAAACCTTAATCTACATATTATAAGCATTATCATTAAACTGTAAACACAACAAGGAAATATACATGGATCGTGTACAATAGTGTAGATAATGCTTTTATCTATAAGATAAAACCAGATCAAAATCGGTTCAGTTGTCTTCTGACTCTAACGCATACACACTCACAAACACGAATCGAATGTCAAATTACAATTCCCCATCAGAATTATAACCGAAGTACCAGGTTGTTATATAAACCAGAAAGTATTACCATCACATTTTCCTCTCCACAACAAAATGGCATCCGACTAATAGTATAAAAATAACAAACGATATAATACAGTACATTGGCAAAGGAAACTACTTACATATTCGAAACAAAAAGACTGAGACATTCCTAACGTATCTGAGCATAATATAAGCAAGCAAGTGACAGGCGAAAACATAAATAAACAATTCTAAGGTTTGGCCAAACCACAAGCGTTTTTAATACAAAAATACTTATAATCAATTGGGTTGTTACAAGTTTTCGAGTAACCATTTTAAAAGTAACTATAGTGATTTTTTTAAATGGGCCTTCCTAATATAATATACGAAAAATGCCGAAAGGAGTCCCGTGCCAGATTAAAACAAAAAAACTACATCATTACATTTTTGGAAAAGTTACCATACCTAGGAACCGAAACGTTTAATTTTCCAAAAAAATAAATACTGTCTTAATTTTTGTATCAATCGATAGTGATGCTGATAGAGATAATTTCCATACAAATAGTGTGACAAATCAAAGGAAGCAGCTCATTTTTGTAGTTCAAACGATACTTTCCTAGGTACTCTAACTAGCATAGGTATCTAACAAAAAAAATATAGCCCGTACTGCCCCGTCCGCAAAACGACACAGCGAATTTCACGTTTCACACTGTAGACTGCCGTCCATCAAACCAGCAAACAAGAGAAGGTAGGTACCCCTACCTACCATTGATACATGCCTCTAGCGTACATTCACGTACAAACCTGACACGTACACTACCGTATAACGAACTTGTTAACTTTTTTAATCAACACAACACAATCTGAAAATTCGTTTTCATATGAAAAAGCTGGGAAATAAAAGCTCGAGTTTTGTTAAAAATACTTGGTTTATGTTAGGAATAAACTTGATTTGTGTAGAGATTTTAATTAAAATTAGTGTTAGTGTTTACAAATAAAATAAGTATGTTAGGTACCAGGATCCTATAACCTGAAAGAGTTGAAAGTCCTTTATAAATTTTTAAAGTTATATTCTAAAAGCAAATCTCATTTAAGAATCAACACGGTTCGCGTTTAAGTTATATTTGTACACCACAGTGTAAACTCTTGTTATAAAAGGGAGTAACAACATGAGAAGATAAAAAACAACATAATATGGGTTTGTTTATTGATATTTACCATAAAAACTCGAGAGTATGGCAGAGAATTGATGACGCTGCGTGTTCGACACCATAACTTTTCGGCAACCATTAATTTTACATACGCCTTAAAAGGAGTTCTTAAGAAATATCGACAACGGTCTCTAACATTTTACGTAAAAAACGACTCAATGCCAAGGAGGTGTTATTTATTAAGATTGTCCCCTTTTTTGAGGCAAAAAAATACGTTGGCGAAATATACTGATATTTATAGCTCTACTTAATACAACACCACTTTTTTCTCGTATTAAAAATAGCACGACAAAAACCGCAAAAACAAAACCAGTAATCAGACTTCATACTTCAGTTCCTCGATATTTGATAGCGAATAAGATTCGATGTTCGAATCCATTGCGCGTTAATTAACCCACGTAGAATAGGTGTCACGTACAAACTCAGTAATTAAGACGACACACTGCCAATCCCATACACTTGCCAAACGTTTGGTATGCGATCGGCTCGTACACTACATTATACGCAGTTGTAGTTCCTCACTTAGCTTCGTAGCATTTTCGTAGCACATAATGTTTGTTCGTAGTGTCCGTAGCGCAGTGAAAAGATATCAAATTTAGGAAAATAACATCTACTACTTTAAAATTCAAAGTAGATAAGGCAACAAGATCAAAGTGGTGTTTTCTTCATTATTTTTTTCTGTCTCCAGAATGAAGCCCCTGAATGTCAATTAGCGTAAGTTTCGCAATATGAAGGCAAACGTGTCACCGTGAGGCGCACTTACACTCGATAATGAAAACTTGGCATCGCTTCGACGTTATTAGTTCCTAGTACTTATATTATATCACAGCCGCGGCCGCACACAATAAATAATACATTTTCTTAATAAATATAAATGAGACGGTTATTGGAAAATCGACATACTGATATGTTTGGCTGTAACGTAACCTGACTATGTTGCGAGTGAAATAGATTTCCTCTTGTTAGATGAAAATAAATAACACCTATCACTTTTGTTTTCCTAGTCATTTTTTTCAACGTTTCCGTCTATTTTCTTCTATTTACTCAAAACGAGTTAGATTAAAACTTTTTTATACGAATGTTCATAGTCCGTGGAAAATTCTTATCCTGATTTGATTTATGGTTCTTACAAGTTTTTTTATCATTTTTATACTAAAAGGAATGGAAGTCGCGTTTTAATAAAAAAAAATAAGTTCATATTTCTGAGACAGTTACTACAGCCAGAAACAAAATAATAATAAAATATTACAAATGTAAGTAGGTAGATCGTAAATCTCAAAATAAATTGTTTTAAAGGTTCAAGTGAAGTGAGGCGCAGTCAGTGGTGTCTTGATCGCGGTTAATCTATCCGTTTCTTCTGTATCGTTTGAGTGATGGTGTTCATCTCGTCTGGAGACGTGATGCCATTAACAATAATAATAACAACAAATATTTCATCAACCTTTTATTGTTTCATGTAGGTTATACAGCGGGGAATTCACATTTTTTAACTAAAAAATTATAAATGTTTTTTTTAACAGGAAAGTTTTACTAAATGTTTTGGTGTAACTTTATTCCCACATTACTATTAATTTTCGTTTTAATTTAATGACGTAGTAAGTTAATTTCGTTTAAAATTCTCATTCACTAAACTATTATTAGTTTAGTGCATCAAACTGAGAATTTGAGGTTTGATTACAAATAATGATGTCACAATAACGTCATCCGTTATTTGGTTTTCGCAAGTCTGAAGAGGGGTTCTCTTGACCCATGTCAGTATTTCGGAATACCTATTTATGTTTTAGTAATCTATCGTGCCTTTCGTATGCGGCAAAATAACAAACAAGCAACTGACTACGGAGAGTATCGTCAACATTCAATTTGCTCAGCACTTCTGCTACCCTGGTACCGGTGACGGTTAAAACCTGCCAAATTGGACAATTCCGTCGGAAAATACACCACAGTCGGATGTACGGCGATACAACGTTAAAATTCCATTCAATTCCACAAAGTATAAAATAAAATTGGAATTTCGTGTCGTTGTTTCTGTGCCATAAAATTAATATTGATTTTATAAATAGGCTCTTTTTAGAAGATCCTATATGAAAATATTTTTATCAATTCAATAAAACCTTAATACCATTTGTAACGGGAAAATAAGTCCCACTTCCTTTGTAAGTTATACTTATAAGGTTTATAATGGTGAAATAGTTGCACGAGTGCCAATTGAGAGAACTTCTTATCGCGATATGAAACGTTCAAACGATATTAAAGTTATATCTATATATATACCTACACTATATACAAGTCTGTGTATAGATTACATTATATGTACATGCTAAGGCGAAGGTAGCCGCCTAAGGCCGCCAAAGGCCTTTTTGCATAAAACTAAAATTGTAGATTATGAAATAAAAACGCTTTTTTTCCTTTGCTATACATTTTTGACAATATTTACCGACATTTTGATATGGGTAATTAAGACAGTTATTCTTTATCGTTTCGAAGATTTAGTAAAATGTAATATATTATTAATTTTTTGACTAAGGTTTGAATGGGCCCACCATACACTCGACGAGTGGCGTGGGAAGTAGCGAGGACAGAAGGCAGAGACATAGTGTGTTGCCACACTACTCTACTACTACTACATTACTCGTTATGCCGCACGTCCTTGTCGTGGCAACCCGAGGAGTATAGCGATGATTGCATAAGGAGCATAGTGTGGCGGGCCTATTAATACTTTAAACCACAGGGTCTTATTTTAAAATATTCCGTTTGTGAGAAACACATATTAAAACCAATGTTCTGTAAGTACTTAATTAAAAACAATATAATTTGATTATTTCGTGATCCAATATCAATTGTATAAAACGACTCATTCATACTAAAATGATATAAAATCATTGTTAAACGATGTCCACATTTAAATGAACCCTATTGTTATGGAATAACACTATGTATTGTATTATTACAGGTATAACACACACGTACCTACAACCATAGCGTGGAACCAAACCTCGACTGAGTTACACCAATCGTAGTCGCGAGTAAACTGAAGTGGCGAGCGTCGTTTTTCGTTGAGTGGGTAATTTTAAGACTACCCTCACTTTGTTTAGACAAAATATCGCCGCGACCAGAGTAAATCACTACATAAAAAAAAATACAAATATATTTATTCAACAAAAAAGGTGAAGTACATAATGCTTACATGTAGCACCTTATAACATAGTATGAAACAAAGTAGCTTCCCGCTGTATGTCCTTATGTATGCTTAGATATTTAACACTACGCAACGGATTTAGATGCAGTTTTTTAATAAATAGAGTGATTCAAGAGGAAGGTTTATATGTATAATTCATGCATAATATAGCCGTGCGAAGCCGGGGCGGGTTGCTAGTGATGAATATAATTCGTGTAGTTTAAAAATAAAAGCGAATACAGTCTATAATAAAATTTTAACCATACCTATTTGTAAAGGATGTTGTAAATAACACGATGGTTGTTGGTTCTCAACTAAGATAACTAAATCTGAAACTATAAACTAGTTAGGAGCCTACGTAAAACACCACTCAGTTTGCAAAGTAGTTCCATAACATTTCATCTATCTACATTACAGTGTTTCATTGCAATCGGAATTCCATCGGTTTAACGTGAAGGAGTAACAAACATACCTTCATAAATAAATAATAAATAAATAAATATTGCAGGACATTTCACACATCGCCATCTAGCCCCAAGCTAAGTAACTAGACTTGTGTTATGGGTGCTAGACAACGGATATACTACTTATATACTTTTCTTTTGTAAATATATACTTATAATACATAGAAACAACCAGACCACAGACAAATATCTAGCATAAATACTTGCCTGAGGCGGGAATCGAACCCGCAACCCTGTGTTTGGCAGTCCGGCATGGTGACCATTGTGCCAACTGGGTCGTCAAAATCGTCATACTAACACATCAACTTTCGTATTTGAATATAAGTAGTATTCCTATTTGCAAAACATAGTAGTAGGTTTGATGTACCGCAGGCAGACGACCGACGACCGACGACCGACGACCGACGACCGACGACCGACGAGGAGCCCTAGGAGTGTATCCGCAAACAATCACGGCGAGCGGGTCCGCGAGTTGAGAGCACTCGGTGGTGGCTCGCTCGCTTGCTCGGCCTTTACGGTATGCACACCAGAATAATGTATGTACTACTTGTAGTTTTGTATTTATTCAATTAAAAAAAACTAAACTAACATACATTCCTTTGCATAAACATGTACGTTTGTAATATTATGTTAAAAATATTATTCACGAAATATAAACCCCCCCCCCCCGCGGGATGAGATTGCTATTTATTTGATTGCTATATGAGATTGCTATAGAACCCCCCCTGCAGCCACCCCCCCCCCCCCCGCCATCCGTCCGGGGCGGGTTTAGATCACTTGTACTATAAAATAGTATACGATACTCGTGACCTAAGTTGCCTATTAATGCACGGCGAGTAAAGTCGCGGGGTATCAGTAACTATACAAACACCAAAGTTTCACACCCCTACACATAAATCCATAAATAAATAAATAAATAAATAATAATAAATAAATATTGCAGGACATTCCACACATCGCCATCTAGCCCCAAGCTAAGTAACTAGACTTGTATTATGGGTGCTAGACAACGGATATACTACTTATATACTTTTCTTTTGTAAATATATACTCATAATACATAGAAACAACCAGACCACAGACAAATATCTAAGCATAAATACTTGTCTGAGGCGGGAATCGAACCCGCAACCCTGTGTTTGGCAGTCCGGTATGGTGACCATTGTGCCAACTGGGTCGTCAAAAATAAGTAATATGGATAGCTCACATACTGGGGTTTATTTTTGAGCAATCAATGGCACGCGGCGCCATTGTCTTTGTTATGAGAATACAGCCTAATATAACAGTAGTGTTGCAACACAGTTCTGATTCCCTGGTACCTGTTTGTTTAATATCATTTACCGTAAAAAATTGCAAAAAATAAACGTCACCAGAGTATCCAAAAGCAGAAAGTCATAATTACCTGTAACAAAAAAAAGCATATTTTGTTAAAAACATTAACTTGTGAATGTCTATATTGTGATTCTACTGTCCGTCGAATTAATAATGTCCGCACTTTCGATTCACTACACCCATAGGTAAGTAAGCACTAATGAATGACAGGGCAACTAACAAGTGCGGGTTGAGTTGAGAGGCTGGGGATCGATTCAATATAAGGGTTGAATTATATTAGCCCGTACTGTAGCTTACACTCGACCGGCTCGAGCTTTACAACACCGAGCTTTCAAATTACAATCTTCCTTATAAAATACCTTTAGAGTCTCAACCAATAAACCTTATCGTACTCGCTCCGGTCAGTCGCTGATATCATTTCTGTCACTTTGGCTGCGGTTCGAATTGGATGCCTCGGTAGTATTTTTGGTGTTCATGTTATACCGAGTGACGTTCGAGGTGTCCGAGCAGCGATCGAACCTACCGGGCAGTTCGATGTATATGAACACTAAAGGTATAATAAGTAAGGTTGTAATTTGAAAACAAATTGGACCCGGCTCGTTACGGACTACTATTCTACAAACTTTCATGAAAATCTGTCAAACCGTTAAAGTGCATTCATATGATCACATTCAAGCGTTCGAGGTTTATTTTTTTTACATCTTCGTTCCGTTGATAACAACATATTTCTAAGAAACAATATCGAATTAAACTTAAAAGAGTCTACCAAATTTAATTAGCAATCATATTTTATTCACTAACATTCGACGTTTAAGGAGAATAATGTTTTTTGCTGGAGTCCTCTAATATACCAATTTCAAAGATATTTATCCTTTCTTTACAAGCTGTAGAGTCCAGACGTAATTTGTTCCGAATCAATCACTGATGTAGACAAAACAATTCTACACAACACGATAGAATTTTTATAATTTTAAAACAGATTTAAAACTGTTATTCCATCAAGTTTTGAAAAAATTCTGACTAATGACAGAAAAAAATATTTGTTAATTATGGCACTTCCATTTGAAATCAATTTGGGCAAGAATAAAGTTTTGATATTCATTGCAAAACAATAGGTCCACTTTTAAAACAAAAAACAATTTCAATAGGTCTAGGCAGAAGAAGGTCGTGTGTTCAAACGTTGTAATTTAAATAATCTAGAGTATATTTGATGAATTTAACAGACCAAGAGCGGACCTCAATAAAGTCAAGATACATGATTAGATTGCCGAGGAATGAAAGACTAATCCAAGTCTTTCATTCGGCACTTCATTTAGGAACCTTTTTACCTAAAACGTTATAAATATATTAGGTCAACGCTGTTGACCCTTAATGTATTTTGCATACTTAAAAATACTAGTAAAATAACATGAACTTAGTTCTAGAACTACTTTTAGTCCTATCCATTTATTGGTATTTATTATAAAGTAAAGTGCCGCCGCGGCATAAACACAAAAACTACTAAACGTATTTTCATACGGTTTTCAACAATGGACGGAGTGGTCCATGAGGAAGGTTTAGGAGAAATATACACCTCTTACGGTTTATATATTTTTTCGGCAAGGTGTTGTGAGTTTTGCGTTTAAGGTTTTGTATTTTATCCGATTAATTGTACTGCGGGTTTAAACTATGCAATATGCTAGATATGACCGACATGTTTTATAATACAACTGACAAATAATTACAAAATCACTCTGATGTAAAAAAAACAGTATAATTAAAGCTATAATTTCCAATATATTTAATATTTTATCGTCATAGCTGGAAACTAAAGAATTTACCAAGTAGTCGTATATTAGTGGAATGGACAGGTCAGTTGCAATAAGCGACATCTTCTATACAGCTATGGGTAGGTTGTATGTGTATAGTGAGGGGATTTCCCACGGGGACTCATTGGAGATTCGGAACGGATTTATTTTCAATGTTGTGTTGTCAGAGGGAAATAAATTACATAAGCGACGTGCATTCCCCTTTCCGCATTCAGATACCTACGACATTTCCTGTATTCCCGGTACGAAAGGACAATATTAGATAACAAAATACAAATAATCATACAAAAGCTACTAGTTTTACGACAGCGACCTCATTTTGCTAAGTGGAACAATGTCGCAGTAATGAGCACCATGTCTTCCAGTACTTAATGACAAAAACAATAACTCAATTAGATACATGACCACTGGCAATATCAGGTCCGAACCAGAACACAAACACACAAAACAAAACACACTACACAGAACACATACGAGTACCAGAATAACCTCGAAGTAAAATGTTCTGTATATCAAAACGACACCAGATCAAAATGAGAAAAGTTCTATTATAAAAATGGGCATACACATTAAAATAAATAGTGTTCTTTCTATGCACATTAATGACAAAAATGCTCTACTGAGGCTTAACAAAATATTTAAATCTTTCTCAGTTTAAGGACTTGCAGCAAAATAGCTAAATCTAGATTTTACCACACCTAGATTTGGTCCATACATTTTCGACAAGAAGATAAAATCGAGTTTTAAATTGTGTCAAAAAAATTATACCTAGATTTAACAAAATCGAGATTTCGCTATTTTGCTGCAAGTGTAAAATTAGAGAATCTGGCGATTGGTCGAGTCGTAAAACGAATTGCAAACGCTATAATATCTTAATAAGAGTACGTTCACAGCTGACAGCCCATCGCATGCTTCATCCGCGCTCATCGGTGATGAGAATGTACATTCCTCGAAAGAGTGGTGGTCGAGGCTTTTTAAATGCTAAGACCCTACACAATCGGGAAGTGTGCAGCCTTAGGGAATACTTTCTCAGATCCGAGAGTGAGATGCATTGTGATGTGGTAGCAGTGGATAATAACCTCACTCCGCTCTCCTTGGCAAAAGAGAATTGGCGTAAACCTTCGATACTCAGCGTCGAGAACCGCAAGGACATATGGAAGAGCAAGGAACTGCACGGGAGGTTTTATCGGGCTCTTACGGATACCGATGTAGATTTCCTCGCTTCGGTAAACTGGCTACGTTTCGGTGACCTCTTTGGGGAAACCGAAGGTTTTGTTTGTGCAATTGCCGACGAGGCAATGATGACGAACAACTATCGGAAATATATCCTGAAGGACGGTACGGTCGATATTTGTCGAGCATGCCACCGTCCCGGGGAGTCACTCAGGCATATTATTTCCGGCTGTTCTCATCTTGCCAATGGTGAGTATTTACACAGGCATAATCTAGTAGCTAGGATCATCCACCAGCAACTTGCTCTTAAATATGGACTCGTGGACCAAGAGGTGCCATACTATCAATATGCACCCGCGCCAGTTCTAGAAAACGGCCATGCCATGCTCTACTGGGACCGGTCTATCATCACTGACAGGACTATTGTTGCCAATAAGCCTGATATCGTGATAATAGTCCGGTCGGAGCGACGGGCAATACTCGTCGATATAACCGTTCCACATGACGTTAATCTCGTAAAGGCCGAAAAGGACAAGGAAACTAAGTACTTGGACTTGGCCCACGAGATCACCGCCATGTGGGACGTTGATTCGACGAGTATTGTTCCGATAGTTGTATCGGCAAATGGACTAATAGCGAAGAGCCTTGATCAACACCTCAAGAGGCTCTCGCTGGATGGTTGGGTCAAGGGTCAGATCCATAAGGCAGTAATCTTGGATACGGCACGAATTGTCAGAAGATTCCTTTCTCTGCGGCCCTAACCATCGGTAGCCTGGGCCCTGCCTCGCTGCCGACGGTACTCTAGGTTTAGGTTTTTATAATGATTTACTGTTTTAGATGCAAAATTTATACATTATTTTTAAACTTGTAAATTACATTTTATTTAGGTTAAGTTTAATCGCTTAGATAAAATTATTTTATAATTTTTTATAGTGATGTATATATTTTGTATTCAGTTTATTTTTATAAAAATCTAAATTTAAGAAAAAAATAGAATAAAGAAAAAAAAAATTCAGCATAAAGAGAGTCCCAAAGCTGCAAAGATTCAAATGAAATTCAATAATGTAATGGAGCCAGAGCCTTCGTTTACTTCGTCTCCTAAATAACAATTGAACCCTCCTTTAAGACAAAGAGATCGCTAACACCCAAGATATATGAGACGTCTAGACTCCGAATGATATTTGAATAAACTGTTAGATCTCGAATCTATTAAGATCTTTCACCCTTTACGTAATGTATTTGATCAATCATTCGGTCACAGTCCTTAGTGACACGAAAACCTTCACTATATTACAACTTACTGTACCTCATACTCAAATATTCTAGCTGTAATAGAGAAAAATACTTATCAAGAAATCGCTGAAACTACACTAACCAGAACTACGAGTCTGAAACTTCGGATTGGGATTCCTTTTAGAACGTAGGGGAGCCACTAAGAAAGGAATTTCAGAAAATCGATTTCTAAAGGGGTAAACAGGGCAGATAAAGTTTGTTGTTCGTAGTTATAATATTTGTATTGTAGGTTTGTAGGAAATCAATATCACTTTAAATGCGGGTTAAACTGCGCGGCGCTGGTAGTAGGTATGTACTACATAAAACAAGTATTTGCAACGAATGTCCAAGAGAGTTTACCAATTGAAAGGAAGTAAAATAGACAAAAGATTTTTGTTGATGAACCAACATCATTAATTAAATATTTACCGCTTAAATTACGTTATTTTATTAGTAAAAGGTCTAACGTCAGAATAAAACAATTTATTTCGGATGAAATTTCTATTTGAGTCAATTTTCCAATTACGTGGAGTTGTTTTGAAATGTCACTCTGTTTAAATTGAATTGAAAATAATAAATTTACTTTAAGATTGGTGCTGTCTTTGAAACGATAGTGCCCTTTCTATATTGTTGTCTTTTAATTAAAAGAAATAAGTGAACGAACGAATCATGTTACCCTGGTACCTCATGGTATACATACATAGGGAGGAAAACAGTTATTATTGTTTGTTGGTAGGTACCTACTTACGTGACGGCTACCCAATTAAGATAAAGTAAGGTACGGATACACCTCTACACGTACCTACGTCGACATTTATACGTGTTCTATATAAGTAAGTAATACGTGGATAAAACACTTACCTTAAAAAGGTTTCAGTTACAATTTACGAGGCGATTCCTCATCACGTACAACATTGAATAGTAACAAACAATGGGCCTGCGATCACAATACATATAGTGGCCCGATGTCACATATCGGAACCACTCAAAGGGTTCGCTCGAAGGGTAATGGCGAAATGGAAAGAAAATACGGGAAACGGGTCCTAATGGAGAGTCCTTTGTCTCATACGTGACAAAAGCTACCCCTAAATAGCTACAGATGACTTTAAAGTGTTAGCACTTTGCCAACTATAAAATATTTAAGCGCACCAGATTAAATCACCGGCACCGTGACGAAATGGATTTTATACCATACCCACTCTAAAAAACTTATTTTATTCACTGAAAACAGTGAATAAAAAGGCCTTTTAATCACTGTTTTGGTGTTTGTATATTCGACATTCATCTCAATGGTTATACTATACAACCTCCTTGCGCAAAAATACTGTCTGTCTGAGTCTGTTGTCTGAGTCTGGCTGTCTGTCTGTTTGTCTGTCTGTTTGTCTGTCTGTTTGTCTGTCTGTTTGTCTGTCTGTTTGTCTGTCTGTTTGTCTGTCTGTTTGTCTGTCTGTTTGTCTGTCTGTTTGTCTGTCTGTTTGTCTGTCTGTTTGTCTGTCTGTTTGTCTGTCTGTTTGTCTGTCTGTTTGTCTGTCTGTTTGTCTGTCTGTTTGTCTGTCTGTTTGTCTGTTTGTCTGTCTGTTTGTCTGTCTGTTTGTCTGTCTGTTTGTCTGTCTGTTTGTCTGTCTGTCTATCTGTCTGTCTGTCTGTCTGTCTGTCTGTCTGTCTGTCGGTCGGTCCCGCCACACATTTTGTTTTCTTTTTCTCGTAGTCATGGTATAAAGTATAGTATGCAACTCTTGAATAAAGTACGGATTTACATTGAGGGCCATGAATCACTCGCGTGGCTCAGGATTCTAACATTAATCATTATGAATCACTCCCTACGGTCGTGATTCAGTTGTTAGAATCCGTCGCTTGCTCGTGATTCATCTATGGCCCTCGCTTTAAATTCGTCCTTTATTCACTAGTTGCATAATATACTATGTTTATCACAGTTTATCATAAAGTGGATCTTATTAGTAGGCTCATAATCCTACGTATTACGCACGCGTGCGTTTTACTTTACCACTAGTGCTGTAAAGTTATCCCGATAAGTTAAATACGTATCTTACTGCTAATTACATGTTATATAGATGAACCATTCTTAATTTAACTGAGTTTTGATGTACCTACCTATAGAAAAAAAATATAAGTACCAACAAATAGTTTTTAAGCTAACAAAAATAGTTCAAATGTTTACCCGACTGCACGATGCAAAGGAATGGTTTGTTTGTCATTAAAGACTTGAAACAAATGACATTATATAAACTGGACCTATACTATTTAAAAAACCGGCCAAGTGCGAGTAGGACTCACGTTCCATTATATTGTTTTTAACCCCCGACGCAATAACAAATGCAAAAAATCCCTAAAAAAATAGTGTATATCAGACGAGACTGTAAAGGTCAAAAGCTTTTGCCTGCCCTTTTGGTAGTATAACAAAAATAAAAAATATTGTATGTCTGACGGCCCTAACACAAATGTTTTGTTAACTTTTTATTATTTTACCAAGTCTTTTCTTTTATACTGCGATAAAAAACGTCGTAAGATCGCGTGTGGATAATTGATCATTGCATCTCGGCTGTTGAACGTCATAAACCGCCTCTGTGCAACAATCAATTTACTACACTAGTATCGTAATGTACTATTACGAGTTTTTCTTTTTTCTTTTTCTAGTCGCTTTCTCCCTCTCACTAAACAATTTGCAAAATATTCATAAAAAGTTAGGTACACTACCGGTTAAGAAGTTATCAATATAAAATGAACGGATAATAATTAGTAAAGTACAAAAGGAATGTGTAAACAGCACAGGGTTAGCACGGGCGCGGACTCGGACGCGGCAAGTAGAGCGGGTGAATGGATCGTAAGTCAACATTAATCGTTTAATCTAACAGCTTTACAGAATCGAGTTCAAATCCAGTGGAACATCCAATTTCCTCAGAACAGGCTCGGCCAAGGTTCCCTCCGCCCCCTCTCATCCATGTTTTATTCATTAACGTCTCGAGTAAAGAACTCCTTAAACACCAGCTCACTTAGTAAAACTCTAAAAACGGACGGTTTAAGACAGACTACGTTAAAATCTCATCGGGGAATATTGTTAATTGGAAGCGGCAACAAGGACGCCATTACATTGTTTACATTCCGTTCAAACAAATAATGAACTCGAAACAAATTATCTTACCAATTTACCATCATGAATTACCAATATACATCAATTTCTATAGATTCAAACCTATTTGACCGTTAAAGTCGTAGTACAAACATAATTCACATATTTTATTTTAATAATAAACCCCACCAAATATACAGGATTAATTTTTAAACGGCCATTCAGGTCCATTTCCTAAATCTTAAGAGAAAAATGCTGAACCCGATTGGATAATAGCACATTACGATATAAGTGTGGTAAATTGATCTTTGCATAGAGGCGGTTTATGACGCGCGAGCGGCAGCGAGCGTGTTAATGAAGCCAAGATGCAAATATCAATTCCACACGTATATCGTACGACGTTTTTTATCACAGTTGCGAATAAAAGAAAAGACTTGAAAAGAAAACAAAATAATAATTAACAAAATATTTGTGTTAACTCTATGTTTACATTTTTTTAAGGCAATATTTTTTTGTTAATTATGCTCCGGAAAGGCCAGGCTAAAGACTTTCAACCTATACATCCTCGTGTGACATACATTATTTTTTAGGGATTTTTCTATTTGTTTTTGCGTCGGGGGTTAAGAACAAAATACAATGGTACGGAAAAACAATATATTTAATAAAAGAAAAAACAAAAAATAAACAACTCAATTTTTAATCGTTTTCTAAGTGATTATCACGTAAAATTTTCGTTCGTAAACCGACTTTAGAGACAACCATTTTTGCTAGTTATAAACTCTTTGGTACCTACCTTTTCGGGATAACTTTACAGCACTAGTTAACAAATATAAAACGCACGCGTGCATAATATGATGGATTATGAGCCTAAAAGCCGTTGAATAAGATCCACTTTATGAGCAACTGTGATAAAAAAGTTAAAACAGCATCATTACATTTTTGGAAAAAGCATCATTCTAGCCAGGAGTCCAACCTGTTAATGTTCCTTTTCTTTCTATGCTATATTTGTTTTCAGGAATTGATTCTTATCAGAAACAATTATTTTATTTATGAAATTAACTAGTTCGTTTCCTTACTAGGGTAATGCCTTTTCTAAAAATCAAATCAAGCTGTTTTAATATTTATCGAAATCGGGCATGAAACTCATTTTAGACTATTTAGCTATCTCTTATTTATAGTTTAGGAAATGGCCCTAAATACTCATTTCAAAAATACACCCTCTATTCATTTTAAAGCCAAACACCCTCAAAATAACTGATGCAAAGGTATTTTTTTAACCGAAACGTAATTTTAAAAACCGAAATTAGAATTGCTAATCCAGTATCGCGAAACGCAAACAATGTTCTACTTTTAACATCGTATTGTGACAGAATAAACGAACTTACATCGTAATTAATGCAGAGTGAGATAGCGGCCGGCGGCGGCGGCGGCGGGACGCTCTGCAAGTTTTTATTTTATTGTCTCTCCTGATGAATTTCATTAAGTAAAAGCTGTGGTAAAAGCTTTGACACTAACTTGGACACTAGATAAATGTCCAAATGATATTAGAATTATTACCGTAACAGTAGCATTCATAGTTAAATTGATTATGTCCGAAGCAGGCAGTAATACACATACATACATAGGTCTAGGTAGCCCATTGAAGAGATGAATAGATAGAGTCACACAACTGATCCCCATTAGTTTAGGTATCGCCTTTGAGAATTTACCTACTTACGAATATCCTTTCAAGTCCCTTAGCCTTCGGGCGTGTAGTCAAAGAGATTGAGAGCCTATTCGGTTAAAACCTTCATCTTCTGTACAATATCTTACGGGACATGAAATCCTGGTACCCAAGATAACAATTTGTTTATTGTTCTGTATTTATTACAAAAAAATCAAGAATAAACCGAGTTGCAAACAAAACATAAATTTTGTTGGTTTTTTTTTTCAAAAATGATGCTGTCCCTAGACGAAAATCACTAACACGTAATATCGAACAAGGCATTCTTACGCAAGTGCAAAAGCCATGTCTAGAAGACGGAAATATCGTCTGAATTTTTTGGTAGAAATGAAGATATTTTTACAGATTTAACGCTATTAATTATTCTCAAAGCACAATTACCTTCAAGTACAAGAAACAAAGGACACTTTCGTTGGAACAATGAGTTAAACTTGCATGATTTTCGTTAACTATGCACCCAGAAATCATGGAGACGACCATAAAATATTCAGTCAGCCGGTGACACCAAGCAGCATCCATTTACTTCGAATTTCATAAAATATGACCTCATTCAGCACGGCGGCGATTTATCTACTTTATATTTATTTTACGGAAAATAGGCCTTTAATTTTCGAGTCAAACCCAAATCAATGTTAAAAACAGAATTAAAAGCTTGCCTCACAAAATATATTCATATTATCTAACATAAAAGTAAGTTGATATGTTTATTCGGGTACCTGTATATTATTGAGGCTTCCAATACAGTATAATGTTCTGTCAAAATAAGCGGGAAAACACGTTCGCATCGTTATCACAAAACGAAAGCTTTTAAAAGAATAAATTGTAATAAGATAGCTCTGTTGTGAAAACAAACAGTGATCCGTTTGGAATCATACTCGTCAATGTTATTCACTAGAAAAATATTCTGTTCAGGAAGTTGTATAAAATCAAACAATAAATAAAAAATACTAGTTGATACCTTTAGTTTTGAATTTAAATCGTATTATGTTTAAAATTCAGGTTCATAAAGTATAATTTTCTAAAATGTTGAATTCAGATGAGACTTATTAAAACGTAGGGGCAAGAGTAATTGCTTTCTTAAAAATAAATATTCGGTAACGTAGTACCAGGTAAGTAGCAACGTTAAGAGCTTTACTGAATTATAAGAGCTTCGAGACGCTCGCGGTTTTACGCTCTCTTGCCTCAAGGACCTCTTTGCACAGTTTAAATGTACGGCTCTTCTTTATTTTCATCTCTATTCGGTTGCTTGTTCCCTAATAACCGTCAAAACTTAATAATTTTTCTAAATGTGGTTATATTTTCGCAAATATATATTCGGCGTGAGACGTAAAAAACGCAGAAATAGTTTTACCAAATAAGTACTCAGGTATTTTGAATGAGTGGGTTTTTTAAAGATATAATGTAAAAAAAAGGAAATTAATTTGAATCCTGAGCTATAAAACCGTATAAGTAAAAGGAAGTTTAGATTTTCCGGGATACTGCTGATTATATTTAATAAATATAGGGGGATATTATTTAGAAATATGAGTGTATCAATCTAGTTTTTACTTTCGTCGCGCGTCTGGTGTGTTTAGAATAGCATAGGAGGTAGTCTGGATTAGGATATTAGGACCTCTGAATACACTATCATCCAAAACAGTCGTTTGACCACGAAACGAGCACAAACAAAAAGATTTTCGCCTTTTTAATAGACTAAGTACTAAGTGGGATAAAATGTCAGATATTGACTTGATTATTAATTAAATTCAACCAAGACGATATATACCAGAAGAACATATCCATGAGCGAATAATTCACTAAGGACTGCTGACCTAGCCCAGTACAACCACACAAACCTGACGAATTTACTTTAGACAGAAATTCACTAGAATCCAAGAAGTGAGCCGCAGACAGATTGAATTTACTAGACTTGAATTTAATATATTTTATGAAAACTAGAAATCAAGACCAACTTACCCTAAAGATTTCAAATTAAACTTGACAACTTTTTACAAGTTCGACCTTTCTGGAAGAAGCCATGGAAAAAATACTTAATGAAAAAAGAATAACGTACATACCTAACACAATAGAATTCGGCGAAGTTGTAAAAATAATCTAGAAACAAAAAAAATACCCAATATACAAAAAGAAACAAAGAGCATAATAAACCCAAGCATTTTGTGCCAAAAAATACAAAGTCATCTATTTTTTCCTTCAAGGCATTATAGGAAAATCGATATAAATAAAATGAGGGTGGAATAGTGGGTTAATCCGCAATACATATGTAATTATTGAATCCGGACAAGAAAGGGTCGACTCACAATCACGGCCACAAAGGGAAACGACTCAATAAAAATGGTATAATATAAGAAACTATCGAAATACATAACCAACATGATACAGTGATGTTACGACAACTACTTAACTAGGCACGAGTAGAAACAGTAGGTATTATTTTTATATTGAAGATTTGATAAATAATAGTTAAAGGGCTAAGTCGATAACGGTCGATCTCTATTGGAACGCATAGTAGTGCATACAAATAAACTTGACTTTTTGTTTGTACAACTTAGGAAATACAATTTGAGAAGACGATATTCAGAAAAAATAACATTTTGAAAAGGGTCATTTTTGACGGAAATATCGAGGTCGTCTAAATAAATAAAATCTTGATAAATATCCCTTTTTAAATAACTTAATAACTAAGTTGGTTTTTAGCAAAGTGACTACCTACTACTAACCTGTATAACTCGAAAACACTCATTCTAAATCACCCGTAAATTAGCTTCCTTCTACACAACACGTCAATCAGATAACAATTTATTAAAAATTTTAGTTTTAAAGTTAAAGTTCAGTAAGTTATTCTCCCCCATGATCACAATAGCCTCAAGTCAATACAACTACTCTATCTATAGAGTATTGAAGTTCACTGAATAACGCGTTAATTGATTAATTTTCTTTGAAAAGCCAATGAAGCTCAGGAAATAAATAAGCCTCAAACAATTTAGCGAGTCGATACCTCAATAAAGTTACGTTAACAGGGTAATTCCAGAGGCCCATGCCTCTGTTACAATACCGAGCAAAATACGGTTTTAGAAATCTTAATTCGCTTAAGTGTAGGTTTACATTTATATTGTTAACCTAATTTCAGAAGTTTACCACGAGTATTTTACTAGTCGAAGATCAAACTCCTAAACTATTTTAAGATTAATTATTAAGGAAGATTAATATGGAGATTAAATCAGTGTAATCAAATTAATATCAATTTGGAAAAAACTTACTCTATTTTTTTTATCGCTGAAGCTTTACCACGAGTCGTTTAACGTTTCGATCGAACGTTGCATATTGAGTATTTCTCAGAGACACAACTGGAATGCAAGCGGCAAGCGGCAAGCGAGCCAATACGCGAGCCGAGACAGATACATTTTGTGTAGATAAATAAAATAGATGACGCGATAGACACAACAGGCTCTCCAGTTGTATCTTTCTAAGTTTCATGGGAAAAAATACGTTACGTTTGAAACGGTAAACGAATCGTGGTAAGCCTCAGCGATAAAGGAAATAAGAGCGGGTTTTTCCTAAATTGACATTTATATTGATTACACAGATTTGATCTCCCTATTGTCAGATTTAGTCCCAGCAAATTATTAAATTTCAAA
Organism: Idaea straminata; assembly: GCA_951213275.1. Lineage (NCBI taxonomy): Eukaryota > Metazoa > Arthropoda > Insecta > Lepidoptera > Geometridae > Idaea > Idaea straminata. Next base: position 11,971,557 of record OX577865.1, read on the forward strand.
ATCGTTTAGGAGTTTTATATTCGAGTCGTATTGATTGCTCGTGAATGTATATAGAAGTATTTGAAGCAAACAAGACGCTATGATTGGCTGTACTCGCAGCCTGATTGCGCTGTTGTTACTGACAGATAATTAACAGGTATTCGATGTTAGGTATATGACGCTTGGCGCCTCTCTCGATATCCGATATCTAATAGCAATTCTACTACTGATATAGCGATGTACTGTGCTGTGACGTCATAGTACCGAGTTTGTTATGTTTCTAGGAAGGATACAAGTTGATGATATTTAACAAAACATGAATGTTGGTAAGTATAACGTTATCTGAATAGGCGAAGTAAATTCCAAGCGTAATTTCTCCGTTCATTAATAACTGACAAAGCTCCTCGCTCTTGCTAAGCCTTGCCCTCCGTGGACACGGCTGTCTCCTCATTTTGAGCCTAAGTACAGTAGACATAAGGACGCGATTGTCATCACAAAATAATCCTTTCCTCGTAGCGGTGTTTAAGAAATGCGAACAATTAATAATTGAGATCGTTTAAGACCGTTTTCAGTAATAATAACCGATCGTCGATCGCTAATAAAATGTAAACTTTAACTCGTGAACGTCATTTTTAGGTTAACGTAGCCAAATTAACTGTTGTAAAGTCTCGAGGCTCTTCGCTGCCTCATTTACTTCGAGGGGAAATTATGCCTTGCGGATCGCTGAATTACTCATTAACCCTATGTTTTCGTTTTATTGCTGGAATAAGTTGAATGATGAGCACAAAATGATTTAGACGAGAAAATACTTGTATTAGGCTTATTCCAGAAATCCCCTCGTTCATCTTTTTACATTGCAATCTTTATAGGTCATTAGCTAATCACAGATCAATAGAAATAGTAGTGTGTGTCTCTCTGTATGTAACTCACCGAAAATGCCTTGAGGAAGACAAGACACTGTATGATGCCCTCCATGGTGTCGCCCGTGAGACAGAAGGTGCCGGTGAGATGTCTGCCCTTCTTGTCTCCGAGCGCGGGCGCGGCGGCGAGGCTGGCGTGCACGAGCGCGCCTCTCGGCCTCGCGTCTCTCGTCGCGCCTAGCACGCCAGGCAGCGGCGCGCCCTCCATCAACCGAGCCAGTGGGTCCATACCCCCTCCACCTCGACCTCCACCAACAGAGCTATACCTATACCGAGCTAGCCGCACATATTACAGACACACCATACTCTCTACTAGGACGTAATAATACTACAACGGGCTAGGTCGGCTACTGTTACAGTACAATGTTACTTTTGAGCAAGTTTTTGGCACACGTTACGGTCAATAAATTGTTGTAGTCTCTGTACGAAATTGTTTATATGTCGTTCAGGGTCGTTCGGTGTCGATTCTAAAGGAGACGGAGGTGACGGAGGGTGTGAGCGTGTGCGCGCTCTGGCACAGGCTGCGGCACTCCTCGCACGTGCACTTCTGGTGATCGACGTTCCAGCACTCACAGTTCCACAGCAACAACACGAACGTGTAAATCAACACAGCCATACCCACGATAACGTATATTTCCATGCTGCACTTGCTGCTTGGCACTAGGTTTGGCACGATTCAATCACCTGTACGAAACACGCGAGAGTTGTCGAACGGACACTAGTGAGTATATGTCGCGACAGGAACATGGGTACGCGGCGTTTATCATTTAAACGTTGTTTGTTGGAGCGCGCGCGGCTGCGTTACGGGCAACGTGGCAACGGGTGACCGATATGATTTACATAGGAAACGCGCGGACAGGCGCTATACTTTAATAGAATCATTCCGGGCATAAGGCGCTGTTTTGCGTGCGATAACTGCTGCATATTTAAAAGGTCTCCGAACGTCGAATGTTCAATACGTGAGCAAAATTGAAAAGCCAATAGTTGAATTGTTAACATGTTTGTAGCACAAATATTGTTAATTAAGTTTTAATAATAGGAACACAGTAAAGGCAAACAAGGCGAATATTTCCGCTTCTCCGTGAGAGGAAATTAATAATTACAATACATTAATTAAGCATAGGGTTAGGTAGGTAGGTAGGTACCGGCGTGTCTATGAAATGAATCATACATACACACGCGCGCCCCCGCTCACACCTACGTAATATAGGCATTTTACATGAGTTTAGTTACAGATATAATACCAGGAGCACAGCGGCACGAGAGGATTTAGTATAAACAAACTCATTCCCCACTGATTGGCCTCATTGTGAGGGTTCGCGGGTATTGCTCACGTTCTGCTCAATCATGGAGTATTCAATCGTTCAATATGTTTCTCCGTGACTCTATACATACGTATTCAATAACCATTTTAATCTAGCAGTATTACGGAAAATTAATATTTATCAACAAAAATTATTATTCCATCTTCGGTACATTTTTTTAAATTCCGTTGAAACTGAAACATACTTTAATTAAGTATGGTACAATCGAATTTCTAGAAACTTTGCTACAGCTTAGTGTCTATTTACCTAATAAAATCATAAAATGAGATTATATCCTGAGCCAAACAGTTAATCCCAACAGCCTAACAAAATTATAAATTCCTGGTAACTAGGCCATAGACGCATTGTTTCTGAACTTCAGGACAGACTTAATAAAATCAAAGGTTCTTTGAAAACCAATATGGTATAACGAATTATTGTTCTTCACGCATGGAAAGTCTAGTTCATGAGCTCGTTGACAATTTAATTTACTAACAGAGAGCCGAATCTATTCCAAAAACCAGTGACTTCAACAGTTCTGCTAAATCGCGTAATTATGAATCCACTCGCAACGCTGATTTCAAATCATAAAGCGACGATCCACTCTTTTTATGTACTTACTCTTTTTTGTTTTTTTTTTTTTTTTGAGATGGGTAACCTCTAGAAATACCAGACCAGTTTAGATCATTCTTACACAAGTAGACTACTTTATATCTCTTTTTTCACGTGGTTCGTGACTTTCGGGATTGAAACCGTAAGGCGCAGTTAGTAAATAGATATTTTTCATTACTCATACTCCGAAAGTAGGTGCCTGAAGGGCGTGTTAAAAGTAAAACTTTCAGCCCTAGGGAGAATCACTTTCACTGACAGCTGTCATGTCAAATTATGGCTTCGCACGGCTTGTGAATATAGCCAGTATCATTGCACATTAGGAACTCCAAAAACCTAACCTCCTTACTTTAGGTAACACCAAATAATAACCATTATGACTTCGTACTCTGGCAGTATTCATGAGTAATTAGTAGGTTTTTTCTCAGTAATCGAATTCGAGTTGATATACAGGGTTATTGGTTTCCAATCCAAAACCGTGCAGGGGGTAGTTTTCTACATTAAAACGAACAACTTTTATTCTACGACTTTTGGAAATTAGAACATTTTTTTTAATTTTTTGAGGTTATTTTTACCCGTAAATTAGCTGTTACTAACACGGAGAGGTCATCAACCTAAAGATTATAATTATTTTTTGACCTTTATCGATTGTTTTTACTATGAATGACCTTTATTTTAAAAAAATCAGCTGATTTTCGAATTAATATAACCTAAAAAAATTCAAAAAAATGTTCGAATTTTCAAAAGTCCTAGAACAAAAGTTGTTCGTTTTGATGTAGAAAACTATCACCTGCACGGTTTTGGATTGGAAACCAATAACCCTGTATATTTAGTTCAAGATATCTTATAAAATAAATGTAAAGACGAAGACGGTCAAAGCGACATATTACCAAAATGAGCGGCCGCCGCGCCGGCCTTGAGTAAATAGTTTTCCCGCCAGTTTTTGGCGGGAAAACTGGAGTAAATAAAAAACTGGCATGCAATTTTCTCGACAAGCCGCGTTACAAAAACCGTCATTTAAATCTACGGACTTCACACCATTTCCCAGTGTTGTAGTAACCCTTTAATAAAAACTCTTCGGTAAATACCGACGTATTTGAGTATTGAATAAAAAAAGCAAAAACCTAAAAAAACACCACATAATGTATGACCTCTTTGGTCTCAACCTTGTAAGGGGATCAGGTAGATGGAGTCTCTCATTCACTCTCGTTATTAGGAAGAATTTGATATATTATTCGTAATGAAAAGCACAGTGTTTACTTCGAGTAAAAGACTCATTTAGTCCCGCGAACTAAACTTAGTCTCGGGACTAAATGAGTGGCTTTCACCCCTAGGGTAACAATGCACCATTACAGACTCAATATAAGGAGTTACCAGGGCTTCATAGATTAGTAAGGAGTAATGCCGGGCGTAATAGAGGATATTAATTCGCTCCCTAACGTTGATGAATTACTTCTAACACTGAATATGACACTTCAAGTTGAGTATCATTTGAATACGCATAATTTGAAACACAGATGTTATTTCATATCGATGATTCAAATTAAAACTTAAAAGGAAGAAAAGTAATTGATCTTAGCCCAAAGTCACGGATTAAAATGGTTTTATAAATTAAGGAGTACAAACAAACAGGCCCTCGGTATTTACATTTTATAGGGATTATTGATAATTTACAAAGTATTAGGAGAACAGAACATTTTGGATATAGCAAACAATTTAAAAACAGAATTTCTTCATTAAAAGAGAAAAGAGATAGGTCAGATCTTCCTTAATATTTTCAATAAAACGGAAGCCTGAAGTGTCATAATAATAACCTAGTTTTGCTCGATGCAGAACATAATAATACCAAGGAAACAACAACGAAAGGAGATGGAATAACAAAGACAAACATAAACATAGCTGTCCTAAACAAACTTGAAAGACATTTGCTGAGACTATAATATGACGTTACTGTAAGCACAAATAGAGAAAACATCATTGCGAACAAAGAATAAAGTCACGTGGTCAGATTGCATTTTTGTCTAATTTATTTTATGTCATGGCGCTCTGCTTGAACAAATTGCAACAGCGGGATACAGTATTGTTTGCTATATAAATATAGCACAACGGGGCTAATTTACTAACTTAAATCACTTTTTCATAATGACATTAGATCACAAATCTAGACTGGTTTGTGTGCGAGATGTAGCAGCTAGTTACATTATTTCTTCTATGTAGTACGAGAAGCATTCACAGCCGTGATTTATGTAGGTAGCGAGGAAGCGGGCGCGGGCGCGGCACGAGATTGATAAATGGACCCGCGTTACTAAAATATGAATATGAGTATTATTTACTGTTACACAAAACCGATGTCTATTTATTTTTTCTGAATTATTAAACGCTTCTGTGATGGCTTCATATTGCCAAAAACATATTTATTGAAAACTAAAAGCTACAATATTTTATTCATAATACGTCCAACTAAAGGTTTATTTTGAAGTAATAAGTTAGAATATTTATCCAAAACATCGTTAATGTGATATCGTAAAATATTTCAACAAAGAAAATAACATTTGAATCGTAGTCAATAGACGTTACAAATAATAGGCAAGTAATGAGTGTGATTTGCTCGAATATCGCAAACGACCACCTCATCAACGGAACGAGAGGTGTAAAGAACTCTCTCTATTTCATGTTATTCTGGTATTTGTGTTCACATTTATGGAAATCACATTATTATTATATACGTTTCTCGATACGTTTATTTTTATATAGATAAATTATTTTGATAAGTCAATATCGAGAGGAAATTCTTGTAAAAATGAAAAATATGACGAACTCCGAATAGTAAGTTGGATTTTTTTTAAGTTTGAGCGAACGCTATTTCTGGTCAAATGAAAGAGTTATGTAAGTATTTAATTACAGAAAGCAAGGACTTTCAGCTAAACATAGTTTGGTAGTGTAACAACAGTATGTAAAATGAACGTGAAAGCGTGTCAGTCAGTGCACTGTGTTCGCAGTCGATAGGTAGAGTTGTCTAACTATGTTAGTCTAGTACATTTGTTTGGACTATCGCCTGCCTTTGGTAAATTTACACAGTTACATGGCCTGTGTTTGTTATATACGTATCTACATCGACATTCTAACTAACCATCTTTACTAAGGGATAGGATAGAGGAATTACTAATAATAACCAACTTTCAAATAAATCATACTTTTCGTTAGATTTGAAACGTAAAAACAACATATCAGTTGTGATCCAATCTCTTGTAACAAATGTATTATTTGCTAACACAATAACCTCTGTATGTCATTGTGTCAGTTCTTTACAAATCTACAGAAAGAATGAACTTCGTTGCTTAGAGATAGAGTTCATATTCCGATGAATATATTTATTCGTTTAATTCTAGGTACCTACTGTCTATCGAATCAATATCAGCCTTTGTTGAAGTTGGAAATTCATCGACAAAGTTGTGTCCGCAGTGCGAGACGTGTCCCTTCATTGGATACTGACGTCTATAACTACGATATAAGAGCTATATCATATCTTAGCGGACAGTGACTCGGATTAAGGTTGGGTACGAGTCCCGAGTCATTTTTTCGTCATTTCCTCTCGGCCGTGAAGGTTTGAAACTTGTTCCCACATTCGTCGTCAAGAATTTTAAGAGACGTTTGTAAAAAGATTTCTTCCGAATAAGTTTATTGAAGACAAATTGGAAGATCTTTTTGAACCTTTTTTTTAAATGGAGAAAGTTTTATATTTTGTTTGAGATTTAAATTGTATCTGAACGATGTCCTTGGAGGGGTAGATGCCTCGTAAATGTTAACGATTCGAAAACGATGCTCACGGAGGTAATTTTATCGTGAACGTCATCGAGCCAGTAGTTGTTATGACCGTAATTAAACTTTACTACATCATTAAAACCATTCGGTTATTTAAGTCACAAGAATAATAACCTGAAAATGTGGTGCAAATTGTTAAAACTAGATGCGGGGCACTAATTTGTGTGTGTCTTTGTGTTTACCAATATGGCAACTTTATCACGTCTTTAACCTGTGATGGTTATCTCTGTCCTGCACTCTACACAGACATCTATAACTTCACACACATGTGTATGTATATCAGTGGACAAGTAAAGCACTAGGTGTGCATAAACACATGGGAGTTCTAAACTAAGCAATAACAGCTGGGAGCATATGTTTACTTCGAAAACTCGTTCGAACAACTTTACCAACTTAAATATCTACACGTAAATTGGATATTAACAGTGTTCAATTATATTATGAACACTTCGTAGATTCTCCATGTTTTATTGTATATTATTTTTCATTCAAAAGAAATACTTATTAATGTTTATTTTCTGACATTTGTAAATTTTTAATAGACACTTGTAAGCTATTCTTTGTTCTTTTAACAAATGACGTTTTTTTTCATAAAAACATAAAGAGACATAAATGTTTCCTCATTGTGTGATATGTGTAAAAATAATCAATTTAACATAGTTTAGGAAGTTAGTCTGTCGGTGGTGTATAGAATCCATGACGTGGCTTACAACTTCAGAAGCCGATTACAAAGTCGATAAGCAGTTATCAGCAACTTTTATATAAAATAAGCTTGCATTAAAAACTTGTAGGGAAAGTTCCTTAACTACCAAGGTAGTTATGTTGTCCCGGTAAACAAAATTAATACTGGACCGATAGGTATGAAACTTGGAATGTAGATAGATGCATATCTAATCAATAGTCTTAGAACAAACAGGGTTTTATCCCAATGGGATCGGAACTTGCAAGGGTAAAACCGCGAGACGCAACTAAACTAATATTATCCTACTATTACTTTAGGAGTTAGTAACTGTGTCACTAGGACAACAGACAGCCGCAGAGTTCGCACTAAGTGTGAATTTGATGTCGCTCCATATCAATCTCACACAATATCGTGACGTCACCTTTAACAAAATTTCTCGTCGCAAGAGAACCAAAGTATAACTATAATAATAAACTAGACATAATATGCGTAAAGCTACCGTATAAGAATATATTTTACTTTTTACTAAGAATATGCTCACTTATAAAGTTATTTACGATTATTGACACCTTATGGAGTTTTCCTCAAAAACGTTTACAAAAACATCTCATAATATCAGGTAGGTATAGATCTGTATTTCTGTACGTAAATCAGAGTTCCAATATTGCGTACGTGATACTTTCAATTCAGTACTACACATTCGTAGACGCGCACTGAATCGCTACGAGCGCCGTAGTCTCTACGCACCGTAGCGATTACAATGTTTGCTACGGATTATATTATGCTACGAGAATATTATTTGAAATTCGTAGTCAATAAGAAAATTCGCATTACTTCGTACATGTCAGAATTACTGCGTACATTTTCGAAATTACTTTTTTATGAATGACACGCGTTTTAATAAAAAACGTTCGAAAATGATGAATTTTATCTAAAGAATTTCGTATTCCTAAAATGAAATGTTTTAATGAATAAAGTAATTATTCATAAAGCATCTTTATCTCGAACGTAGTACAGAATATATTAAGATACAGTAAAATTACGAGATACGTTTCGACACAGGAAATTAGTTTATAATATATTTTAAGAATGTTGCGAAAAAATATATTGTTATAAATCCTTATAAAATTAATGAACCTATAATGATATAGTTACGGACTAAGCTTTTAAGCACTTGAACTAATTAGATTAATGTAACGAAATCCTAATTAAAGAAATTCATCGAGTGGTTTAGAAGATCATCATCTTACTGCCCTTATCCCAATTTATTTGGGGTCGGCGCAGTATGTCTTCTTCTTCCATTCACTCCTATTAGTCGTCATCTCATCGTTAACATTCATCTCTCTCATGTCTTGTCTCCCGCAGACCATCCATCTTTTCTTAGGTCGTCCTCTTCCTCTCCATCCCTCTACATTCATATTCATCACTCTTCTAGTTACATGCGTCTCTTCTCTTCTCATCACATGTCCAAACCAACTCAAACGGTTCCCTTTTACTTTTTCAGTAACTGGTGCTACTTTCAGGCTTCCTCTGATATACTCATTTCTTATTTTATCCATCCTCGTTACTCCACGCATCCATCTTAGCATTCTCATCTCCGCTGCATGCAATCTTCTCTCATCCTTCTTCTTCACGGCCCAGCATTCCGATCCATACATGACGACATGTCTTATCACAGATTTATAGATTTTACCCTATGAGGGAATAAATAAATATTACATACAAACATACAAAAAAACATAACCCTTTCCTTGCAGTCAGGTAAAAAACTTCACTGTGATCGCTTGACAAAAACAAACAAATCTCTGTGTTCCTATAAAATGTAGTTAAGAACCTGCGGTTTCGTAGACGGCCAAAGCGATTTTTTTATATTCTGGAGTTTAATTTACTAATGAAATTGTCTTTATTTGAATTTAAATTACGTGTGTGTTTTCTTCTCTATAATGGTAATTGTAGATTTTAGTCTCGATGGTGAGAGATTGTATTCGTCACAACCGCCTTTGATCTATACCATCCTAGTACAATATAGTGAAAAACATGCCCGTTTTGGTAGGACAAAGAGATATTTAAATTACAGTGTAACAGAGACAAGTAGGTAATCTAATATATCAACTTATGTTAGAACGCGTGTGCGTGAGATATCCCCAAAGTACATAAAATGTAACATTATTTAATTTTATACTTCAGTCGTAGGATAGAAGTTTTGCTAATAAAATTAAATGTGTTAAGATGTATTCTCTATTTGAATATCTATAGATATTTTTTATCTTGTGTTACAAGATAAAAAATATCTATAGATAGACCGTTCGTAGAAAGGCCTAACGTTTCGTCGTCCGTCAGTAATTGTCTGTGACGAATCGGCCAATATACGTAACAACGTGAGCGATGACCGGCCAGCTGAGCGCGGCCGGAACCGGTTCAACCCGCGTGCCCGCCCTTCGTAATGTGCTACTATTTGCTAGTATAGCCTCTTTTACATAGTTTTATTTCAATTTGATAGAACTATTCAATTATCCTCGGCCAAAGTGTCAATGTATCTATGTGTAGAGAGCACATTTAATCATTTTTTTTAATTAAATTTAAATTTTATAGGTTGAATTTACCACATTAAAAACAAGTTAATACATTAAATTATTCTAATTTTAAGCCAGTTCTACACCTTAAACAACATCGTCACTTATTATGCCGAGAACAGTCAAACGCTGACTCTCAAGTCCTGACCAAGTGACTGATATAACAACGTACAGCTTAAACCAATAAACGGATCGGGTATTATTTACGGATAGTTATTATGACGTAGGCATCCGCTTAGAAAGGATTTAGGACAATTCTACTTCAACGCTTACGAAGTTGTGAGTAAACGCTAGTACTCTACTCAACCGATTTTCATACGTGATTCATAAGGGTTTAAGTGTAAGTATAATTCATCAAACTTTTGTGTAAATTAGCTAAAACATGGAGATGATTGTCGGAAAAAAACCAGCTTTATCTGAGCTTTAACTGGCGTGTGCCGCGTATACTCAATATCTACTATACTGATTTTCCTCAGCTACCCGTGCGAAGCTCGGTCGGGTAGCAAGTATAAAAGGAAGGCAACATAGATTTCGAGCTACATAAAGCAGCTGTATCCACAGAGTACAAGCTATATGAACGAACAGACCGACGGACGCGGTGTGGTACTGGCCTCGATCTACCCGCAATTTATCACGTACAAATACCCACACATTTACCCTTTATTCATTCATATTTCATTCCACAGTCGAAAAGCTGAATTTATTAACCAGTTTTTAAAACAAACGTTGAATTACAAGACCTCGGTAACGAATCAATTTTACCGTTTGCATAAGGCATGTGTGTATACGCTTGCTTATCTAGTTTAAAGTACGCTTGAACATTTTGTAGTAAATTAATATCGTAGAATATTGCAATCAGTGCCATTGAGCCCCAAGCTAAATAACTAGGCTTGTGTAAGTATACTTGTATACTTTTTATTTTGTAAATACATACATAATATACATACAGACACCAGAAACAAATTTCTGTACGTACATAAATATTTGCTTATAAGGCGAGAATCATACCCACAACTTTGTGCGTCGCAGGCGGGTGTTCGCTTGCCGCCGCTCCACAGAGGCTGTCAGCAATAACTATAAGACCTATGTTTTTGGACAAATAAATATATTTATGTTTAAGGCGCTCTTCCAGTACCGTGTATAGGTATTCACATTACCTTAGCCCCCGCTCTCAAAAACGTACCGTGCTGCGTGCTAACTTTTATGTTTGATCGATATGCAAAACATTTTAGCATTATTATCCACAAATATAGTTCCTAGAGGTCAAAACCTATCATTTGATTCATTTTTAGAAACAAATGTTAACTATTGAATAAAACCCGATAAACGATCTAATAACTCTGTTTTCTATCTTTTTTTTTATTGAACGAAGTTGTTCATATCATGTTTTCAACCACAATAAACAATAATATGGTTATTAAACTACAATATCCATTTATGTCCAAATAACAAAAAAAGAGTATTTGATTACTTAGAGTTGCTTAAAACAAAGGTCGATTTTGGTAGCTTTATTAGCACCTGCCCTTAAGCAACATGTACGTATGTGTGTGAAAGTGTGAAACTCTAGCTGTAGAGTGTCTAGTACATTAGCTAATCGGATTTGCTATCTAATATCTTATTTTGCGCCCTGAGTTAGGGTGTAAGATAAAGAGTTCCGAGATCATTTTTAATGTTACGAGTAAATCAGCAGCTGAATGTCCGAGGTGGATTTCTTTTGTAACAACAATATCAATACTCTTGTAAAAAAATCTGTAAAATTCTTAGGTGCATAGATATTATACCTGCAAAACAATAATTGGAACTGTTTTTTTTTTTAGTTTTGGTAAATTACTTCTAATTTTGAGGAATTTTCAAAATAGGACAACACCATTATTTATCAAAGGAGCAGATACCACATTTTAAATTGCTTAAATTTTCAGAAATTTTGTGTAATTTCCTGAGTTTTAAATTGAAATAACTCTTTAATTTTTATGTTTTTTCTAATTTCATTATTGGGGTACCTACTAAATGCGCTTATCAATAATTACAGTGTTTTCTATCTACCTACATAAATAATAATGACCCGTCGAAATGTATGTCCACGCATAACTTCCGACCGACTGCACCAAATTGGATAATTCTTTTTTTTTGTGTTCGTTATTGTCAGGACAATGTTTGTATAAAAGAATATTTAAAAATAAATATAATGCGTGTGAATACGCGGTGCGCAGCTAGTACTATATGATAAGTTTAATGAGTAAGGTAACAATGACATCATATTTTTCGTGTCCCCTTCTATGTCTACTATTCCTTATGAGCTGTCCTGATTACACACATATGTGTCTACCTATGTGTGTAATCAGGACAGCTCATAGGGCCATACATCACGCGTACGAGAGACAATGACGTGACACGTCAGTGGTCTGAGGATCGACCTCGTGAGGTCACCTCGCGTCTCGGGAGGCCAGAGGGCAAGCATTATACTGGACACCAGCTCGAAGGGGAACACAACAAGAGGATGTAATTCTTACATTTTTACTATTTATTTATCGATATTTTAAAGACACCTTCTAAAACAGAAAGTAAGAGCATTGTTCCGTACTTTTAAACCCGTAATAAAGAAATACTGCCACATTAGACGTATTTTTAAAGAAAGATATTAAAAGAGTAAGAAGAAATCAAAAGGCTGATCTGAATGAAAAACCTCATACAAAGCTACTCGAAAACCTTCAAATCTCAAAACTGGTTCAGCTTGAGCTTCATTTCTCAAAGAGTTAGTTGTAATTTTATAGATGGAGAAGATAATATTTCTTATTTAAATAATATTTCTTATTTTTAGCTGCATTCGGCAAAAACCGACGATCTTGGGAGGATTAAAAATAGTAGCCGTGGAGCGCATTTTCGTAAAAGAGCCGCTCTTTTTCTTTGATAACTTAGTTTCTATTTGGTGGTATTAAGTATACTATGATTTTTTTAATAGCATAGGTAGCAGAAGCAAAAACATTAGAACCAGACTCGAGACTTTTTTCTTTTGTTTCCAAATACAGACTAGTTGCCAGTTTTCCTTTATTATAATAACAGTTAAATTATATAGTATTATGTAGCAATGTGTCGTTATGTGCCTATGTGCCTGGTCTGGTATCTCATCATTTACAACGATAACAACGTTGTAATTTGTAACGCGGTATATATAAATGCAATGTTGTCTCATTTCGTGGTCGGTTAGCTTTCCAGCCTCGACGTAAAATTATACCAACTGACATTTTATATTCAGAGTACAAGGGAATGTAATTAAACGATGTTTTTAACGATCAATGTCTTTAACTGTTTTATAAAATCCATTTTGGTTAATATTTCAGAGAATTAAGATGGTATTTTGGCAGTGCTTTCTCTAATAATGCATTTTAACGTACACATGAGTCGATGATTTTTTGTAGGTTTTTGGAAAAAAAAAGATTGTTTTAGAAGTATCAGGATTATTTCCTGAATTATGCCTATAAAGTCATACATAATCTGTTAATGACTTTTGTATGTCTAAATATTTATTCTGTGTAGTTTTTATTCATATTTTCTCTAATAAATGCTATTGTTAAGATATGATAAATCAAAATGGTCAGACGAAATGATGATGCTAAGTAAAATAGTGGACAAACTCAGTACACCTGGGCCATAGTATTAAAAATCGAATTAAACAGATACAGAAGTGAAATCTTTTCTTTTAAGTATGACCGAGTTCTTTAAACCTTCAATCCCAGACACAATCCAAATGTAAGTAAAGAAAGCTACTGGTAATTTTATTAACGATAAAAACGGTCGGAGGCGCGTCCATCGCTGCGGGCGGCACGCGCTTAAACGAAGATAAAAAGATCCCTTGATTACGGACACACAGACAAATGTTAGGCATCACTCTTGCACGCTCACACCATCTACCGAATTAAAAACGTGACTCGATAGGATTAAGGTCGAATTTGCATTGGAGATTGAACGGCGATGCTCGACTGAAACAATGCGCTGTTCGGAAAGATTTGGACGTGAATGCGATTGCAGTGTTTGTGCCATTAGTGGATGCACGGACGACGGGTTTTTACTTTAATTAATGTGTTTTCCTCTGGTTTCCAATAGTTTTATATACATTTGGTTGAATTTAACGCGTCTTGATCGACTAGCTTTAAGAATAACGCCACATGTGCCTATACAGCCAGTTTTGGTTTGAAGTAAGATGTTTTTTTTTCGAAAGATACAGTTTTGAACTGTGTTTATGTAAATCTATTGATTTCTGCAGTGAATGCTCTCATCATAATTTACAAGATTCAATTATAAAGACATTTCGTTGAAAGAAATGAGCAATGAGGCGCACCGACTCGACTCTGTGCCTCAACCCAAGAGAGTTTGCAAAGCAAGGGAGAGAAATGGCGTCTTCTTTGATAAATCAAAATTAAATTCTTTTGTACGTTTAGGCAAAAGCTCGGTTAGATAACATTGCTTTCAAATACAAAATTAAGTCTCTACTCGGCTCAACACATTTAACGCAAAAATCGTTTCATAACTTCATTTTGTGACAATATATATTTACGTAAAATATGGAAATCCTAAAACGAGAACTACATTATGATTTAAAACAGACAAATATACATATGGGATCATTAGGCTATTCCTAATTAATGATTTATCATGATCACAAAGCAGATAATTACTTAAATGTATCTTATATCTATATCTGTGAGAGCGATCTGCTCTGAGAGTACTACAGCCGTCCCAGCGGATGTCTTCCAGTCGGATTATCATAATTACTTACTAGCAATTTACGATAATCCCGCCTGAAGGACATAAGACCGAGTTAGAGCACGATTTCTTGTAGTAATCGCCTAACTTATTCCAGACAGTCACGCTCTTAAGTTTTGGCAAGCGGATGAAAGTGAAAAACTCCGGTCTATCGTTAATTGAACATACAACTTAGTCTACGTATACTTTTTAGGTTTCGTATCTCTTTACACGTTCGTGCCTAGAGTTTTGACAGTCTTCGATATCAAGGAAAAATATTACTTAACGAAACGAAAAATTCTGGATACTTGCAAAAAATCTTGTCAGTAATTTTTCCTGTCTTTTGCTTGAGAATAACGACTTAATATAATTATTACTTTAAGTGACAATATGACAAGTAGTATTGGGAGAAAGCCGTTGTCTACGTCAGTGTTGTAAAACGAACAGCGATTAGAAGTGACAGCGTTCCTTCGCTTGTGGACTATGATATTCCTCGTAAGGACTACATATTTGATGAGGTCACCCGCTTCAAACGGAATTCATTACAAATGCTGATAGAAGCCCCTTCAAGAAAACGTTAAGATGAAATAGAAGGTAAAGTCGACGAGTTGATTACGAATGAGTATCGATATTTCCGTCTTTTCATATAGATACTCTCCTATCTTCTTTAAATTCTGTCCGCAATCGATAAAAATACGATAGATTTGCAATTAAAATCAATAGGGAGGATACGCGGTGAGCGGCGTGGCACGGACGCTCCAACAAACGTAGTTGTTACGAGGTGTTTCTACACACATAGGTAAACAGTAAACACCACCGATAGATGTTCAGTATCACTGTTCTGGCACATGCGGAGATAACGCGGGCGAGATGACGCGCGGCAGTCCGCCTGGGAGGGCGGGCGAACACTGATCGTGCGTCCCGGGACTCTCCCGCCCGCCCTCTAGCCCGCTACCCGCCGCACCACCCTGCACTCAAACTCACAATTATTTTATTGGCAGAGCTAATGAGACGAGAGACATAAAGAACTGACCGATACCCTGCCTGCGATGTGAGCCACGCAACCATTGACTCCGATACACGCGCTTATTACTGGGACTATTTATTGAGTTCCTGACTGAAAATACTGAACGTTGGCTTTGACCATTTCTGACAATACGATATACAATTTGGGATTCTCATCACAAAATTCAGTTCAATTTATCGAATCACGGAGAAATTCAATTTGGATTTTCGTTTATATTTAAATGTTAAACACATAAGATAATACGAGAAGCCGTAAGATAAAAACCGAGATGACAGAAATGTGAGCACGTAGCTATCCCGACAGCAGAAGATGTGCCAGCCCGCACACCCACTGCTGCGACAAATGGAATGCACCACCGACCGACCGACGACCGCGTCCGTCTTCGAACCATTAATCTAGGCAACGACATTGAATATGTGGGGTGTGTAATGAAACAGCTGGCGACGCCTTATCACTCTTATTGTAGGCGTATTTGTGCGATAACCACCAGATTAACTCAGGATATAGACACATGATTTACTATCACTTGTATACTCGCTTGTTATAAGTTAACTTCTGCTAGTAACTGTAAATCAAACTTATTCGATTAGTTAAATAAAATTATAGAAGCTAGGGTCAAACAAAATTAATCCAATTAACAATGTTTCACGATCTCAGACGATGTGGAATTTTCAGAAAGTTCGTTCTCTCCCATAGCTACCTGACCACCTTCCAAGTTGTTAATTTCGGTTAGCTTTTGTTGCAAGAAGGGTAGTTTCGATCAATGTGCTAGGATCGGGTGCTGGAATTTGGCCGCGTGCAATTAATGCAAACCTGACAGTTTACTTAGTTAGGTTATGCACTTAAACTGCAGAAACACAACCTAATCGCAACTTTAACTCCTTAATCCTTATAGTATCAAGTTTATATTCCCTAATCCACATCTAATCTCCCGGTCTTATAACCAAATCACACCGAGAGTCTTATTGACCGCGCCCTTAGAGACCTAAACAGTACCCTTATCACTGATAAGGACAATAAGAACAGGCTCCTTAGAGAAATGACCCTTTGAGGAAGATAAGGATGAAGCTGGCTTGTGACAAGTACCAGGTCATCAAGACATTATGGGGGACAAGGAAAACCAGAACACTGATAAATAGATAAAGTTTCGGTTCATGGTAATAATGAAAAAAATTAAGTTAGGTGTGCCTTCAGAACACGCCCACCAAAATCATGAGGTTTTTCATGTGATCATGCTTACTATTTTTATTTCGAGTAAAAACACTTAACGCGCCTGGCATGAAATCCCAAATTAAATTATATTTCAATAACCACAAGGTTAATATAATTTAATCGGTTTTTAACACTTTGAAAGACAGGTCCTAAATGAATTTATTTTATTTAATGTGCAAGTCAACTTTAATAAAAAATAAAATAATAAACGGTTAATCGTGAACCCACATATTTTGTTAATTTTCTTCCACAGCTTGCACAGTTAAACTTAAAAAGAACAAACAGAAAATAATGTGACAAAGTACAGATTAGTTTGGTTGGATTACTTTAGATATAACGTTGTTTACAGGTTTTTATTTTGGCTACTAGCTGTCCCGACAAACGTTGTTTTGGCAAAAAATTCATACAAATCGGTTCAACCGTTTAGGTGTAGTTTGGCAACTAACACCGCGACACGATTGACATCAATATTTATACAATACAGCTAACGTCACTCAATTGTTTCGCCTTACCGGAACCTCTCCATTAAAACTTGAATTTATGTTAGGTATTAAAGTTCAAATGACTCGATGTTCAATGTTCAATGACTTTTAAGTACTATTACAAATCGTTTGTATGGGAATTTGGTGTATAGAAAAGTGTTGTTTCAGACAATTTTTGGATTTTTTTTCTCCGTAAGAACCATCATCGTCAACCTAATGGAATATTCTAAGAAAATAATTAGCGAAATCGGTTCAACCGTTCTCGAGATTTGCGCTTAGGAACACTTCAGCGATTAATTTTTATATTTAAGATAAATACATAATGCTAGATAATGATAATTGGTAAAATTGATAAAATGTATTAGCGCCTTACAATCGATAGCTAATCGGATCTAATAACAAGTCCTAAATCTAAATCGAATCACATAGAATCTAAATCGACTGCAATCTGCCAACTAAGCCAGACCTAACCGACTCAACACTGCATTTAATATCTATTCCATTCGATTTAATACACCGTAGACCGTAGTAATAACTCCAGCGTAATATTATTAAAATAAACTTCAAATTTCGTTAATTCTTCGTTCGTGCGAATAATATTGAACCACTGAAAATACGGAGCCTTAATAAATTATATTGAAATTCTGCACCTACATTATACCCGTACATTTAATATTTGTAATATAAAGACATATAGACAGATAACTTTATTTTATTGCTTAGTTGGCTCTAGAAGTATTGACAAGTTCTCTCCTCTGGACATGGTCGACTAAGCTGAGAGGGTAGTTGGTGCTGGGCAAGCTTACCCCATCCTCACGCAATTAAAATTTAAAAGAGTCTAATTGCGGAAAACAGCCTGTTTGCAAGTACAAGGACAACACAAGAAGGAACACAAAACACGATTACACAAAGTAAGGAAATATGTAATATTTATCTGTCTATTGGTAAAAAAATCCTAATTCAAGATCGCATCCTCGAGTTCTCTAACCTCAACAGAACATAACCTTATATTGACTATTTCTTCTGTTCTGTTTAGATTCAAACAACAAAATAACAATATAGAAAATAATATCACTCGTATATCCCGACCGCACCTCAATAAAGCAAAAGGTCATATTTGTATAATAGAATCGGTCATAAATTTTCATCAATAGTAACAATGACGATACAATCTCAACTTCGTATACCTAAATAGATATACAGGATGAATTTTTATATGGGCCTTCAGGGCAATATCCTAAACTATAAGAGATGCAAAAGATGCTGAAAGGAGTTGCGTGCCGGATTTTGACAAAAAAATCTCCCTGTATATACGAGTATACAAACAAACAGG
Source organism: Idaea straminata (assembly GCA_951213275.1). Lineage (NCBI taxonomy): Eukaryota > Metazoa > Arthropoda > Insecta > Lepidoptera > Geometridae > Idaea > Idaea straminata. The sequence continues at coordinate 11,990,240 of OX577865.1, forward strand.
ACGGCCACTACCGCGCATATTCATAGGACTTCCGGGATATATAATTTACACTCGAAAAGAGAAAACATCAAACCAACAAACATTTTTATCATATTTTAACGACATATTGGATTGAAATCCAAGACTTTAAATATATTGCCAGCCGACCCACCCCGGTTTCGCACGGTTATATTATGCATATATTATACATAAACCTTCCTCTTGAATCACTATATTAAAAAAACCGCAACCGCATACATTGGGACAGACAGCGTGAAGCGAGTTTGTTTTATACTATGTAGTAAAGCAGACCAGATAATACGAACGAACTTGTTACTAAGAAAAATATTTAGATGTTTTCTCTATATTTTTATATAATATCTTTGCCGGACTTCCGAGATGGTAACCCGTGAAACATGAACCGAGAAACAATGCTGTAAATAGACTACGATGAATTGAAGTTATGTAGTTGGGAGCTGTAACGGCTAATCGATGGTGGGCGCCATTAATTTGCAAACAAAATAGACGGTGGGCGTCATAGGGACAAAGCCGGAAGCTTTCAGAGTTACAGGCACATTCAATATTTTACTTCACAAGTCTCGGACTGACGGACGCAATTTCTTATGTTTGAATGGAGCCGCCTATTTTCACTGGGATGATACCACTCAAGTCTCGGAGTGACGGACGCAATTTCTTATGTTTGAATGGAGTCGTCTATGTTCACTTGGGTGATACCACCCAGATCACTACAAGAGTCCTCTGATGACCTGGGTGATAATATTCTCAAGGGGCACTGAAATATCGCCTTTGATCTAGGTCATATCACCGTGGTAACTAAAGTAGAATCTTTTATTTACATATAGCTTTTGATGGACCATCTGATCATGTAGATGTGGTAGTAGGCTCGATCTTCCAGTTCTTTCAAACACGATATCTTCGCAGGTACGCCACTTTAGATACCAGTAGGTCGATCTGCCGAAGAAGACAGGTTATGAAGATCGGAGGAAAGTGCTTAATTGATAAGCAGCGTGCCGTCATCATTTTAATATTCAAATCGGTTATGTATATAGGCTTATGAAATTTTAAGTATTAATTTGAGATAATCAATAGATTTAACTCATTGACTTAAAGTATTTTCTCGGTTTTATTTAGATCTCTGTTTTCGTAATTCAAGTAACATATAATTTGTTTATAAATAAATACCAGGATATCTGGCAGCTGTAATCACCACTCGGTCTGGGATCTGCGACCCTCGACATCCATTATTCCCATCTTAATGTTTAGTTGCGTCGTTCCCAATGACGACCGGTTGATAAACGCCGCCGATTCACCGCTATAATGGCCGAAACGGTGCTGATTTACAAGCCCTAAGAGATTTAGGGCTGTTGGAAAAACAAGCCTGAATGTATAGACACTACTACAGCACACTACGAGTACTAAATATACCGAGCAACACTCGTACCTATCTGACATTATATTACAAAGATTTAATATAATTGCTAACACCTAACACAACATAAATGTAAGAAAAATGTTACTATTCAAATGCATAGTCAATTCATCAGAGAGTAAAACTAAACTAAACATACCTAATTACCTACTTGAAACTGAGAGTTACTTTTGTCCGTTGTACTACTAGTAATAAAGTCTTTGCATCTGATTAATAAATTAATAATATAATAATATCCAAATAAAATTTAATTAAACATCCCCAACAGCACCCTGAAACCATTATTGTAACGTAAGAACGTGTAATCCTATGTTTTTTTGCATGAAGTCTGAATCTTACTGGTACCTAAACAGGTTTTTTTGATAACATATTTTTATAATTTCCGGCTTGATTTTAAATTAATTTCATACTTAATGAGAAGATGATTCTGATATGACAAGTACACGAGTGAAGGAAGGTGAGGGTATATGTATGTGTGAGTAAACAGGTAATATCACAAAGTCATACGTAATTTTGCCAAGTGGAAAATGTCAATCAAAAATGTCTTCTTAAAAAATTCATATGATAAAAAGCTTTCCACTCTCACAGATGACACATCCACGTCAATTTCGGAGAAATTCACGGCAGCACAGGTGAACGACAGGGATTCACAATATTAATATGATAAATAGGGTACCACCGACACGAAGCCGGGGCAGGAGCGGGCGCGAGACGGTACAAATAACAGGGTTAACTCATCGATACCGGATACTACCCGCCCCGCTCTATCGGAATCGCTTTCAAATCCTTCGCATAACAATTTCAATATCTTACGGAAAAAAGGCCCGAGAAATCCGAGTTTTCAGCTTGATGGAGCACAACACTGAATCAAAGTACGCAGCCTGCGGCACGTTACTCACTCACATACCTTCAATTTACCTACTTAGTTAGGTATAAGGCAACTGCAGACAACAGATACAGATGAAACGGCTAAACGATAGTTAGTTTTGTTTGTCTTCAACTACGGAGCTATCAGCCGACCGTTTAGTTTATAGTCTGCGTTCGCATTTAGGTTTATCTAGGATTATTTTCATATTTAATGTTTCTATAGGTAAATATTGTCTTGTTATTTCCTCCAGGAATTAGCTGACAAAGACGTTAGTTAACTAAGAAAATAAAAATATATAAGTTGTCTATGTTTTCTGATTTTTCTTCTTTGTCTGTTGAGTTTTGCAAATAAACCTTTAAAAACACGTTATGATATTATTTTAGTAGGAAAGGATAGCTTACAGTGTTCACAGTAGGTACGGTGAACACCAATGTGTTAAGTGTGTCTGTCATTATTATATACCAAAAATTACAACATTACGTTGCTAAATCAAAAAATCCAGATAAACCATCGATGGAATACAAAACACAGGTACTAGGATAGCATGATACAGAGGACGTTATTCAATAGGTCATCCCGCAGGCTGGCATTGTGATTGGCACTGTAAAGGCACACCATTTGCTCTGCTCGTGTTCGCTATTACGACTGGAAATCTAATGTTGTTTGCAATATGCTTGTTTGTGTACATTTGACAGTAGCCATGTTAACAAACGCTTTTATAAAAGCACGTAAATACTAACTTGTAAAAATTTTAGGTTAGTAGTTTAATGAAAATGTTTCGAAAGAAAATAGCACAACAAAATTTTAACAGGCTATAAAGACGTTGTTAAAATGTAAACTCACAAGAAGACTTCATAAATATTTGAAAATAAAAGAAAGAATGGAATATCGAACAAGTTAACCATAATCTTTGAAGGACAACGTTAAAGAGCCGATCCGAAAGTAATTTATAACTTCCCGGGAACATAACAAGTTGAAGGGAATCCGGTGTACGGGAGTACCTACCAGGGAGACATGACCACGAGGAGGGCGAATGTAGGCAGGCGTTCAACTAATCGGAAACATCTCCAGCCCTTTCGAATTCGACATTTGAAATAGCCGTTTTACATAATACAAGAAATAACGGCACATCGTTTCGTAAATCGTCTGAGCATTGTCTTGTCCCATTTATAGTGAACTTTAATAGAGCTCATTGCTTTGTTCCGGGCATGGCATGGCATGGGTATTTTCATTTGATTCATTAACCATAAATAAGGAAATTTATTGACAATCAGAATTTAGTCACTAAATCATCCATTTTGGAATGGCACTTAGCAGTTACTGTTTCAATCCGATCTCAATATCGTCGAAAAAACGATCATCAGTATAAACAAGAAAGTGATCTTATAAGGGTGCCTTTTTTTACCTTTTGAGGTACGAAACCCTAAAAACACAATTTAGTACACTAAAGCAACCAATACAAATCAATTTAAAAATGAAAAGAGTAATCCGTAAAAATGTGTCCGCATCGATTGCGAGAGGATTCTCTTTGTGGCATTCATAATACGTCTTGATTTGTTTTTATTATTGTCACGCGAAAGAAACACTTTATGTGCACAATTATATTATATTACCAAACAGAGTAGGTACCATTCTGTATTCGTGAAAAGATGATCGAATGATTGAGGACGATATCGCATCAATATTTCGTGTAAAATGATGAAAACAAACAAGGTTTGAGTCGGAAATTTAGTTTGGGAAGTTGGTCGACAGTTATGACTTTCCGTTTTATGAAATTGCCTTTACTTTACGAAATTAAACAAACGCACGGCCGTGTATTTTAATTAAATTAAAGTAGAAGTTGTTGGGGGGGGGGGGGAGTTGCTGAAAGCGGCCGCGACGACGACGGCGAAGATGGCCGGAGGCATCGAACACGTCAATGTTATGGTAACTTTTACAAACAAACTTGCAACGTCTTGCCACTTTATGAAAGTATAATATCTTTCATCATATTATTAGAATTTTCAATAAACTTTCGCCATATATTAATGCTTTAGAGCTATCATTTTGTTGTCCAAAAAACTTAGATTCGCTGTACACATGCTGTCCTACTACCTATCTATATTACTGTAGTAAACGTGACTCTCTAAACTAACCTGAACAAAAAAAGTTAATCACAGCGGACTTCAAACCTAGGCTTAGTCTACAAACATTATTCAGTAAATAAATAAGGGATTAAATCATTTGTATGGAGAAAGCGCTGGCTGCTTGAACATCGTCATAAAATCGTTAATATTATACGTGCCTACCTACTTCATTAACTTAACCTAAATTATCTGAGAACAATTGATATCAATTAATCCATAATGATCTAAATGAACGATCTACCATATAATTGTGTAATTAATTAGTAACATTGTTAACAATAGCTTGTTTCAAAAGACTTCACACGAAATTATGTTGCCGACATATTCGATCTATATATTATTTTCCTATTTATGATATTAGTATAGATATAGATGACTTCTTCTTCTGTCTGCTTTTATCCTAATTGATTTGTGGTCGGCGCAGTACGTCTTCTTCTTCCGTTCACTTCTATTAATCGTCATCTCATCGTTCACATTCATCTCTCTCATATCTCGTCTCACGCAGTCTATCCATCTTTTCTTATGTCGTCCTCTTACTCTCCGCCCCTCTAAATTCATACTCATGACTAGTCACATGCGTCTCTTTCTTTTCAATCATACCAACTCAAACAGTTCCCTTTTACCATTCAGTAACCGGTGCTACTTTCAGGCTTTCTCAATTATACTCATTCCTCATTTTAGCCATCCTCGTTACTTCACACATCTATCTCAACATTCTCATCTCCGCTGCATGCAATTTCATCCTTGTTTTTCACGACCCAGCAGCATTCCGAAATCCTCCATAAATACATTTTGTTTATTATGTACTTATATTTTTTTATATTTTGTATTACTTATATTTTTTATATTTTGTATTTACACAGACAGGTGTAAAATTCTAACCTGTCTGTCTCTTTGTTACCCATTCAATTCGAAACTACTTTAACCTTGTGTTTGGTTTTATTATTGGTTAGCTTTATTTTCAGAGAAGGTCGGTACTTTACATCAAAAACGAAACCAAGTAGGAAACTGCGACCGCGTTCCCCTCTTTATCCCGATTTTGTTACAGGATCGCGACTAACGAGGGTGGAACCGGGAGTACAGCCAGTTTATAATAACCTATGTAAGTACCTATTCTTCATAAATATAATTTATTTTCATAATACCTACATGATTAAATTTCCAGTGAGTCGCCAGCGTGCAGCGCGATGTTACCCGTGTCTACCATCGCGCCATCCGCCTACTTGAAGTAAATTATAATAAACGCTAAAAACCCGCATATTTTAATAATTTAAATAAATTAATACCTCGTCTGATGATCTACTTCAACTGACACGTATTTACTTATAATAAAGAGTGAATTAACTTCAAATAGAGACGACCTAAAAGGCTTTATTCTAACGAGTAGGTCGATATTAAAGGTCATAACTTTTTTGCTAGGTTGTTTTTTACAGGTTTGTTAAATTATATTTATTTAAGTCTTGGAAAGGTTACGACGAACTTTTAGTAAAACATTTTCGGAACCTTTTCAAATATTGTTTTCAAGTTAAGCAATTATTATGCAGACTTCATATTATGGTTTTAAAAATATAAATTTTACACAGTTGCCCATATAGCGGATCTTATTCACCCGCTTTTAGGCTCATAATCCAACGTATTACACACGCATGCGTTATGCATTACCTCGACGCCACTAGTGTGTTATAAGATTTATAAGTTATCCTGATAAGTTAAATAGGTATCTTACTGCTAATTACATGTTAGGTAGATGAAACATTCTTAATTTATCTGGGTTATACAATAAAGTAGGTACCAAAAAAGACGTTTTACTCCAGCAATAATATATAATTTTTTTAGGTTTTTTCCATTTGTCGGGGGTTAAAAACCAGAATATAATGGTATGGAAAAAGCAACACTTTAAATAATTTTTCTAACTAACGTTATCACGTAAAATTATCGTTCGTTAACCGACTTTATAGACAACCTTTGTCTATAAAGTCGGTTAACGAACGATAATTTTAAAAAGCAACACTAAATATTTTTTTACAATACAAGACAATTGTCTATAAAGTCGGTTAACGAACGATAATTTTACGTGATAACGTTAGTTAGAAAAAATATTTAAAGTGTTGCTTTTTCCATACCATTATATTCTGGTTTTTAACCCCCGACAAATGGAAAAAACCTTAAAAAATATTGTATGTCAGACAAGGTTAAAAGTCTTTTGCCTTTCGGGATAATAATTAACAAAAAAATATTGCCTAAAAAAAATTGTAAACATAGACTTATCACCAAATATTTTGTTATTTATTATTTTCTTTATTTTCAAGTATTTTCTTTTATTCACCACTGTGATAAAAACGTCGTACGATACACGTGTGGCTTGATCGATTTAATCTCGGCGCTCTATAGACGCACTCGCGTTCCGCTCGCGCGTCATAAACTGCCTCGATGAAATGATCAATTTACCACACTTGTATCGCAACGCGCGTACTATTTTCTCACATCACTACACCGCAACTCTCAGCAACTCATTACTTTGTAGATAAGTATTCTAAGCATGTAGGGTTCTTTAAAATTACAATTTCACATAAAGTTATTTAAGTAATTACCGATGACATTTCCTCGTGGTATTTGTACGAGACGAGGTACCTTCGCGTTGTTATTGCTCGCATTGAAGCAACGTTACGTCTCTCTTCTTACCTACTTATGCATTACTTTGGTACTTATTCAAGAAAATAATAAAGTAGGTATTTTGTATGTGTAATCTTTAAATTTTGTCAAAAGATTCACTTGCAATAATCAAATAATGGATATAACGTCATAAATGCATCATAATTTATAGCTGATTTTGCTGATACAACCTCTTGATTAAAGTTTATTGCATTCATATAAGAACTAAACATTTTCACGTCTCTACTATTATTTACTATATACTGCATTCCTGAATAGCCAACCCGATTTTGTTAAACCGCAAGTGAGCATATTTTTTATCATAGTTTTGAACCAAAATCAGTTTTACTTTAACAGGATAGCATTTAAAAGTTTCAACTAGAGACAAAATCCATTGAATTCGGAATATCATGAATAATTTTACTTCACCGAATTCTCAAAGGCAATGCGGAGCATCTGTTTTCACCTAAACTAATTTTCTAGTTGAATACCTACACTAATAAGTATTCAAAATACTACAACCAAACTCTGTATATGTTAAATTTTGAAATAAAAAGAATTGGAATATTTACTTCATCAGTCTTTTCATTAAAATAATGCCGGCTTCCTTTCGCCATCTTAAAAACAAACATTAAAATTATTTTTTAGTAGAACCCTACTAAACCTTCAAACAGAATTATCATATCCCAAGGGCTAAAGGCTCGGTGCCCGGCCGGATTATGCTACCCTGGTACCCACTTCTGTGGAACAATCGTAAGAACCATTAGAAACCACCTCTTCGCGATTATATTTCTTTGATATCTTTTTACTGAAGTTACTTATATTTATTTCATTTAACTAAGTAACAATTTTCTTTAAAATTATTGCATCTTAAACTTTCTGGCTAGCTTGCTTTCTAGCTTATTACTTTATTTTCTTGTTAGCTTGCTTTCTAGCTTACTACGTTGCTTTGTGTATACCGTATTCTATGTTCCTTCCTATGTTGTACAAACAAAGTTATCTGTCTATGTATCTACAAATGTCAAAGACAAAAGTTACAACTGTGAAAGTAATTAAATTTACATTACAAACATAATAAAAAAATGATTTCTAGAGAATTTGAAGCAAATATTTCTCATTGGATTCATCTTATATACCTACCCTATTCTTGGGTTTATTTGAATGATCAACTTAAGACAGATAAAGACAGATATTTGTGAAAATGTAACAAGGACTGGGGCGCCAGAAACAGAGGAAAGTGAATTAATAAGCCAATATTAAACCTCGACTTCAAGTAATTTTCGAAACAACGCAACCGCGGTATTTCCAGATGCTTGACTTGAATTAGTCCGATATTTTTTATGAAAATGTAAGCTTTATGTTTAATAAACTTTTAATAAAATATAGTTATGTTGTGGGATTAGTTGTCAAACCACAAGAATGTCAGATGGTGAAGATATCTCGTCGAAAAACTATGGTCGTGTCAAGACAAAGGAGTTTAACCCGCCTTATGCCAACTGGGGCAGAAGAGTCGAGTCGTGATCAAAGGAACACAGTAGGCACCTCCTGTCGTGTTTTGAATGCCTGGTACGTAGTGTGTGCAAGCAACACGAATATCTAACTGCTAGTTACAAACTGTTTTGACGTATAAAAAAGGTAGGTACCAAAGAGTTTTTAGCTAGCAAAAATGGTTGTCTCTAAAGTCGGTTTACGAACGAAAATTTTACGTGATAATGACTTAGAAAACGATTAAAAATTGAGTTTTTTATTTTTTGTTTTTTCTTTAAGTACTTAAATATATTGTTTTTCCGTACCATTGTATTTTGTTCTTAACCCCCGACGTAAAAACAAATAGAAAAAACCCTAAAAAATATTGTATGCCAGACAAGGCTGTATAGGTTAAAAGTCTTTATCCTAGCCTTTTCGGAGCATAATTAACAAATAATATTGCCTTAAAAAAATGTAAACATAGACTTATCACAAATATTTTGTTAATTATTATTTTGTTTTCTTTTCAAGTCTTTTCTTTTATTCGCAACTGTGATAAAAAACGTCGTACGATATATGTGTGGAATTGATATTTGCATCTTGGCTTCTTTAACACGCTCGCTGCCGCTCGCGCGTCATAAACCGCCTCTATGCAAAGATCAATTTACCACACTTATATCGTAATGTACTATAAAATTCGTAGGTATTTTACGGCACATTTTTTGCAAAATAATGAATGATTTATGTATGATTAGATTAATGCTATAGTTTAGCGCTTTAGTGTTACTATTTTTTCAAATTTATTAGGGGTACAATAAGAATCCAAGCACAATTTAGAATCGTAATAATAATTTCTTATCTTTTTTTTAAGTTATAAAGCGAATTTGATATTATCATACGATTATATATACATCGGCCGTACTGTCCAGCGAGGGACATTTTATTTAGTGTAGGTATGAACGTATAAAACTGCCTCCAACAGATAAAGCGAAAGTATAATGGCGAACGTTTTATTAAAAGTTGCCGTCCTCGCCCGGGGCTATGCGATCAGAATTTAATTTGTAAGAAAACACTGCTTATATTCATTCCGAGTAGCCAAGGGGGGCGTAGCTCAGATGGTAGAGCGCTCGCTTAGCATGCGAGAGGTACCGGGATCGATACCCGGCGCCTCCAATACCAACTTTTTAACAACATTTTTAATGCAATACTGAGTGGTAAGGACCCAACGACCAACTATGTATGTAGTATCAAACAGTTTAACTGAACATAATCTTTAAATAATGAGCAGTAATTCTGAAATAATGTGAATCCCTTCCTTCGTAATCTGCTTAGATACCCGGGCGGAGCTTAAAGGCATTCCTAAATACCTCGAACGCAGATAGACAACAATGAGCTTATTACATGTAAACAAACTAATGACACGGGTTTCATTCTAACTGGAACATCTACGAGTAAATCTCGCAGGTGTTCCTCACTATACCGAAATCTTTTACTAATAATAGGTTACCTCGTTAGGTCCGAAACGTAATTATCCCATGTCAGAGTTAGCGTCATGAAAGTTACTCGTATTTCACAGTTGAAAAGCGTCTCGGTAACAAAGCGTCTCTTCAAGAACGCTCAGCTCGACGACCTCCTACAGAGTCATGACATCCTGGTATACTCCGCGTAATAATGACACTTGTTTTTGTACTGCTCGAGACAAACAGAAAAACATGGTTACAGTGTTGTAACACTGAAGTAGAAGGAGTTGGATAATTAATTCAGTTTGTCTTTGCTAGGAATTCTTAGTAAGTTTACTTGTTTGCTGCCTACAATACCGAAATACATATACAAGTATGAACACAAATATAATTATCGAAGATTTTGCTATGAACAAGTACTATTAAATAAACATTATTTAACTCACGTCATAAGTAACCCACGCAAGATATCAAAATGTTACCAAATAGTTTATTTTTAAACTGTCAGTATTCTTGTAAAAATAATACCAACCAAACCAGTAACACTGTTTTCTTTAATTAAATAATTCACACAGTTAATTTGAAAACATAAAGGAACAAAAGCATCCAATTATCAGGAGCTTATCAATGATTTCTATCATAATAACAGAGGCCTTTTTGTGACGAGAAAAAACAGGATCGAGGACCGAGAGGGTCTCGAGGGAGGTTTCGGATGGAAAATTGAATTCTCTTTGAAACTAATTCTAATAGCCGCCGTGGTGCCCCGGGCAATCATTTAATATTAAAAAAAGCGTGACATAAAATATTATAATAATCCTTTAAAAAAAACAAGTTATAACGAGCAGTTAGCTAAGTACTTATTTTTATTGCCTTTATTCTAATGACTACCAGGACATCAACGAGCATAAGAAGATTACTGTGAGAATAAAAATGGCAACACTAGCTGTGAAGAACACAATATTAGTAGAGCCACTCCCTTTTTTCGTTTTGTAGAAAAATAAATGTTTGCGGTACTACCTTTTAGTTAGAGGTCGCGGCCGGAGCATGGAATTAAATTTCAAAGCGAAACCTGTTGCAAAACTCTGATATTTGTAAAAGCGCCATCTAGTTTTACTAGCGGGAAGTTTAAAGCAAGCAAAGGTTCTGAAACCGAGGGTTCACTTTCATATTGAAGATTTGAACCATGTAGTCTCAGAATCTCTATGCAGCGCGCCGTGTAGTTTGAGGGTAAAATGATAGATGGCGCTAGTAAGAAAAAAATTAAACAGCCTGTCTACAAGCTCATAGGAATTTTAAATAACACAAATATTATAAAGATCTGGTGAAACCGCGAGGTGTTGTTTGTGATAAATATATCTTACTTACGTAAATTCAACTAAATATACGCATTAATCACCATGACTTACCTGGAAAAAACAAACAGATAAAAATTAATATAAATAAATTTATTTAATGATTAATTAAGAACTAAGTACCTAGTTGTTTCATTTTGGTCATCAAAAATCTTCTTTTTTTTTAAATAGCCTTTTGTAGGAGTAAAATAACCGTCGCCAACGTGAGCGGTTTCTACTTTTTTCCAACTTGTAGTCTTCCTTCAGCAATTTACTATTCCTCTAAAAAAGAAACCAAAGTCGGGTAAAAATTCAAGACATAACATTTCTAGTCGGCGTTCAAAAAAATGTAAGTATGTAATTGTATTTTTTATCACAGTTGCTCATAAAGTGGATCTTATTCAACGGCTTTTAGGCTCATAATCCAACATATTATGCACGCGTGCGTTTTAGATTTGTTAACTAGTGCTGTAAAGTTATCCCGAAAAGGTAGGTACCAAAGAGTTTTTTAGCTAGCAAAAAGGGTTGTCTCTAAAGTCGGTTTACGAACGAAAATTTTACGTGATAATGACTTAGAAAACGATTAAAAATTGAGTTGTTTATTTTTTGTTTTTTCTTTACTTAAATATATTGTTTTTCCGTACCATTGTATTTTGTTCTTAACCCCCGACGCAAAAACAAATAGAAAAACCCTAAAAAATTATGTATGTCACACGAGGATGTATAGGTTAAAAGTCTTTAGCCTGGCCTTTCCGGAGCATAATTAACAAAAAAATATTGCCTTAAAAATATGTAAACATAGAGTTATCACAAATATTTTGTTTATTATTATTTTGTTTTCTTTTCAAGTCTTTTCTTTTATTCGCAACTGTGATAAAAAACGTCGTACGATACACGTGTGGAATTGATATTTGCAGCTTGGCTTCTATAACACGCTCGCTGCCGCTCGCGCGTCATAAACCGCCTCTATGCAAAGATCAATTTACCACACTTATATCGTAATGTACTATTATAAAAAAAAAAACCAAGATCCAAGACCCAGCTTTTATTTAGTTCATATATTCATATATTTTTGACACAACTTGATATGAGATTTTAGCTATCAATCAACATTATAATAAAGTCGAAATTTTGCGAATTTTCTGCAATTGGCCTTTAGTTACGTAGTTCACCTACCAACTACAATGTATTAATATAAACATATACTCGTAGCTACGACTATTATTGCTAACTCTCTGTAGTGTAAAACCAACACTTCGCTGTAACTAAAGTGTTACAAAATGAAAACCAATTAACGTTCTAGTCGACATGTTTTCGTACTATCTCTCCTGTTTATCTATGTGCTCCTGGTTTAAGATGATGAATTTTAGTGAACATAATGACATATTATGGCGGGTGTTAGAGGATACCGAAATAATAATCATGTAAAATTTTGCCAAGACGAGACCATATATGGCCCGCACTGTCAACTCCCCTTGCGTCGTCTTTGAGGCATAGGTGCTTACATTTTCAGGTCCCTTAAATAAACTAAAGTGTGGCCTGAAAGGACCTTTGGGTCTTTTTAGTGGAATATACCGTTTAGTTAAATAAATCTGTAAAAAATGTTCGATTGGAAAATTATTTATCTCCGACGATATATTTGAACAAATCTAAATTGGCAAATCATCACCAAATCCGAAACATCAGAAGATGGATGGATGAGTGAATGATTTCAATCAATCTTAAGTTCAACTGAAACGTATAACAGGTAAAACACTTATTAGCACATAAACAGGCTCCTGAGAGCCAAAACTAAATTATTTATGAAGGGAAAAGGTCTGAGAGTGAGATCCTGTGAAGGCTGCCATCCAAGACCCTACTTATGTCGAGTGGTTTTGTTATATGAGGTAGAATACGTACGTATCTCTTAGGGCAACGCTTTCGTATACGCTTAGATCTGAGCTTTCAAAGCTTTGTTAGCATTTATAACTCGATTTATTCAACATACGTCAAAAACATAAAGTTAATTATGTTTGGTTAGAAATACTATTTCAAAAGAAAATCTTCAGACTGGCATAAGAACTTGATTAATTGCTTAGTGCTAGTGTATAAAACACTAGTTGTCCACCAACTGTTGTCGCTTAGTTGTGTTGTGGACGTTGATGGCGTCATTAATCTTGCGACCTTGCGACACCGCGAGCCGTGACGTCACGCGACAATCAACAACAACACCTAGGTACCAGGAGACTATCATTGCAAGGTAGTTGGTTAACAATGAATTTAAATGTAATATATTTCTAAATTAATCATTAAGAAATTATGTATATTTTTTTAATTAAAATAAAAATTAAGTTTTATTTTAACTGATTAATTTTTATTCTCCCAGCGGTACAACGAAAAAATAAACAGTTTCCCTAAATGTACTCTTTTAATAAGCATTGTATTTATCAATGTTTTTTCAGTGCAGTTAGCCAGGATAAAAATATATTTTCCTTTCATTAAAAAATGGAGTGGAAATCCTCTTTAATTAAAAGAAGAAATATTATTAAGCTCCCTATAAAAACAGGGGAGAAATTCCTTTGCCATTACATTTTAATAACAAGAGATATAAAGTCAAGTTGTATTAGTTTTAGCAAAGCCATAGTTTCTAACAGCGCTTGTTTCGGCTTATTCAGTTTTAGCTTTAAACTAGCTGCGCCCCGCGGTTTCACCCGCGTAAGTCCCGATCCCGTGGGAATATCGGGATAAAAAGTAGCCTATATGTTAATCCAGGCCTCTAGCTATCTACATACCGAATTTCATTGCAATTGGTTCAGTAGTTTTAGCGTGAAGGAGTAACAAACACACACACATACACAGACACAAACTTTCACATTTATAATATTAGTAGGATAGGATACTCTTCAAAGATCTTATACTTACAATCATCAACAAATATATTTCGAAAAAGATTATTACAGGATTTTATGTTGATAATAAACTCTATGGCCCATAACTCATTAATAGGTACCAACTCTTAACATCTTACACACGTGATAACTTTTAAACGAAATATCCGATTGAGATGAAACAAAAAGTATTTTACTTCTACATAAATACTCTTGATAACATAATGCTTAATTTTGATAAAGATTTAATATTACGATACATATTTAACGTAGTTTTTTTCTTCAGACGATTTAATAATTATTTTGAACACAAAATCGGTTATTGTGATTAAACCATGATAGCTAGATATATGTTCTCGCGGACTTTTTTGTAGGTCTTAATGGGATCTACAAACCCGTAGTACATCATTTTGTTCTTTTGTCAATAGTTTTTGCAGCACACGCAAAAATAGGTTTTCGATTTTACACCTTGTGTTACAAAATAGCAATTTTATTACGGTACCCTAATTTTGAAAAAATAAAACATCAAGCCTATAGCCTTCCTCGATAAATGGACTACCCAACACTGAAAGAATCATTCAAATCGGACCAGTAGTTCCAGAGATTAGCGCGTTCAAACAAACAAACAAACTCTTCAGCTTTATAATATTAGATATACGCCAACAAGTAGATATAACCACGAGCAAATTTTTACGTAATAGGTATACGATATTATTTTAACTCCATACAAAATATGAGACGAGTGTCACTTTTATTGAAGTATATGAATGAATTATAAATGTGTAAAGCAAAAGTAAAAATCGAAGCAATCTGGAAAAATCCTACAAAATGATTTCACTTTTTTTGTATTTGACTAGCTTTTGGCCGCGACTTCGTCCGCGTAGAAGTCGAAAATGCACTAAGGAATCACATTGTCCCATACAAACTTTCCCCCCCTTTTTCACCCCTTAAAGGGTAGAGTTTCGGAAAATCCATTCTTATCGGATGCCTACGTCATACAAAGAACACGCCCTCCAAATTTCAGTTCGCTAGGATCAGCGGTTTAGGCTGTGCGTTGATCCGTCAGTCAGTCAGGACAAAGCATTTTATATGTATAGATTGTCGGTAAGTGTACCGAGCGGTATTATCTTTACGGGTGAAGTGATCGCTTGTAGTGACGCGCGAACCGCCCGCGCCACTCCGTGTTAGCGGTTGGAACAAAGGGTGATTTCAGCTGTGAACAGCCGTGGTACTACGAGGCGATACACTTTACTCTTCGACATTCATGAACGCCTGATACGTTAAACTTTCTACATCATCTAAATTTATAAAAAAAAAAAACAGAAATACATATATGCGCATAACTTGCACATTTTGCCGGCTACCAAACCTATACCTAATAATAATTGAACAAAGTGGAAATTATTAAAAATGACATCATGAAAATTCAGTTACTACTTATCCTTCAAAGGCATCAAAGGCTATATTCTAAGGCATCAAAGGCTCTAAAAACAACCGAGTTAAAAGCCCGTTGATTTGATTTTAAATTGCCAGTACACCAGCTCAAAGTATCAATTGTTACTAGCTGCGCCCCGCGGTTTTACCCGCGTTAGTACCGATCCCGTGGGAATATCGGGATAAAAAGGAGCCTAATGTTATGCGATGAAACTCGGTATCTAATTAGCTGGAGACCTGGATCCAGCTAATTAGATACCGAGTTTCATCGCAATAGGTCTAGTAAACTTTTTAAACTCACACGATTTGTATTTAAAGTAATTATTTTCCCGGGTCTTAGTCTCAGTAGGATATTCTCGAGGTATAAATTAATTCCTAGATACGAAATAAATACAACATTTAAACTATCTATACTTAGTAAAAACGTATTTTAACATAAAAGATTTTGTTTTTGGAATTTACTTCTTAAAATCGATTTTATTGGAAGCCCCGGTATGGAGATGAGCGTTAACAAAGTTCCAAAACAACATTAAACCTTTTTAAGTTGAGCGTTAACAAAGAGTTCCAAAAAACATTCAACCTTTTCCGTGTCAGTTCCAGAGTAAATTCCGGCTGTGCTCCGGCCACGCGGCGGACCTGACACGCACAATTTTTAAGGGTGAACAACTGTAATAAGTAATAACAAAAAGGGAGATGTTACTTCGGTTCAGCGAACCGGAGAATGTTCTGGGAAAGTGCCAACAAAACTCCGTACCGCAGATAAAACTATTTGCTGGATTATTACAGTTAATAAAATAAACATTGTATGTACTAATAATAATTTAAAACATTTTCCAAATATTTGTAAGGTACCTACAGACTTTTCGCAAAGGCAACAATGTCGAATAACCGTAATTTATTATTTAAAACAATCTTTGAAAACTTTTAAAATCCAAATTCACTTATGGAAACGACTGACGCAATAAAGAAAACAGAAAGGTCGTTCCCGCGTCTCTAGTGAAATCCAAAGATCACCAGCGGAAAAGAAACGAAATCCAATTTCAACTTTATTACCGAGATTTTAAAGTATAATTTACTACCCTCGTAAATCAATACATTATGGAGAATGAAAATCAGAACTTTTAGATTAGAGCGTAGTCCTGTTTTTTATGTAAATTTGATATTGTTACCCTATAAAAATATATCAGATACCTACTGTAATTATGTTATAAGGTATTCTGATTCGAGTTTACTTGTTATTTAGTTACACATCATTCTACAGGTAGCACTGTGTAATGTACAATTAGGTTTTCTCGTAGTCATTTATTTATAGGGTTTTGTACCCAAAGAGTCAAAACGGGACCCGACTCCACTGTCCGTCTGTTCGCCTGTCTGTCACCAGGCTGAATCTCATGAACCGTGATAGCTAGACAGTTGAAATTTTTACAGATAATTTATTTCTATTACCGCTACATCATCAAATATTAAAAACAGAATATAATGGTACGGAACCCTTCGTGTGCGAATCCGTCTCGCACTTGGTCGGTTTAAATCCAATTTTTAAATATCCTGGCCCACTACGCAGATGTAAAAAATGCTAGTAAAATAATTTAAGGTAAAAGTCCGCGAATGTAAATCGAAGTACCAGGGCATCATAGGCAATCAAGAGGTCTTGTCCGGGCGGACCGCAGTCGCACCATCATCGGTTAGAATCTAACAATCATCCCGAAGGCATATTGGGTACGGTTCCATCCCTTTGTACGGATCACACGGCGCGTGTATGCGGGAAATAGAATACAGATTGACTTATAAACTCAATCTCTTCGGATGAAGCCGATTTACCTTTGAGGCTTTCATAAAACGACAAATTGTGTAAGAAATCTCGGAAACTTTCGAAAAACACATTAAATATCTTTTAAATCAAGAATACTTCCGAAGGCAAACATAAAATAAAGATAAAGAAATAAAAGGTACTTTTACAAGATATTAAAACCAGCTTTAAGCGCCTACATTTATACAGAGAGATATAAAAGTGGATCCATTAGCAATGTTTAATCACTTCTTCGGTACATACAATTTTCATAAACCGAGCGAGTTTAATGCCGAACGTGGAGCACCAACTAAACGGTCGGCCGATACCACTCCATCACATGTAAAGGTTAAACAAAAAACAGATCAGCCGTAATTCACTGACAAATGTTCGTGCAGAACAATTATCTATAAATATAAAATTTTAAGTCCTGACAGATTGAATGATATATCAACGCACAGCTCAAGCCAATGCACGTATACATTTATAGCCTTTTTGGGGACCTGGGTGCTAATCATGTAATTTACTATACTTCTGGAAGGTCACTAAAGTGTCGCCTGTAAGCACCTGGGTCGTATCAGTGGAATAAACTGGAATAGATTCAACTATCGAAAAATTTATTGTCTCTTAGTCTGTGGTCGCCTTAAAGAAAATCAACGGGCAAAAATGTGAGCGAGTTATTGGCTCCCTCTAATGAAATATTGATGAAGACCTCCCCTACCCTACTCTACTCGCATAAATATAACGTTTGTTTTAAAATGGAACACCCCGTTAAGAATCGAGAATATAGTTAACTAGGGATTTATGTGAAAATAATATTTGTCTGAAGTTTTGGCGGCAATGAGAAAACAACAAGACGTGCTCTTTGTACTGATTTCGATGTAAATATTATTATTACTTTACATTGGCTATACCACAAGTCGTGCTATTTTTCTAATTTCTAATATTTCTGACATTAGACAGACTACAAAATTCTCGTAGCAGTAACTGTAGCTGTACTGTAGCAGATTACATTAGTTTGTAGACGACTTTTGCGTAGCATCGTAGCCGTAGTAAATACTAGATCCGTAGACACGCTACGAGTACTTTTCAAACCCGGAAATAGATTTCAACTCGCTATCTCTACCCGTTTCCCTCAGAAAAAGGGTCGTGACAGGCGGACAGACGGACGGACGGACCCGAGTGATACTATAAAGATCCCGTTTTTCTTCTTAAGCTTCTCTTAACCTTCTTAACCTGAGGAAATATCGGAATAAAAAATATCCTTATATTTTTTTCACAGGACTGGGACAGACGCGGGTGAAAACGAGAGGCGCACCGAAAAGGCTTTCATACCAAAGTTCAGAAATCATTTAAAAAATGTTGAAACCCAAGTATGCGTAATTAAAACCGCTTAGTTTTTAATTAAACCATTTTGTACGTCCTGGAATAATAATGAACGCTCAAAATGAGTAAAGTTATGTTTGATATCAAACAGAGGTTGAGTGAGACCGAGACCGCGCAGACGTCGTCGTCTCGCGAGATCTTTCACTCAGTTTATACACAATTGGTACTGTTATTGACATTAAAACTTTGTCTTTTATATCACTCTTAAGGTGCACATTTGGGATTGTTTATAAAATAAATTACTTTAGCTCCACCACTAAGACCCACCAAACAAAAACCAAAGATAATAAATATTGTATTAGACCTGGCAATTTGCCCATACAAGAACAACTTTTAAAAATATTTTCGCCTTACTTTGCTAAGATCACAAACGGGATAAAATCTTCAAACACTTAAACAATTTTACAAAGCACCTTTCGATCATCATATATTTTATAGGATTTTAAAATGATTTTAGTAGTGATTTTTTGTATGTACCTACTTTTACCGGACTAGCTTCTGCCCGCGGTTTCGCCTGCTATTTCACTCTTTTAAGGGTGGAATTTCGAAAAACTCTTTCTTAGTGAATACCTAACACTTCACAGAAAATCCAAATGTATATGCCTAGGACCGGCGGTTTAAGGTGTACGTACGTTGATATATAAGTCAGTCGGGACTTTGAATGTCTATATTTTAAACGTAGAATATTTCAATCTAAAATCATAATGAACCAAAAGATGTTGGATAAGTAACATAAAAACTGGCTAAGTAGTGTGACGTAAACAAGAACCATTAAATCGTCAGGTAAGAGTAGCAACACGGTAACGGCAGCGGCGGCGGCGGCGGGCGCTGGAGCCTCCAAATTGGCCGTTAAGTACTCCCGTTAGATCGCTGACTAACGACTGTAGCTAATTAACCAACGATCACTGCTGACTCCTTATTATCTCGATATCTTGAGGCGATTCTTGCGAATCTATTGAGGTAATTGTAATGTAAAAGTGACTTAAAAAGGGAGTTTTTATTTCTAGTATACCTTTTGTTTACAATCTATGATTTTAGTGGCATAGGCTCTGGGCAAATACATGTCTCAGGCACTACAGCGCCCTGTAGGTATGGCAAGGATAAAGTTGTTGGCGATATATAAATCATCTAGATTAGATGTAAAAGGCCAATATTATTATCTATACATATAAAATGCTTTGTCCTGAACGCTGACTGACTGACGGATCAACGCACAGCCTAAACCGCTTATCGTAGAGACTTCAAACTTGAAGGGTGTTTTATTTGTATGACATAGGCATCCTATAAGAAAGGGTTTTTGGAAATTCTAACTATAAGGGGGTGAAAAAGAGGAGCAAAGTTTGTATGGAACAACGTGATTCCTTGGTCCAATCCTATTAGACCCATTTTAGATTTTTACGCGGACGAAATCGCGGGCAAAAGCTAGTTATTATTATAAAATTCAATGTGATATATGAACGCACTGCTTAAACCAATGGACGGGTCGGGTTAGAATTTGGCGCACAGATAGTTATCTATACTTATATTATAAAGCTGAAGAGTTTGTTTGTTTGTTTAAACGCGCTAATCTCAGGAGCTACTGGTTCGAATTGAAAAAATCTTTTTGTGTTGGATAGTCCATTTATCGAGGAAGGCTATAGGCTACTTTTTATCCTGATATTCCCACGGGATCGGGAGTTACGCGGGTGAAACTGCGGAGCGCTGCTAGTTACACATAAACTTCCACTAATATTTAAAAACTTTGAACCCCTTTATACGCGGACGAAATGGCGGTTATAAGCTAGTCTAGTTGTAGTTGGATTTCTAGCCTTTATGTTTTACAGGAAATACTCAATACGATACGTTTGATTACGTGCGTACAATAACGTGTGGTAAACCCTCGGTAACTTACAAGTTGATAAACACATATCCCATCATACTAATTCCTACTACCCTACTCATATTATAAATGTGAAAGTTTGTGTGTTGTTTGATCTTCCTCAACACAAAAACTACTAAACCAATTGCGATAAAACTCGGTATGTAGATAGCTGAATTAACACATAGGCTAATTATAACTGACACTTACGCGGATGAAACCGCGGGGCGCAGATAGTTTATAATTATTAACATTTTCACAAAAAAATGGTACAAATCCTATAAGTTTTGATAAACATGGGCCAGTATTCATACGAGTACACAATGTTATTATTTGAGTGTACATTATAACTGATCGCCCCCCAATCAATACAATTCAAAACTAACAATGAAAGAGCGCGGAGCACCGAATACTCGTATATTAAACAATTTGTCCTTAAAACGTTCGAAGGGTAATGGAATGGAGTCGTTCAGGAGATGTAATCAGAGAAGGGTCCTGGAGATAATAACGGCCATAGAATAATAAGTGATACAGTTTTACGTTTATTAATGATTTTATTCACCCAGTATCGATAATCACATTTTTTTTTAAATTTTAAAAGCATTTTTACCAAGGGACTATTTGTACAAAAAAAAATTTTTAGCTTATCATTAAGGCCACTCATTTATAGCCCTGGATCACGCTAATTGTCAAATATATGATGCCTTTAACTATAATTGTTATTATCCAAAAAAAATGCTAAAAATCTTTGTGTTTTGTTTGTATACAAAATCTCATCAACAACGTGCTAGTGTTTAAAGATTAATTCAACACAAAGTTAATTATGTTTACGTACGACGTACAAGTAAACAGTTATTTTTGACATATCGCTTTTCTTCCACTTTATGTACGTTCCAAGGACTTACAAAAGAATTATTCTATTCAAACACAATACCGTAAAAAGGTTTCAACAGAGTAAATTATTATGAGCGTTATAAATAGACTTTAAGATTCCGGTTCTTTACAATATCTAAACTTTGTTATCCCGTGCGTGTCAAAATATACAAGTACTAGCTTTTGCCCGCGACTTCGTCCGCGTAAAATTCGAAAATGGACCAAGGAATCACGTTGTCCCATACAAACTTTGCCCCCCTTTTTCACCCCCTTAGGAGTAAAATTTTGATAAATCCTTTCTTATCGGATGCCTACGTCACATAAAGAACACACCCTCCAAGTTTCAGGTCTCTACGATCGGCGGTTTAGGCTATGCGTTGATCCGTCAGTCAGTCAGTCATTCATTCGGGACTAAGAATTTTACATGTATAGATAAGCCTTTCCCTGCAGCTTCGACACGCCGTGACTCGCGGATTTTCGGTTAACTTAACTTCATTTCTATCGGGATGACATGTATCTTTATGTCCTGTTCCGACACTGAAGGCTTCCCGCCTGCTTTGATCCCAATTCGTCGATCCGTTTCTCCGTTCACAAACAAATTGACTCGCATTTATAATTAGTGGACGTCACTCGCAAGCGTGACGTTGTCAGTACTCAGTACATCGTCACGTAATCGCAGTTATATCGACAGACTCTCTCATCACACTTGTAACAACCGCCTCACTACCAGAAACGCTTCATTAAAACCATTCTTTTATAATTAAGTAGGTTTCTTTTATAAACGCCCCGCCTACGCCTACGTGAAACAAATCTTTTTTAAATTTAATCACGTCTTAATTTCTTTTAAGAACTTTTACACAATAAGTCCTTGATTTCAAATTAAAATGTGCTTCGGAAAGATAATTTTAATTAACTTTGGAACTTACTCGGTTGATATTAATGGCGGTAGGTAGATAAGTACGTACAGACGTCTTTAAATGACCTAATTTTCTACTCGAAATGCGTTCGATCCGTCGTATTATGTGGTTTGGGCTCGTGAAATCTTGAATTCGTCTGCATTTTGTTCGGTTCAATAATCCTTGATTGACAAACTTAAATTAAGTTCATATTGTAGAATTAAGTTAGATCCATCTGACTTCGACAACTTTTGTTCTTGATCTAAATGAAACACCCAACAAGGCATGGGTAATTGCGTTACTACGCACTCAAATAAATCAATTAGATGGGTATTTATATATTTTAAGTTAGTCCCGGTGCCACTTCAAAGAAACTCTTAAGATTTACATTGCCGATTAAGAAAAATTCACGAAGAAACCGGTTAACTGAAATAGTTAAATTTAGGGCAGGCTTAAAATAAGTTGGTAATAATGTTCTTCACAAATAGTCAGCGAGGATACATTTTGATCCTCATTGAGTATTATTGCTAGTTTATATTTCAAGTTTCAAGAGGCAAAATTATACAAGGCCTTTAACAACACATTTGCAATTTGTTTGTCGCATATTGCTTGGATCGCGCGACTGGTCATGCTTAAATGTTTTTTTGCGTCGTCAATTGTTAAAAATACCAGGATATTATAACCATGAAGAAGTGATTGCAGTTGCTCCTTAACCACCCTTAACGATTACCCCAGTTAGATATCAGCATCACTCCTTCACTCGAAACGACAACTTGACATCCGCCTAATGGCGAACGCCAAAACAATTAACCAAACTCTGCCACGCGAAACACCACTTAAACACCCTATAATACAGTTAATTTCACAAGTGAACGAAATTTTGTAGCAAATTCTCGGACCTCGTTCAATTAAAGTACATTACGATATAAGTGTGGCAAATTGATCTTTGCATAGAGGCGGTTTATGACGCGCGAGCGGTAGCGAGCGTGTCATAAGAAGCCAAGATACAAAGATCTATTCCACACGTATGTCGTACGACGTTTTTTATCACAGTTGCGAATAAAAGAAAAGACTAGAAAAGAAAACAAAATAAAAATTAACAAAATATTTGTGATAAGTCTATGTTTACATTTTTTTAAGGCAGATTTTTTTGTTAATTATGCTCCGGAAAGGCAGGCTAAAGACTTTTAACCTATACATCCTCGTCTGACATACAATATTTTTTAGGGTTTTTTCTATTTGTTTTGCGTCGGGGGTTAAGAACAAAATACAATGGTACGGAAAAACAATATATTTAAGTAAAGAAAAAACAAAAAATAAACAACTCAATTTTTAATCGTTTTTTAAGTCATTATCACGTAAAATTTTCGTTCGTAAACCGACTTTAGAGACAACCATTTTTGCTAGCTAAAAAACTCTTTGGTATCTTACCTTTTTTATACATCAAAACAGTATAACCCAGATAAATTAAGAATGTTTCACCTACCTAACGTGTAATTAGCAGTAAGATACGTATTTAACTTATCGGGATAACTTTACAGCACTAGTTAACAAATCTAAAACGCACGCGTGCATAATATGTTGGATTATGAGCCTAAAAGCCGTTGAATAAGATCCTCTTTATGAGCAACTGTGATAAAAAATTATTTACAATTTAATTCATTTTTAAGTCACTTCAAACATTTTTTGACCATCAAATATAGAATTACATTCGAAGATCTTTTTCCAGCTGACTTCGTTGTAGTTTCGTTTTATATGTGAAGGTACCACTATCTCAGCCGAGAATGAGTGTCGATGCGTCTAAAAGATAACTGTTCTCCTGTAACATGAAAACCTCCAAATTGTACACGTCAGGAAACACAGACTCAGGCAATAGATTCAATACCCTCGCAATATGAATATTACAAATATACTACACAGTATATATATATATATGGATGCGTTTTACCACAGGTGGGTTGCCCAACTCGGTCCGAGTATCAAAGTCACCGTATGAAAGTGAAAATCCAAACGTTATGAAGGTATACAGTAAGTTTCATGTTGAATAATTTACGACACTTGCTTGCGATTCCGGACTTCTCCAGCGGCAGCGCCTCATGCGATGTTACGTTACTATGGTTGCCAACAGTCAGTCAGTTGCGCGCACGCAATGCATTAGCACGCATCGTAACAGTTATCGTATTGTTTATACCGACGTGTCCACGTTACGTTGTTTGCAATTATTCGTCTGTGTTTATTTCCTAGTAAATATTTATCTTAACCTAGTAAAATGAAGTGTGCTATGTGTGATTCCGATTTTAACGACGGTGTTCAATGTTCTTCATGCAAAAACCACCTGGATTTTGGTTGCGCCAACATCACCGAAACTGGCTGGCGGAAGCTTGGCTTGGATAGGAGGGCGGTCTGGAGGTGCTCATCATGTAAGGTGCGGTCGCCGGTTCCATCTATCAGCCTGTCGGAGCCGGTATCTCTACAAACTGTTTTTGAGGAGATTCGCGACGTAAAACGACAAATGTCGGTGCTGACAACCCTCGTCGACGATGTAAGAAGCCTCAAGGTCGAGTGTGCGGAGCTAAAAGCTAGCTGTGACTTCAACGGCAACAAATTAGAAGAAATTGACAAAAAGATCTCCGGTTTCGAGTCTAGGATAAGCAGTCTTGAGCAGTTGCGCGGGGTCGTGTCTACCCTACAGTCTGAGGTTGTGAATATCCAAGACGAACTGTCCTCTAACGACCAACGATCACGTCTGAATAATGTCGAGATTAAGGGTGTACCGCTTAAAAAAGATGAGGATTTGTTCAAGATCGTTGAAACTATAGGTCAGAAAGTTGGTTACGCGTTTCCTCGGTCGCAGATAAATTACATCACACGAGTACCGCAGTTCAACTCTAAGGAAAAGTCGATCATACTTAGTTTCTTGAACAGATACGTGAAAGAAGACTTCGTTGCAGCTGCCAGATCTAGTAAAACTCTGTCGGCCCAGGACATCGGCTACGCGAGTTCAACATTACGTGTTTTTGTTAACGATCACCTAAATGCAGATTCGAAACAACTGTTGAATAAAACCAGACAGTTAGCCAAGGAATATAACTATAAGTATATATGGGTCAAACACGGTAAGATCCACATAAGAAAAGACGATTTGTCGCGAGTCTCCATTATCACAAATGAAAAAGATTTAAAAAACAAAATGGTTTAGTCTGTTGTTGTCAAGTTTTTAATTTAATAAGTAAAATATACATTGTGCCTGTTTTTTACTTAAATCTTGTTGCTAATTCAACACCGTACATCTTATTTGGGTGTGTTTGTCCTTATTTTAGATTTTATTACTGTAAAAGACTGAGCTGCAGTTACTTTAAAGTTAATAATTCTATACATTTAACATTTCTATGCGTTGTTGGTCAGCTGCGAAGTTATCGAAATCGCGTAGTCATTGCTTTGCAGTATGTTATTCAGCCTATCTCTTTCGCACCTATACCATTAAGTTGGACTCACTGTCTATCTTCGACTCATCTGCCTACTCGTACCACCTGTTATTGTTATACCTGTGTGCTTAGTTGCTGGATTTTTACCTACATATTTTTTCTTATTTTTTACGTAAATTACGACTATTTACCTACTTGCTCGCTACCATTTGTTTTGATATCTATATTGCTTATTTGTCGGGTAACCTATTTTGAACCAATTGTAAACAAACAAACTTATTATTATACCCTAAAATGCAACTTATTCAATTTTCGTTTTACTTTTCTCAATGATTCTAGATAACTTTAAATTAAAAATCTACTATCAGAATGTTCGGGGACTCCGTACCAAGACGCATAATTTTTATCGCCAGCTTTCTGTTGTTTCTCATTATGATATCATAATATTAACAGAAACCTGGCTAAATGATAGCATTAGTGACTCGGAATTGTTTGGTGATGATTACCTTGTATGGAGGCGTGATCGCGACTATCAACTCACCGGGCAGAAGCGAGGGGGTGGAGTACTTATTGCTACCCGTAAGTATATACCTACTAATTTGCAGCTGTCGTTCAACTCGTCAGCTGAGGACCTTTGGTTAACCCTTACTTTAATACAAGCTGCGACGAGAACCAAGACTAGTATCCAACTTATGTGTGCTATATTTAATCGATCAACAATTAGGTAATACTTTTTCAATGCAATTAACTAATTTTATTTCTAGACTTAAATATGTAATGTTGAATAACAGTAATGATTATTTTTTAATAGTAGGTGATTTTAATATGAGTAGTATAACGTGGAAGCTTGATACGCATTCATACGTACCCTGCCATTTCGGGGGTGATGAGAACTCCGATGAGTATCTCCTTATTTCTGAGATGCATGAATTAGGTCTTAGTCAATACAACGGTGTCCTAAATCACCAGGGTAAGATCCTTGACTTGGTACTGTCTGGCAAACCCGCATTAGTTCAGGAGTCCCTAGACCCGTTGATAAAGCCTATTGACAGATATCATCCGCCACTGAGTATTGAGGTCGACTACCTTGAGGTACCTCCTATGAAGCCAGCTCCTTACACTCGTTATATTTTTAATAAGGCTGATGTCTTGGCTATTAATGCTATGATCGATTCGATCGACTGGCAGAGTGAGTTTGCTTCTAGGTCACTTGAGGATTCAGTTGGTTATTTTTATAATACCTTAGATAATTTACATAGGAAATACATACCCTCTACTCAGGTAAGACAACATTTGTATCCTATTTGGTGTTCGCCTTCATTGAAAAGATTGATTAAAGAAAAATACAAATTTTTACGTAAGTATAAGATTTATAATCGATTAGCTGATCTTCATACTTTTAAATTTCTGCGCGATAGAGTTGATAGGGTGTCTGCAGATTGCTACCGTGATTACTTAAAAAGAACCGAATCTGCGATAGCTATTGACCCTAAAAAGTTTTGGTCCTTTGTGAAGCAGCGCTCTAAATCTAAATCAATACCGAGTAATATGAAGCACGAAGACTCAATTTTGACAACTCCCGTAGATATCTGTAATGCTTTTTCTTCCTACTTTCACTCAACTTTTCTTGATCCTTCCACGAGCAATGGTTCGCATGGGCGATCAGAAGTTCGACTAAACTCTGTTGGTGATATGTCTTCAATTACTGTAGATGTTAAGTCGGTTGAGAAGCTTTTGTTGAAACTGGATTGCTCAAAAACTGCTGGACCGGATGGGATTTCGCCAAAGTTCTTAACAAAGTTTGCTAAGTCAATTGCTCTTCCGGTTTCTCTTTTGTTTATTAAATCTTTATCTAGTTGTGTGGTTCCGAGTATCTGGAAGTCAGCTTTTATTTCACCGGTGCATAAAAAGGGACCAAAAACGGAAATATCTAATTATAGGCCTATTTCCAAGCTCTGCATTCTAGCGAAAGTCTTTGAGAAGTTGGTCTATGAGCAGGTATACGCAGCTGTAAAAAGTTCGTTGAATCCGTTTCAACATGGATTTCTTAGGGGTAGATCCACCGTCACCAATCTTGTTCTCTTGAATGAATTCATAACTGAGTCTATGGATGGCGGGTCCCAGGTCGATGTCGTTTACACTGATTATAGCAAGGCCTTTGACCGCATCGATCACAATATCCTTATTCAGAAATTACTTAACATCGGTATCAGTGGGGACCTACTTAGATGGTTTGCGTCTTATATCGACAATAGGTCTCAAGCTGTAGTATTGCATAGTTATATATCTAGCTGGGTTCCTATTCCCAGTGGAATTCCTCAGGGATCATTGTTGGGGCCTTTGTTGTTCATAATCTTTGTGAACGACATCGACTCATGTTTCCAGCATTCTCACTTGCTTTGTTTTGCTGATGACATGAAGATATTCGCCTCTATATCTTCTACGGAGGATATGGTTGCTCTTCAGTCTGATCTGTGTCGTCTCGACAGATACTGTGAGGAAAATAAGCTTGACCTTAACCCTGGAAAATGTTCTGTGGTCACCTTTACCCGCAAGCGCTCGGTCATTCCAACTTTTTATGTTTTGAAGGGTGAGCAACTACCGAAAAGCGCTTCAATACGGGATCTTGGTGTTCATCATGACCAAAAGCTTGTCTTCGATGATCACGTGGAGCACATTGCTAATAAGGCTTCTAGGGCTTTAGGGTTTATTATAAGAATCTCCAAGGGTTTTCAGGATGCCAAGACACTTAAAGTTCTTTATTGCACATATGTGCGGAGTCACTTAGAATATGCGTCTCAAATTTGGAATCCCTGTTTCAATATTTATTCAGACAAGTTAGAGAGTATTCAAAAACGGTTCATAAAATATCTTTGTTATAAGTTAGGGTTACCTTATCATTCTGATGATTATCATATGTTGTGTAAAAAGTTTCATATTTTACCACTTGGGCAACGTAGGCAAATTTCAGACTTTATTACTTACCTCAAAATTTTAAATAGTGAAATCGACTGTCCTGATCTTCTATCAAAAATATATTTAAGAGCACCGAGGTCTAGACTTAGGCATAACTCCTTGATACATATACCTAGACGGAGAACTAAATACAGGAGGAACACGTATATGGTGCGAGTGGCGAGTGAGTTCGATTTACTCTGTGAGGAAAGTTCAGTGGATCCTTTCTTCACTAGCGTTAACTCTGCGAGAAGGCAGCTTAGTCTTATCTTCTTTCAAGGCTCCTAATTTTTATTGTTTTGTTGTTATTTCATATTTACGTATTTGTTTATCAGTTTTAGTACATATTGTCTCTATATTTATATTGAATGTACCTACCTATATTTTAATTCTGGCTGGATTGTGATTTGTGTTTTTGCTTGCTTGTTTTGTATCTATACCTATTCTATCTTCTACTCGTGAGAACCTATAATTGGCTTTCTGTTTCTTGTTTTGTTTCTTATTATTTTTGTAAAGCTGTTGGTTTTCCAAATAAATAAAATAAAATAACAGTGAGCTATTTCATATTTATAGCAAAAACTAATTACCAAAATATCTCCAACAAACATTTGTTTAACTTTCATTCATTTCATCATCAAAGAATAAGTATAAGACCGCAAACTTCTGCATGATAGGTGGGATCCTTCCCTACGGTGCTTGGACATCTCAAAAACTGTTTAACATTTTTTATTGGCAGATGATACCGCTTAACCATCTGCTATACCGCATCGTTATTACTTTTTATTTTAAAATATTTTATCAATTTATGCCACCTATAGGGCGCCATTCACCATATTAATTCGACCAAGCCGCTTCTAACGATACTTGGTCAAATTATGATTAATAGTTAAGTTATACTGGAGCACATGAACATACATACGGGTTAAAAATCTAACTTTCCTTTTGGTTTTGCCGTAGTCTAGTCGGGTAATAAAAATACCAGCTTCCCGAAGTATTGGCAACCCTATAGGTTGTGGAAATAATTTATGCTAACATCGGCTCGGGCCGCGGCCGTTGGTTTTGTTTCTCTCGATAGAAGTAGGTGGGGTAAGTTTCCTTGAAGTTTCTTCTCAGTTCGACCCGGATCGCTTACAGAGAAATAGTTTAAACTAATACTAGGAGTTCGATAAGTAAATAAAGTAGCTAAAATCGATTGTTTATTAGACTATACATAATGTTCATTTTGAATTCAAATTGTTAAAGGAAGTTAAGAAAATGTCTAAGTATCGAAAGCACAACTTTAGACTCCTACACAAAACTCCGAATTCGGATTACTTAGGAAAAATCTGCTACATGGGCTGCACAACACTGAATTCTTGCGATGCGATTGGAATACACAGTTATGTGTGGGAGTCCTTTCACATTTGGTTGATTTTGCAAAAAGTCACATTATACCGATCGAGTATTGCTGATAGTTTTAGAGGATAATTCCTAACCTAGTATTATTTAAATATTGTATATTCATGTTATATTTTCTGCGTACACGGTTGTTGTTGATTCTCTCGACATGTCACACACTCACTCCACTCCCCTAGAGTCTCGTCGAACTCAACTTCATTACGTAAATATTGGTTTTTATTAAAACCCTGTTACGGTATTTCAAGGAGATTAGGTTTTTTACTCGTTATAGATAAGAGTCATCTGTATGGTATGGATTTGAATAGGTAGTATTTTTTTGCATTAAATAACCAATTTTTTTAGGAAGGTTAGGTACAGATTTTTTATTTCCATATTCCCACGGGATCGGGACTTGCACGAGTGAAATCCTAGGACGCTGTTAATAAAAGGTCCAGGTAGGTATGTATAGTATTTTAAGACCGTGTTTAAAATGAACCCCTAAAACC
The DNA here is from genome assembly GCA_951213275.1 of Idaea straminata. NCBI lineage: Eukaryota > Metazoa > Arthropoda > Insecta > Lepidoptera > Geometridae > Idaea > Idaea straminata. Next base: position 12,020,939 of record OX577865.1, read on the forward strand.
TTTTCACATATTTGTGATGTAAGGGTATACTAGCCGCATATTTGCCTAAATTGAAAATTGCCGTAAAATCAAAGTCAAAAAGATTTTCTAGCGTCCACATATTTTAGTAAAGTACGTAAATAAGTATCTGAGGTATATTTAAATATCTCAACAGATTCTTTGAGAATTACACATAGCTAATGAAGCTTAACATACACAAAGGAGACGTTCCTTTCTTATGGCAGGTAGATGCTGGTACGTACGGTAGGCCAGTAATATTTACCAATAAATGTCAAATTTCACGAGTATGATTGTTGCTTTTACATAAATACTCCACCGAAATACTCTACCGATTTTGACCGAATTCGGCAATCAATAAACTTTTTTCCCCTGAAATATTGAATTTTGGGTTTGACTCAACATTAGGTCACACATGGTCCCGTTGGAACAAAAACAAATTCGTCAGTTGTTGGTGATTGCACATACACTACTTTATAAAACTCGATATTCTGTACGGGAACGAGCCCTAAACAAATGCAATCACTGCGCGCAGCTTATCTATTTAAATAACCAAACAGCTTTCAAAGCTTTGAAATGATGAGGTCGCCGTATGCACTACGCACAATTGCACATCCCGTACCTGCATCCACACGCTTGTTTTCGACTCGCTAATTTCGGTTTTAGACTTCGCTTTAGTTAATTTGACGTCAATTCGACAACGTTTAACTGAATTTGCTCTTATGCTATTCGGCCTTCTTTTTTTAGAAAACATGAATTGGTTAGTTTGTATGAAACTTGTTCTTTAGTCTAAGTATGGATAGATAGATGTAAACACCATTTTAAAACCACCACCACCATTTTTTGTATATATATGGAAAAAATACTGATCAAAACATCTCTGAAAACTACCGGAGCTACGAGTCTGAAACTTCGCATAGGGGGATTAGTAGTAGGTCGTCATAAACGCAAACTTGTCACACGAGCGCAACTCGTCATAAACGCTACTCGTGATTTTAGCAACTCGTCATAAACGCGACTCGTCATTTTCGTAACTTGTCATATTCGTATCTCGTCATTTTCTCAACTAGTCATTTTCGCAATTTGTCACACTAACCTTAAGCATTACAATAATAACAGAGATTAGTAGAAAATAACTTGGACAGGTCAAGAATTTGTGCCATGATACCCTTGCTTGGTGCCTTTTAGGTCCGACGCGAGCAATATGAAAGGATTCTTGGAAATTCGAAAACTTTATAACCATGTATTAACTAACACAGTTAAGTATTTCGTATGTAAGACTGAAATGAAACTATGAGATGTGATGTGAGAAATATGAGATGGATAACGAGACATGTGAAGACAAGTCGACCCAGCTGTTGTTGCTTGTAGTTTTCAATATTTCAGCACTAGATGGATGAACTTAAGTTATGGATTTAAGTTTCTAGCGCTGTATAAATCATTTAGATTAGATGTAGAGGCCAACTTAGCTTTAAATTGGTGATGGTTTATACTAGCTAACGTGGCTTGAATTAATAATAAGATTAATAATTAGGAATAGAGGGTACTTTTCTCATTAACTATTATGTTTGAAAATAAGTACTAGATACATAAAATAATACTTCACCCAATTAGTAAATGTCCCTTTTCGTCCCAAAATCTCCAGTGTTCAAAGTAAAACCGTATTTAGGGGTCTGCCAATATACCCCGCGTCACTCGCCAACATAAAACACTAACAAAGTCTCGGGGACACCTCGTCGGTAGGTTGGTAGAGTCAATTCGAAAAAGAAGCCCCGCAGAGGCAGCGCTTATCTATCTCGGTCACTTTTCACAACTTTTATCATTCTATACAACAATTTATATACGATTAATTATTCAAAACTCATTAAACGTTCAATAATAACAATGCAATAGGATCAAATTTTGGCTAATTTTAAACCAAAACCAAAACAAAGTCGAAAGGTCAAAACTGACAAAAAAACCGATACTTCGGTCGGCCAATGGGTAGATCGGACATAAAGTTAGCTATTATGGAGTAGACATGCGCTAAGAAGTCACTCGAAGTCGCGAGTGAAAGCTATATATAAGCTCATGTACACATCCCAGCCTATCTGTCCGAATGACCTTACCAAGACGAATGCCGCGGGTATCGTTTTGCTACATGGACTTTTCTACTCGTATTTGCTAGCGGTCACGCCTTGATAGTTTATTAATTAGGGTCGGGTCACTCTTAAAGGGCAGAGGATGTTAAATGGAAACAATCTCTATTTAGCACGGGCTATTATACTAAAATGTTTTTTTAACACCCGATATCACATTTAGATTGATACATAAATACCTAAAACGAGACGAAGTATGGGCAGACCACCAGCTAAATGGTAAATAGACAGCATGGCTATGCCAGAAGACCTGTGAATCTAACTGTAGGTATACGAGCTGCGGTTTCTAGAACAAGGCCGAGATTCAGGCTTATAGCAAAATAGGATAGGAAGATGTGGAGAGACGTTGGGGAGGCATATGGGCCCTGCAGGGGGTAACATGCTGCTAAAGAAGAAGGGAAAGGCCATACCTATGTATATATATCTGGTATCTTCTCACTGATTCCATCATAGAACTGTCTGATGGATATCCCATGGACACAGACACAGACAGATCATTGAAGGGTACATCCGGAAACCATGAATTCCTTATTAGTTTTAAGTCGCATTACAAGGGCATGTAAGAAAGTTCATAAACAACGAAATTCTGCCGCCGAATAAGATTAATAATTTAGAGTTAAAATTGAATCTCGTTACTATAATTCCTTTTTATATTCGACATCTGTAATAATGTTTTAAATCTCTGCTTCCTCCTTCAAGCCATAAAACACTATAGATTCGTACACAAACTCCCTCATCATTTTGTAAACGTTGACTTTAAATAATTCCAATTCAACCAAATATATTTAATATCTATTTTAAAATAGATTAAAATCGGAACAATCCCTTTATTGATCATCTGTCTTACATATCTTCATTTTATTTTTTATGTAACATATACCTAACTAGTTATCTATCTTGGCTTTTAAGACATTTTTGAAAAATAACTTCTAGTCGTTTTTGGACAAATTCGCGGAATGGCTTATTCTGAAAACACATTCGTTAAATACCCTATATTACTTAGCGCGCGTACAAGCGTTGTGTGCGGTTAAGACTACGTCAATTCTAAAGCTCCCTCTACTTCGATGTTACCTAAATGTCTTTAATTTCGACACTTTATTGCATTGCTGATGGCTCTCATATTGTGTAGAATCACAGCCGCACTCGTTTAAGAATCCACTCCATTGTATAGAAGATTTTCTTGACAAATAATGTCCGGTTAAGAATGTCCATACAATTTCTCTTGGTAGTAGTAAATACGTAGTATTATAACATTATGTTATAACTAAAGACTTACGTAGTAGACGTAGACTTATCTATCGGCCGATAATTGTTGCGATTACATGATTTGTTGCAGTTATATATAGGCTTACCTGAAAAGGAAAAGTTTAATTAGTATGTTTTTACGAACTTTACAGTTCTTGCGATTGACGAGTGCGCTCGGAGTGTGTGAGTGACCAATCTGTATTATGTGTCGCTCGCTACTGACTGCTCCATCCAGTACACACAAAAACGAACATGTGTGGGTCGAGCGCCCTCGTGAATTGCAAGAATTGTAATCGGATCTTATAGTACGACTCCCTAACCTAAATTACGGTCCCATCCTGAAGAAAGCATGAAACTTGGCATGAATGTAGCTCTCATATATTTGCTTCAATTTCGATATGGAACGTCGAGAAATTATTTTTTCCCCCCTTTTGTGTGCCATATTAGAGTTTTTTGCATTTTGTATGAAAACGGTTTAAACTACAACCAAACTGTCAATTAGCAATATGATCCTCGTTAAATTAACTACAACAATCATCTTGGAAGTATGTAGATCGGACTTATAGGTTAGAAGCTGTTAAGTGATATTACAACTTTTACAACAGGACAAGGACCCGTACTAAAATGCACTAAAATGGTTTAAGATTAGTGTTCGCTGTTCATATTTAGTCGTACTTTTAAGCGTTATAAGAGTAGGTAATTTAGGTTATAATCTACGGTGTCAGGGTTGTAATTCTGGTGCACGTTTTCAAGTTAAGTAGGTTTATAAATGTACAATTTTATTGAAAGACACTATGCAATGAATAACACACAGTATTTAATAACGTGAATTATATTCCAATATCAACGAAATTAATAAGATCCCCCTTTTTGACAAGAAAAATCCACAAAATCCGTTCGTAAACAAAACTTCATGTTTTGCCTGAAATTCTACCAATATTCAATAAAAGGATAGATAGTCCATAAACAATTCAACCATTTACATATTTATTATTATTCTCCATATAATATTAATTAATATAACCTTTTAGCCGTTACACATAGCCATTAGACATACAGAATAGCTTTGTCTGTGTCCTAGGCGAGGTTAATCACCACGAATACGCCCTATACCGCTCAACTAGCTACACCACCAGGTCTTACCTGCATATTGCATAACGGGCAGCTTGCTTGACATAATTAAATATTGTAATTTGTATGTATTTTTTTTTAGCAGTATTTTATTTGTGTATATGTCAATTTTGTATTATTATTGTTTTGTATAAATATTTCGTAGATTATTTTAATAAACGGGTTACATTTCATTAGAATAATCATAAGGTTGATATTATTTAACCACGGGGAGTTGTGTTTGACACTTTGACAGTTGGTTAATCATTTAAGAACTTAGTCTCGATCCCCTGGAAATATCAGAATTAGTCTATGTTTTACATCAGGATTCCAGCCGTCTAAATACCAAGTTTTATCGCAATCGGTATAGTGGCTTTCGCGTGGACAAGTAACAAACATACAAAGACACAAAGTTTTACATTAATGTTATTGGTAGAAATGATAACGTATTCTTACCACGTATCGATAACTAGTTTCCTATAGGTAACGAATAACTATCTATTACCTACAATAATACCTACCTAACATAATACTATTATATTGTCAGATTAGTTCGGGAATTGTTAGTAGCTCGGTACTCGATAGTGGTAACGATAAAATATGAAATATGATACAATTTTGTAATTTTTGTGTCTGTAAGTCAATTGCGATAATTTTATTTTAATGTGTAGAAAAACAAACACGATTTAAGGTTTACTTAAGTTAACATAATAATGTCGTTAGGTCAAAAGGCTTATAAAGTACCGAAAACTATAAAAAAAGAAGCGAGAGAAGTACTAAATTCATATAATGATACGGCCTAGGTTTAGAGTATCTGATTTTATATATCCTTACAGACATTAAACAGATGCTGTATCTCACTCTATGTGACCGTGTTAGATCATAAAGCATAAGTGCTCAAATCCCTAAAACATAAAATAACATTGTTCAGAAGTTTCACATAAAAGAATATTCCAAGAATAAAGTAGGTAAACAATATAACCAGGCTTTGCCAGACTGATATATTATGGGGAAATGTGTGGGCGATGATCTAACACCCACGATATCACACAATATATACCTACCTATGACAACACAAAGATATTACTAAAAATGTATTGTGTGATGTGTCTTCAAATAATTTCAAACTATAAACAAAATCCATGATGATTTCTGTACCCGCGAGACTGACACAACACGGACGTTAATAGACCATGCCTGTACAAACATAGAAGACTTTTCCAGTACCCTGACGATAATCGATGCACCCTTAGCCGATCATAAGCAACTATATCTGGAATTGAAGAAATACAAACATATAAAACATAAGAAACGGATACAATATGAAGCTATCGACTATAAGAAACTCTATGAAAATGTACGCGAAAATCCAGCTCTAAGCGAAGCTAGCTGCTTTCAGGACTTGGAAAATTATATTAAGGATAAAATAGAATTACACAAAATAATAAAGACTAAAGTTCAAAACTTGCCAAAAGAAGACTGGATTAATAAAGAAATTATAGAAGGAATTAAAACAAAAAACACACTATGGAAAAAGTTAAAGAAGCAAAAGAATAATGAAAGTTTAAAAAATGATTTTGTAAAATATAGAAATAACCTAGACTCATTAATTAGAAAAACTAAAGATAATTATTTTCACAAAGAATTCAACGACTGTAAATCACCGAAACATATGTGGAAATTAATTAATTCACTCGTAACGAACAAAATCAAATGCAGTAGCGCACCAACTAAACTAATAAATCACAATAATAATAATATTATTCAAAATCCATTAGAAATCTGCAACCTTTTTAACAAGTTCTTTGCTTCCATAGGCACACTATTAGCTGACAACATACAGAAAAACACTCTAAACTCTGACTATTACACTCTTACTTACTTAAACAATGAACCATCCATTAAAATGAGCGAATTACGATGCTGCTCTCCAGAAGAGGTACTTAAAATTATTCAAAACTTAGACGCCAATACTAGCACTGGACTTGACGGAATTAACACGAAATCACTAAAGTGTATTGGTAATTTAATTACTAAAAATATGGCAGACTGCATTAATAAGTGTCTAAATGAAGGAGTCTTCCCAGATAGTTTAAAGGTAGCAAAAGTGACACCAATTTATAAATCTGGCACTAGAACAGACCCCGGGAACTACCGACCAATATCAGTCTTGCCTGTTATATCCAAAATTTTTGAAAAAATAATTTATAGAAGGCTTCACAAACATCTAGAAGGTTTGAATTTTTTATATAAACACCAATATGGTTTTAGACCAAAATCTAATACACTCTCTGCTGCAATTGACCTAGTAACTAAAATTAAAAATAATATTGACAAAAAGAACTTCTGCGTAGGTATTTTTATAGATTTTAAAAAAGCGTTTGACACCGTCTCTCATGATATATTGTTACATAAGCTTAGGAACCTGGGTATAACGGGCAAGGCTCTGAATATGTTTGAGACCTATCTAAGTGGCAGATATCAAGTCGTGCGAATTGAAAATGTACAGAGTACTCCCCAGGGAATTTCCTGTGGAATTCCCCAAGGATCGGTGATAGGCCCGTTGCTATTCCTTATTTATGTAAATAACTTAAGTAATATTGGACTGACCGGCCATATAACAATGTATGCCGATGACACCTGCCTATTTTACTTCGGACCAAAACTTAATGATTTGATAGACAAAGCACAAAGTGATTTACATAAGTTTAGCATCTGGTGTCGCAGTAATTTATTAACAGTTAATGCAAAGAAGACTTCATTCATGATCTTTAATGCTAAAAATAAAAAAGTTCCCAAATATGAGCCCTTACACATAAACAACACTAAACTGCAACAATCGCATTGTGAAAGATACCTTGGCTTATATTTGGACGACAAGTTAACTTGGAAAGAGCATATTGAGTATGTTAGGTCAAAATTGTTATCGCTCAATGGTCTTTTACATAAATCAATATCATGTATACCACGCAAAGTACGTTTAAACATCTACAACTCTTTAATAAAGTCACATTTAGAATACCTCATAGAAGTGTGGGGCTCCGCTGCTAAAACAAATCTCAAAGACTTACAAATTTCACAAAATAAAGCAATAAAAACCCTATACCACTACAATTTTCGGACACACACTCGCACCATATATAAAGAAACGAAACTACTCAACCTCAAACAGATATATACCTACCAAACCTGTATCTTAATACATAAAATCCTCACCAATCAAATACATATAGACATAACATTTGAAAAAAGAAACTTCCCAATGGGGCTAAGAAATAAAAATAAGATTAAAGTGAGTCAGCCGAGAACAAAAACATATGGTGGTAATAATATAATGTTTAGAGGTGCGCTAATGTATAACAACCTACCTAACGATGTAAAAGAATGCAAAACTATGCCAATGTTTAAATCTAAATGTAAAAATTATGTACAAGAAAAGATATTCGACTAAACTGCTCCGACTCTCGGAAGTCACTATAAACTAACATAATGCTAAGCTTATACTAAACTCATTGTAAGTGGACTATTGTCTTTTATGAGTAATAAATTCTTTAAACCTAATATAACTATATTTCAAAACAGTGGTTTTCGTCGTAAGTTTTAAATAGATCTAAAATCTACATTGGTAAAAAGTCATGGTTTGGAACTCTTCTACAGCACAGTCTGTATTTGGTTAAGATATAAAGGGGTAGTTACATATAAGTGTGGAGACTGAGATAGTACTCGCCTCAATATTATTTTAACCAACCACCTTTTAAACTATGTAATATAAAAGTATAGAGAACATTAGTACAACCAACAATTGTCATGTAACAAAACTCGTAGTGTCAGTGTCGTCTTTTATTTAATGTTTAAAATAACCGTTTTTATTTGCCAATAACAGGCAAACCCGATACTTTACGATTTAAGATTTTGTTGCAGGCCTTTATTTGTTGTTTGTTTTAATGTCATCTATACATTGGTATAGATCTGAAAAGTGGCAACCCCTTTCTAAATGTAATCTTATAATCATGTTAAATAAACAGACAACATAATATAAAATAACCAGTAAATATATAATAGAGAGAACATCAGATAGGATTACAGGCACGAGAACTCGTGACCTCTAAACTATATCGTCATAAACCTGTTATACGAGTACGAGCGCATTTAGCGATGCATTCTCTCAATTTGCCGAGCATCTCTCGAGGATCCATTGATTGGAAACCCTATCCTAATACAATCTAGCGTTTATGTTCAAAGGCTTCACAACAGCTTCCTCAGAATAGATTCCAGCAAATTAACCTCCATTAACGACTACCACGGTTTCGCATTAACTAATTTCACCAGATCTCGACCGATTTCAATTTTAAACTCGAAGAATCTTTATCGGATTGTTATTAGCATTTTGCGCATAAATTACTCAAGTTTTGTCATCACCAAAGATAAATTTTAGGGTTTAATCTACATCTCATCTTACTTTGCTCAATTAGTCTCAATTATTAATATTTTCAATAATTACCAGCGGATCCATTCTTCAGGTCCATGATGGTTACATCGGGATATTTTCTTTCTTTTTAGAACCAATTTTGCTAATGCAAATTACAGACGGAAAAATAGTTCTTAATAAATCTGTTATTCAGATTCATATGATATTTTTCGCTCAAGAGATCTATTTTTTGGAATCGCTTGATACGCTTTGTTAATACAAAGTTGAGAAAGGAAACGGACGTGTTAATTACCAGGAAACAGGAGTAAAACACCGAATCCTTGTTTCTCAGTTGATGTTAAAGCAAGACTTAAAATGAAGGTGGAAAAGGGGAAGTGTCGCCCCGGGCAGAGGTCATAATTCAATTAGTAACAACGCCTCTAACAACAGCAGGGAGAGACCGCAAACTGGTAGAGATTAAAAGCCTTTATCACCCTTACACAAACTTTATTTGAAAAACTGCCAAAGTTTTCCTGGAGACCGCGACCATTCGTGGTTCATAATTTTTATACTTACAATGCTAGTTGCCGCTTAAAGTTGGTAAACATTAATCTTTTGTCCTAATTTTTGCAAAACTATTCCGTTCACTATTTATTTATCGTATGGCTAGTTATGTTTCTCTACTTCAAAGCTTTACAGTTTTCAGGTACGCTACCGCGTCCTTGGTTGAGATTGTAAAATCTTCCGCTTGCCCGTGGTATTTGGTTAGGGGACAGTCAATACTATGTGGTGTACAGTCTGCTCGGGAGCTCCACACTGGCATACTGGCGAATCGCACCAGTTCCATTTGTGCCATAAGTAAGCACAGTTCCCAACTCCGGTCCTTATCCTATTCAGCATGCACCAAACGCGTCGGGGCTCCTCAAAGCCAGCAGGACGTGCCCCGAGATTAGGCCTGAAGATATCTTCATCAGGGAGAGATCTTAACTCCCATTCAGATGCCCAGACTTCCTGAGGGTTATGGGTTGGTTTAGGGTCATGGAACCTCAGCGCTGGAGGGTGACGGGACCTTAGTCTTGGCTTTTTATGGTCGACTAGGTCTTCGTGGATGGGTAGGGTTGGGGACGCTCGTATTTTTTGTATTTCAAGACTAAGGCATCTCTCTCTCCGTATATGAGGAGGCAGTATATAGGACAGAGCTGGTAGCCAGTAGGTTGGGGTAGGCTTAAGGCATCCAGAAATGAGACGCATCGTGTGGTGGAGTTGGACGTCAACTAGAGATATGTGAGCGCTGTTCAGCCAGACCGCAGAGCTGTATTCAGCCGTCGAGTAAACCAGCGAGAGCGCCGAAGCCCGGAGTGTGGCTGCATTGGCACCCCAGCTAGTTCCCGTGAGTTTTTGAAGAATGCTGTTGCGGGTTTTCAGCTTTGCAGACACTTTCTCAAGATGCAGTTTAAAATTTAGGCTTCTGTCGAGGGTAACTTCCAGGTATTTGGGGAAGAAGTTATGTTTAAGACTGGTGTTTCTAAACTTCACCCCGAGCTCTTTGTTGGCCATCTTGTTGTTCAGGTGAAAGCAGGCTACCTCAGTTTTAGTAGGGTTAGGGCACAGGCGCCATTTAGAGAAGTAGATGTCCATGGCAGAGAGATCTCTTGCTAACGTTACTTCGGTAGCCGCCATGCTCGCATCTTGCGTTACCAGCGCCAAATCATCCGCATATCCAAACTTCCGGCTGATTGTCTCGGGCATATCGTGGATGTACACATTGAAGAGCACAGGTGCGAGGACTGACCCCTGCGGGAGGCCATTATTGAGCACTCTCACTCGGCTGGCACAGTCGCCAAGGTGGACGCGGTACGGTCTATTACTGAGGGCGTTTTCGAGCAGCCTGTATATTTTCATATAAGGGACTATTTTCACCAGCTTAAATAGCAATCCTTGGCGCCAGACGGTGTCATATGCTGCAGTGAGGTCGATGAATGCTCCGTTCGCTATCAAAAAGATTAAATCTATCAATGAACAGCATATTTTCAGACAACTTTAAACTAAATAAAAATAACCATTTTTGGCCAAGATATTATTGCTTTTTTTCTTAGATGATGATGATGGTATATTAATTCTTTACAAAATACTCAAGTAGCTTTTCAGTTTAACTTATATCGAGATCTCTATCTCAATATTTTCCCTGGTACATTACCTCGATAAATAAGAACCTGTCGTCGTATCAAATCGGAATATGTGCGGCGGTTGATCTCGATATAATCTCAATAACCTGATAGTCTAACGGGATGGAAAGTTTAGCTTCATTGGAAACCCGAACGCTGTATTGAGTTTAGGGAAAGCAAAGATACCTCATATGATATTCTTTTAAACATACAAGATTATTTTTCATGGAATTACGAATATTGTAACAAAACCCATGATTAGATTAAACTCGTGATTTTATTTATTTTCAATTTTATGCTTAGTAATTTACAATTTTTCAATAATAGAAGTAGCATTTTTGATTCATAAGAACATGATATTCTTGCGTGCGCTCGAGCTTACCCGCTGAAGTGTTTTCTTCACAAAAATGTATCTAGCTATATTAGATCCTTAACAGAAACCACATTAAATATTTCTTCTTAAGAAAATTTTACTTCGAAAATTATTATTTCCGCAGGTTCACTTAACCGCAAACCCAGAGAAAAATGTAGCTGTCATTTGAGAAAAATAAATCATACTTGTCAGTTTTGTAAGTGGCGGTCGGTTTCGACGATGTTTACGTATTTTTATTCTGTTTGTTGTTTAATCCGAGCCGTTGTTAACGAACAAGTACCAGGGAGTCAGAAGTGAGAAAGGGAAGTGGAAACAACTTTTTACGCCTTCGCTCCTTAATTTATATTTGTAGAGTTGTTAAGTTAATTATTATTTGCGAGCACTCTTCCGGGAGCCCATTGAGAATCATAAGGCACTAACTCTAGGTTGGTACAACGAGAAGTTAGTCACTGCTAGTTGTTCTTGTAAATAGCTTTAAAATACTTTTTTACCAATTTCTATTTAACAGACAGTTTATTTAAAACGAGTACAAAAACTACGGCAAGGATAGATTGGATAACATAACGTAAATTAATTCAGTCAATCTTAACAGAATTCTTGTAACACAAATCGAAGGTGAATCGTAAATGGATTCAGTCTAGCAATCCCGCACCAAAGGACGTGACGTGGTCGCTGTAAATCAAATTACAGACGAGTTCTCACCATTTGAAACATAAACTTTTTTAAATGGATTTTTGTACTTACTGATTTTAAAAAGGTAAATGTTGATTCCGATCACAATCTAACAAACTTAGATTTCTATCTTTTTTACGCCGAATGTGCATACAAAGATCATTGAACATAAAACGCAGATAAAGCCTGTCGTCGATTGTCATAGCAATACCCGCGTAAACCGCACGATCAAAAACATCCCTTGTTCCTTTACTTCGTAGGTACCTACTCATGATATCTGAAATCAATTTCCTCTCCATAACTGTCTGAGTACTGTCGAGTGTCAGATGCTGAACAAAGTCAAGGTAATCCCTTGCGAGATAGAGCACAATGCAAAACCGACACTCGACACGCTATTCTAAAACATACTCTGACACAACGTTTCAAAGTTGCTTCTTCAGTGATACGTCTCCGACTGTAATAAACTGTAGTTGGTAAAGAGTTTTTCCATTTCCATTTACAGGGGGAAGTGCGACGTCACATTGTTTTATGCACTTCGAAAATTTTCAAGTAGGTAATAAGAGACATGTAATGTAGAACTTGCACTATTTTATTAAACTTCATAACTTTGAATTTAACAGCGAGTTTCAGAAGTCATTCATCATAACATTAACAAAATTATACATTAAACTAATATGTCTCTTGATATACCGTATGAACATAACATGAAATGTTTTAATGAAAGCCTTCTACTCAAATATAACTTCAAAGTGGAAAATTACGCCGAGGAAATGATTGAAGCAGAATTTCTGGTCTCATACAACCAGTCCCACAACTAGGACGGGACAAAGGGAATGTAATGCCTACAAATCGTCTACGACTGCGTCGCAACCATTTAGTTTCAAGATGTCGCAACGACTTCCATCCGACGACCGACCCTACATTCAAAACGGACGAATTTAATCAAGAACAACACACAACTACCCCTATGGATGAAATAGAAAAATACATAGAACACTTTTTACTGCTTGTCCGTTTCCTTTTATTTCAGGGAACAGATTAATTGCACTTTACATTCGGAGCAGAGCGGACAGACGGTCGACTTTGACATTTAATTGGCTTTCTAACAAAAAAACCGTCCGGATTTCGCTTCAGCAAACTGTATACTTTTATAGCCTCTCAGTCGAGAAATAATAATAACTTTTTATAGGCGCTTAGCTATTTGTTTGCTTTGATAAAATATTCACCACAAAGGTTGTTTTTCAAACGACGGGAAAAAACTTAACAAAAAGGCTAACCCCGTACAAAAGGCAGTTGAAGGTGAATTCTTCAAATAGGTACTTATTTCTGTGTTTGTTCTGGCTCAGTCCTCTGGGGGCGAATATCTGGGTACTAGACGAGTACGCGACGGTCCTCTCGACTTGTTTAAACGTTACACAATCGATAGATCCAGTTAACTGGCCCTGGAAGCTCGACACCGATTACGATGTGAGCTTTGTTTAACGTTTTAAACTCTTGTAGCTATAATGTTATTTAATTTTGAGCCGATCATCCCTCCGTGGTTTGATTACATTTTGTGGAACGAAAGATTGCTTTTCCGTCGATAAATCTACTAAAGTCCTAGATTGATTAAAAAAGCGTATAATACAATTTAAATGTCGCGTAAAAGCAATGCCGAATTACATTTGAAAACCTTTATGGACTCCGAGCCAAATGCACAAACGTAAGTAAAAAATTAAAATGCAAAAGTAGCAAAAAGTGCCTTTATAAGCGATAGGGTTGTGACAGGTCGTAAGTCAAGCGAGCCACCACACCGGCATGCAGCACCGGTGGCACCGGTACCGGGCATCGTGAAGCGCTCTGTAAATTCAGCTAACGAATGACACTTGGTGGCATCGAATAATAAATGTGCGGTATGATAACGAGATGTGTTTTATTTGAATATTAAAGTAGAACTCACGTTTTGCTTTAATAACTCTTTTCATAGCTTATTTTGCTGGGAAGCTGGGAATATGTTGGCAACTAACTTTTGACACCAAAACAAACGCCAGCGATAAATGATAAGCACAAGTTTTTTTTTTTTCAAAACAATATAGTATGTGTCAGCGGTTGAACACTATCATCTCACCCGATGGTAAATTACAATGCTCTTACCTAAAAGATACGTATACACTCGTGACTTGCAGATCCCCAAGTAAGCACGGGACCTTCAAGGTACACGAGTTAGGCGGTAGGCGACGGAAGACGGCAGTGGAACGATAATTTTTACGTCCTTTTATGGTGCATCGGCCCACGGCACACGGAGAAGTTAGGTTGGTTTAGTGGCAAACACAATGATTTACTTATATGTTAAGTCAAGCTTATATAAGACCATTCATATAATCTGCACAAGGAAGAAATGTTTCAGTAAAATATAATGAAAAATCCTGGTTAACCCATAAAAATAATAAAATAAGCGTACAGACGAAGTATCCAAACCAAACCACATGAATACCCAAACAACAATTTTGTAATAAACAGACGGTAAAGTACTAGAATATTCAATAAAAGCAAAGTTTTCCCCGAGTTAGAGTCGACTCCGGGCCTCTGCCTCTCTAAACAAATAAACTACAAATATTCGTTGCTATCGGTTGCTTCGTTTACACAGCCAGGATCAAAAATGTCTTGACAAATTACATCACGTAAATATATACGTAAATATGACTTATATTTAAGTATACGGGTGAATTATATATCTGAGTCTAGGTGATTTTAAATCTTAATAAATAAATCTTAACTAGTTTTTATCCAAGTTTTTGTTCGCGTAAGGATTGAATTTTACAAAATCCTTTCTCACTGGATATCTAATTCATAAGAGCTAGCTGTATGGTAAATTTTAGCCTGATTCATTCATCATTAGTTTGAGTTTTGCGTTGACATATCAGTCAGTTAGTCAGGACTTTGAATTTAATATTTACAGTCTCGGAGACAAGCCGATTTTGAAACTTTAAACTTAATTGGCAAAAATAATCCTTATGTATTGCTGCTCTTGATCGTCTAAGCTGAGGGGATATATAGGTTCTGGGCAAGCCTATTTCATCTAATTTATATTTCAGACCCTACAGCGGGCGCTCTGAACGCAAGGATTTAAGTTTCCGTCGCTGTATAAACCATTTGGATTCGATGTAAAAGGCCGATATTATTATTATCTGCACTACATCTTTCGGTAGATTTACCGATAGATAAGAAATCTTGACAACACACAGAGGAAATACTTTGTTAGTTGTAAGTATATTATTTTTATCTAAAAAGCCACCTCATAATCTTCAACAAACATTGACCGCATGTTAATTGGTATTCGCTTGTTATATTTAAGCAAGCACATGAAACCAAGGTCCGCAGAGGGTCCTTCTGAGAGCGGTGCTTGTTATCACACTCGCCAGGGGAAATTAACAGTGTACCTCTCACACGCTGCTGCTACCCTGGTACCTTCATATGCTCACTACTGGAGTTAATTAATTAACTACCTACTAAATAAGGGTTTTTTTGTTTCAGTTCAAAAATAAGTTATATATAAGATATCTATATTCTTACAACAGTATGGATTGGACAAAAACTTAAAAAAATCAAAGCACATACATGACTTTATCTTTACTTTTACATGGATGGTTGTTAGGAACTTTATGAAATAGAAGTACGAGTATGTTGATAACACTATAACTTTACTCGGATTCGGTTTTTGTTTTCTAAACTAGTTCCGAATCGCTCGATGGACGGCGCTGAGATCTAATTCCAGGGACAAACAATTATTGTTGTCGACTTTATTAGCTTGTCAGGGAATGCTATTAGCCCATTCAGCCGCGTTACACACTACGTCAATTTTTACTGATTACAGACATATTACAAATGTTTTAATCCTGAAGCAAATTAAAATTCTGGTCTTTCTTTTTGAACAAGATATTCAAATAAACAAAGTCAAGATATAGTAGAGAATAGAGATACACGTATTCTAACTTAGATAGCCTTAAATTCGTTGTGAATTTAAGGCTATCTAAATTGGTCGCTTCGGAACAGGCAACTGAACAAATCAAACTTGCACCTACGTACTGCACTTGACACACACAAACTTCGCAAAGTGAAACCTCCAACTATATTATGTTCTACTGGTATCGGCTTCCGAACGACAATAACTTTAGTTAGGTGAATGTTCTTATATCCCCCACATAAGTCTTAGTAGTTTTTAACTAGAATTATCTTCAAGAAAGATAAGATAAAGTCAGAGCTAAAGTACTACTTACGGTTACTCGAGTTTCTAAATCGTTATTTCTTAGTTAATATAAATACGGAGCTATCATAAAATAAAAATAAACGAAATAGAATTACCTCGTATAACTTTCTGAAACTTATTCAAAACCAATCAAATATGAAATCTAACTTCATTCTGCATACTAACCAACTTTTTTTCTATAAAAATAACTTGCTTTCATAAAAAGCCCTCATTACTTACGATAATTGAGTTTGGAACTTGCAAACCCACTTAAAGTTAGAACTCAGAAGTAAAAGAACTTTCGAAAGCGAAGTTAGCTTAAATGAAAACTTGGTCCATGCGAGTTCGGAGGGAATTATGATTATGAGGAGGGATATGCAGCGCTAACAACGCTTTCCTATCAGAGTACAGCTGAGGCAATTACCTGGCCGGTAATAGGTCCGTGCAGCGGTCGGGAAATTGACGCTTGCTGTGTTATTTCCACTCTGATGATTTAGCGATGCAGCCGCTGCCGTACCATCATGCACCGATTTTATAATGAGATTATTTATAGAATTTTTGACACAATAGTGTAGCAATCTATGATAAGTTTCAGTACCCTGTTTTATTGAGGTTATAGATAGATAGATAAACACTTTATTGCACCATAAAAACAAAACGCAAAATGATTACATATAACAAAATTAAAATTAATTCTAACTTAAGTAACTACCTATATGCTAAAAGAAAATTCATACAATCCACTCACTACCGGCATTGAATATCATGAATGGTTGGGTATACCCAACGCTAGGGAAACAAAGCCTTTGTAAGGCAAATAAATAGGTTAATTAAATGAGAGAGCTAAAGCTAATTGACATGCCAACCCGAGGTGCGTAGGTTACGTACCGATCTACACTATAAATACATATCTAACTAGAAACACGTGGGTGTCTCTGCATAGTTCTAACAGCGTGATTATACGTATTTTAAAGCTATTTGAATTAACCAACGAAACAAGGCGAATTTTCACAATTAAAACAATGTGAAACAGCGACGTCCACAAATCATCGACAGTACCAGGATATCAGGACACGACAGGCGGTCGATTACATTACCAGGCCCGAGTAGATGAATCAGCCAAGTGACGGATGACCGCGCGCGGCCACCGTGTAATGGAACTGTCAGATTGTAAAGCGCTACGCGTGGTAATCTCTATTGCTGACTGTAAAATATACTGACAATATCGCCCACAAACAAAATAAAATGTTGATAGAGCAATTAGAGATTGTAAATGTTTTGCTGGTCGTTCGACGGATGTGTAAAATTCAACAGTATCGATTTAGTTTGGAGCCAGGGTACCAAACTAACGTGTCGCGCCATCAGCTCAATTTCGATCGACGAATGCAGAGTGTCATGTAATTGTTCAATTAGAACATGTACACGTACCTTAATTAGAACATGTACACGTACCTTAAAAATTAATTGGACAGACGACTTAATTAAAGTCGTGGACGTCCTGTGGCTGATATCATAATAATAATAAAGAGGCAAATTAGCGTTTAATTTTTCTGCTATTTCATCAAAATTAATTATTTATCTCTATAGATTCAACTTCAATTTTGAGAAGAAGGTAACTCTAGCAATCAAACCTTAATCAATATTGTAGTAGAACAGGGAGGCATAAAAGGCCGACACCTACATAACCGTGCACACGTTCGAGACGCGATTCCCAGGTGTCGTAGTAAACAGCAACGTGAAATGTTAATGCGGGGGCGACACGGACCGAATCCTAAATAGGCCGGAATGACGCCAGGAAGATCCAATATACTCACCGAACCTCGGTACTTTCACCACTTTTAAACAGGTATTGTTTCTACGTCAAACAGAAAAGTTTACTTTCCAAGCTTCCTGTTGGAAATTATCTATTGGAAGAAGTGAAGCAGAAGTTTAGTCAAGTATTTAAAATACGAAAATCAAGATCCATCATCGAATGACAAAAAGTGTTGAAATAAAACCCTAAATTCTTTTGCAACAAAATAAAACAATTTATCATTCTATAAAACAAAATTTATAGCCCCGCTATATTGAACGTGTAACAAAATGAAATTCCAGATAGAATAAACACGGTTTTTTCATTACCCCTCCACCCGTTGTACCAGGCTAGTATAAATACCGGGAGGTGTATACAAACTGCGTAACCGGGCCAGTCTTGTCCTCGTAAAAGGTTACTGCCGAGATAATTCAGGTCCAACCACTGGGACATGGGGGAGCTTGATATACGACCCACGAATTACCAAAACCGGAGAAATCTATCGCCCTCACACAGTTCTTTGGAAATTTGATTTTTATGATATTTCAAACAATCTTAAAGTTTTGATATGGGTCTACTTTGAAAGCCAATTTATGCAAAAGGATAAATGAGCCCCACAGGTAGCTGAAATTTGAAAATTCATCCACTTAATCTCGAGGTACGAAATTTATGCAAAGGTAAGTAAATAGAACTCCCCGATCTTTTCACTCTTCGGGGTTGAAAGTCTCAAAGTTTCTAAAGAAGCTTTTGTTAAGTAAAAGCATATACGGGCAAGCTTTAAATAAAATATAGACAGGTACTTAGCAAAATATTTAAAACTGAACGAGCACCGTAATGGATTATTTTATGAAACCAACTATCCTGAAATAAATAATCAGCTTTGCCTTTAGAATTCAGTAGATTTCATTTGAGTCTATGAGATGTATATTTATAAAGTTGTCTGCGGCTTTTAGTCGCTGGAATACGAATGTTTCACTTCTAATAATTCTATTTTGAATAACATATGAAATTACTTTGGAAATATTATCTGGGTTATTTTGCTTGTTTCTTTGGCCCTTTTGTTTCTTTGAGAGCACTTAGAGCATGTTCGTTAACATTATCTCTGTTAATTACGAGCTTCAGAATTAGTATTGTATGAGAATGAATGGCAGCTGAGTGAACGTATAGGCCTTGATTGCCTTCTCAATCAATTGTAAGTAATGTTTATGGCAGCTTTTGCTTTATGGAAACTGAATAAATGTAATCAGTTGGTTTTATTCCTAGCGTTTTTTTTTGCAATTACATTTCCGAAAATCGTATTGGCAGGATTCGAACTTATGTTTTTTGCTGTATCATATTACACTATCTATAATATAGGTACTTATCCGAAAACAAAGTATTTTATTAGTTTCATTGTATTTTGTGATGTTGAAAACCAAGCCTGTTTTTATGGAAAAAGTTCAATATTCGTTCCTGATTTATCATTATCATCACGAGGGTCGAGAGTGTCTCCGCATCATTACCTTCGAAGAGGGGACGTGACGCATCATGTTAGTGGAGTACATTCATTGTTTATTCTGGAGTATGGAGTATATGTTGTAATCTTTTACTATAACCCATGTACTTATGTATGTATGAATTTACTTTAAGCGATAACGTCACCTATTTGTACATGTTTTTACTTAATTATCATTTGTTTTTTGTTTTTTTTAGTGAGTAGTTAATAAAATGTATTGTACATAAAATGATCCACCTATAAGTATATATAATTATGTAGGTAAATAACCTCATAATATCGATAAATTCAACCGATCTCTCCCGGTAAGGCGCGAGCGCGCGGCGTCAACCCATTAAGTGCTATTCTAACAAACTGTTGTTATTCTAAAATAAAGTAATTTATTAGCTTATTTCAGGACAGGTTAAACACGGTCGATGGAAAGGGAGCTGAAGGTACTGAGTTACCTTATTTAATTTAAGAAGCATATAAAATCCAAAACCAATTTGCCTGTCGCATAAGTCACCTAGTTTTTAACTTATCTTAACTTAAAATTAAAAAGACGGTATAGCTCTTTGTGTTTGGTCCCTATATGTATCTTAATATTTGTTATTAGATGATTGTATTAGATGCCCGCCCAGACATTACAGCGTCGTATATCATGGATTAAAAGTTTCTGACGTTCTGTAATAAATTACGTAGACAAGACGGAAAGGCCTATTTATTTACATCAAATACAAGTCAAATAATCATCAAATACATCCATTTTGACAAGTAAATTACAAGTTGAAAAGCTAAATTAAACTTATTAGACAACGCTCCCGTTACATTCTAAACTAGGTCAATATAATTCAATTTGTCTGTAACAAAACTTACAATATTTCTCTAAGTTTTCTATAGGGAGATGTTAAGTACCAGGACACCATAACGTAGTAAGAATACTAAGCCGCTGTGTTGTGCGTCAGATGTTTGCATACTTCAAACCCCAGCAAACATTCAACGAGATAAAATACACATCTACGTATACTTATCAAAATCTTTATTTGCCATAAATACAAAAGGTAAAAATTTTAAAGTCCAAAATTATGGGAAAAATTTGTACATAAAGTGCCACTGTGCCTTAGCGAGGTAAGTATAATTATTTCATTGGAAAGTAAATAACTTGTTATATAAGATTAAATAAGGTTAAATAAGACTTCAAGGATTTTCACGGAAATTGTGTGGAAAATTAAAGCTTAGCTTTACGTCCGCTAGGAGGCGCCTTTAAACTTTCATAATTTTTGCATTTTCAGGAATGTAACAGTAGTGTTTGCTATACGGAAAAACCCACACTACGAGTTTAGAGTAGCAAAACATTGACCCCCAATTCAATGGCTAGCACATGGAATTGGAGATCAGTTACATTCGTGCAAGGGTCAGGTAAGGATAAAGGTAAACTAGGTCTAAACTAGGGCTCGTGTACTCTCTTTTGTAGTATTATAATAAATGTTTTATCTCTATAATCCCGAGCAAACCCACTTATGCCAATAAACGTGCACGCTCATGTACTATGTTATGTATGTTTTATCGAACTTTGTTTAAAACTAATTAGGAACAATGAGGTTTAATTTAATATAATTATTAGTAATTTTACAAGTACCAGATGTCGCCACGAGCAGGGATGTGGAAAGATTAAAGAGGTTGCTTACTCGTAGATCTGATTAATTTTATACTTTTCGAAAGAGGTTGTAATTAAATAAATATTGAAGGACATTCCACACATCGCGATCCAGCCTCAAGCTAACTAGACTTGTGTTACGGATATACTACTTATATACATTTTTTGTAAATGTATACTTATAATAAAAACAAGCAGACCACAGACAAATATCTAAGCATAAAAACTTGTCTGAGGTGGGAATCGAAGCCGCAACTCTGTGTTTGGCAATCCGGCATGGTGACCATTAATTATCAAAAAAGGTTGCATAGAAAATTGTTTTATGTCGAAGGAGGTTTAATATCTGGGTATTATAGTCGAATGAAGTTGGTCGCCATATTTATCCAGAACTTATATTGTTCCTGCAGACGCACAAACATCTTCATCCTAAATTTATTTGCGACTTGCTTCTCATTAAATATAAGGAAAATCTAACAACTTCGAATGCTATGAAAGAATATTTCTTCGGGTGTCACGAGTTGTCGAGAAAGTTTACAGGAAATATCGCTACAATGAGACTTGACGACGAAATCTTAAAAGTTTCCTACAAAGATATGTTATAAAGATGGAATGTTGTGAATTTATATCGTATTGCGAGGAAATGTTGCGCTTGGACAATACTTATTGTAATGGATGAAGATAATATTACATTTTGTCGTTGCCATTCTTCTTCGTTCTTCGGACATTGTTCTTCTTATTTACGTATGGTCACTATACGCACTATATGGTGCTAACATTAATTATTAACTTATATGAGTGTTTCCCGAATAGGGTATTTAAATTAATCATTTGAGAATGGGTCTATTCTATGGGTCCAAAACCGACTACAAGTCATTTTGCGAATGGATTATTTATTTACTTATTATACCGGGATTTCAACTTACGACCTTCGAAATAAAAGTCTAGGTTATTTCTATTACACTCAGTGGCGTAGCTAGAGGGGGGGCGGCGGGGGCAGTCCGCACCGGGTGTCACTCGCTTAGGGGTGACACACGAGCCCCGTTTCACGAAAGTACAAGTTACAAGTTTACTATCCTACGATGGTAACATTGGTGAATAAAATGGCAACATTGGATACATTTAAAAAAGTACTTTTTTGTTAATTACAAGTAAAAAATACCTAACCCTAGTGCATTTTTCTTTTTTTATCGTAGAATTAGACGTTAGTCGAGTTAATTTTTCATCGGAAGTCATAAGATTTTTCTAAATTTACTTATAAATAGTAAGAAAAACTACCTTGCTTCGAAGATTGGTAAACTTGTAATTTCCAAGTAACGTTCATGAGGAATCAAGATAATATTACGGTTTAATAGGTTCTTGAGGTAAAGAATAGTAGAAATACAAGTTCTTTTGCCTAAAAAGTAATTTAAATTTTGGGGTGACACTTACAATATTCGCCCCGGGTGCCACCCATGCTAGCTACGCCATTGAATTTACACAATCAGTACTCTACCTACATGTAACTTGGCCACTTAAATAAATAAAACGAACTAAAGTCAAAGCGGTTAATTTATAACCAGAAGACGTTTTAAACTTTCATAAATAAACATTGCCAAAGCGGAAAACCAAATGGAAGTTTATAAAAAACAAAACGAAAGCAATATTCGAATAAAAACAAGACATTTATTCCCGCAAACATTATGCTAATCGTAATTGAAACCCATTCGTGCCGAGTATTGGCGAGCTACTTCAGACAGATACCCGATCTGCCCGAACCACTCGCCAATTATGCTCGGAAACTGCTCGAAAAGTGCTTGGAAACCAGCACTTTCAAACGAGAAATTAAAAACTCCTGTAACTAGTGCGGTAGGCAGCTATTGGCATGATCGTAGACATATCATAGCATTTTTATCTAACTATTATAGTTGCTTAAGTTACATATTTGAAGCGGAAAATTTAATTTAATTTAAATAAACGTGTAGGCAGCTCAAAGACATAGTTCAGGTAATGTGAAGCCATTAACATACCTGAACTCTTGACCAGACAGAAGGAAGGACTAGGACAAACTTCAAACATTAGAGCCCAATATACGGTAAACTCCATACAAATACACAAACCGTGCGAAACCATAACTTGAATAAAAAGCCGGTAAATATTCAAGTTGTACACAAACGTTTTTATATTGTGCAAATGTTTCTAAAAGCTCCGCGGTACATTCATAACGTCGGAGGTTCATTAACAGAACGACGACGTGATGCCGGCAACCACCGCCTCTCACTCAAATGCAACCTGCAAATACTTAAAGGGACAAAAGCGCAGCTTCTACTCGCTGTCTGTTTTATTCAGGTGCTGTTTTGTGAACATTTACTAATACAAATTGCAAGAATAGAAATTGATATTAGTAAAGCTTAATATTTCTCATATCCTTAAAATTATAAACGAATAATGTCGATTATATACATCGTAGCATTTGCGTCTACGAGTGTAGCATATTCGTAGACCGCCTACGTCGTAGCCGCTTGTAAAACGTAAGACGTAGCTAGTTTCTCCGCAAAGAGGTTTTGTTCTAGGCTTGCGGACAGCTGTGTCACTGTGTTGCAGTCTAATCTCAGAAGTGGGAGTTGATGAAGGAACAAAAACACAAATACATCTACAGCCTTCGCACTACACTTATAACTAATATGATAAATGTGCAAGTTCCTTAGTGTATGTTTCTTATCTCTTGTTACGGAACCTTGGTAAAGTATTGAATGAAGCCATTGAATAACATATAGTCTACCTTGATATTCCCATGGAATTGGAACTAACGAAGTGTAACTAAATCAAGGAAATGACTTGCCCAAGTTACGGACACCGATTCAGAGACATCTTGTTCAGAACGCGGATGCAATTAATACCTCGTTCGATTTATCAAAGTAGATACGTGTCAGCCCTTTGTAGAATATATTCGAGAAAGTTCCAACATATGTATCTAACTTTTATTAGGTTTACAGGATGTGCGTACAATATAACGCAATCTATAAAAGAAGTTAGGTATTCAAACACAAAGGCGTCACAAGTTTCAGCCTCGTTTATCGATTTTTCTTAGAGCTCTCTCCATTAAAGACAAAATATACTTATAACTACAATAGATGGGTAATCTTTTCACTGATCCCTAAACAATCAACTCAAAACGTCAAAAGTATTTCGAATAACCGAGACTCAAGAACTGTAATAAAAAATGTGCTAAGGAAAATGCTCTGAAGTAGTAGGTACTTTTATAAGTAATTTATATCTCTCACATATATTTTATGAGATGATTAGATGGGGCAAACTCGCTTCAAAAAATGAGTCCATTAAATGTTATTATTAAGATACATAATACGAGGACATAACATCGGTAATGTCTCGCCATTCGGATTTATCGTCCTATACATCGGGCGGATCCTTTATATTAATGATACATGATTTATCCAAAGAAAATTCAGAAAAGGGTCATAGATCTAAGCGAAGGTAAATCTTTTCTAAAAAAAAATGGGCTGAATTTTTAACTCCGCTTTTACATAAGAAGGTCATTCTTATGATCATATTTTACAAAGAAATAGTTAATAAAATATTAATAAAAGTTTATTTTTCAGTAAAGATACATGCCTAAATATAATTAAGGTAGGGACTAACTTTAGATTAAAACACCTATTTAAACTAGAACAGTTCTTCCTTAATTGGGCATACAGAAGAAACTATACCTACCTACTCGTAATTGGTCACGAATGTTGTTCGTCTTTATATTTAATATTTATTTAATTTTAAACAGAACGGTCGGTCGGTTATTAAAGCTTTACTTTAAATCCTTCCAAACATTTCAGTCTTGTGAGAAGGTATCATCTTTTTCGGGTTCTGCATCGATCCCAACGTCTCCCGTCAGTCGTTAGGCATCCAATAAGTTAAAGTTTTATTTATCTAGTACGCAGTAGTTACCTACATAGTAAGTAGTTAATGTATGGTGTAAAACACTGATTAAAGGAACACACACAGGTGCGTTCTCCTTAAATACCAATGACCGTAAAACTTTAATAAGGCTAAGTGTGTCGCGTGCGTGTCCCTCGGTATGTTTTAACGACACACAACAAACAGTCAGTTAACTTAGTAGATACGCAAACAAACCTACACCGACACCAAATAAATCAATGCGAAAGCTTAAAAATTTGCCGCGTACCGCGCCAGCCATGCAAATTTTTACGCTTCCGTCAAATAAAAGAGGCCGGAAATCAATTCGGATATACCTAAAACAAAATATAACTGTTAAATCCGAGCACGCAGTAAACCTGTCTGTATCCAGGTTTTTTATTATGGACGGTCGAATTGCCACAATTCGCACTTACCTGAGCCGATATTTCAAAAAAGTATTAAATATTTTTATTTATTATATTTATCCTACTTATACTATAAATGGGAAAGTTTGTGTGTGTGTGTGTGTGTGTGTTTGTTACTCCTTCACGCTAAAACTACTGAACCGATTGCAATGAAATTCGGTATGTAGATAGCTAGAGGCCTGGATTAACATATAGGCTACTTTTTATTCCGATATTCCCACGGGATCGGGACTTACGCGGGTGAAACCGCGGGACGCAGCTATTTAATATAATTTAATATATTTATAGGAATTATTTATCATTTTTTAACCTCAGCATGACTTTATATAGAAAAACTTTTGTATAACTTTCTAACACGAAAATATGAGTCTTTAAAGTTCAAAATTACCATTCGAGTAACGAGGCGGGTTCTCTCTTCTGTAATTTCCATTTAACGTTGGGGTGTGACCACTTTTGTAACGTAAATAGGACTCGTTGATTTACAAACTTGGGTGAATATAAATAATTTTCACAGTTATTTAACGCATAAATAATAACTTCAACTGTAACCCTTCTCTCTCAGATGAAAATTGTACAAGCAATCGGTGTATAACACGGTGAAATTGGAGGAAAATCGTTAAAATCGTTAACTTTTTATCTGTTTAGGGTTAATGATACTTCAGAGTTCGAAGCGATACGTTAACACATCCTGTTAGATCTTAATTCCGTGTGGCAAAAACATTTAGGAATTATTAAGACATAAAAAGAACATAAAACCATCCGGATCTAACCTTTTTTGGTGGAACTGTTTATTTTCTTCACAGAATCCGATGAAAGATAAACGTGATCTTACTTCAACGGTTTGAGTTTGTTATCCAAACGATTTCAACCTCCGAAAAAGAATTTGAGTAAACACCTTCGAAAGGACTCCGTCCGAAATTTTACCTTAACTGCCGCATTCACAAACCTTGCTTGTTAAAACCTCAGTCAATGAACCTTTGAAAATGAAATTGAATGTCTCTGAAAACGTGACAAAACAATGATTACATTACTAATCAGCCAAGACCTAAGCAAGCGGCGGTAATGAGTTCCAACGGGACGGTGTGACGCGTGTGTGGTTATATTGTTAACCTCTACGCGTCTTGTTTGATAAACATGCGAGGTGATGTTGATCTAGGTTCGCTCAAGTGTGCACTCGTCCGATGATGATGCTTGGAGGCATAGTGCCACTATGCCTCCAAGCATCATCATCGGATGTCGAGCGCAACTACCAAGTTTCGTGTTATCTATCTAGCAGTCATTACACCAAAGCCACTTCAATTTACAGCATATAGACATTCAACATGCTAAACTACTGCATAGGACCTACCTACATAGTTGAAAATTAATACATTTTAAAAGCATTTGTTTTCTATTCTCCTCGAATGATGTAGGTACTTGCCTAAAACAAATACTTAATGTAATTTATCTAAAGTATAATCTTGGTTTCATTATGAGAGAGCTGCGCTACAAAAGGGCCGCCTTCTGCGCTCCAATTCCGTTAAAATATTAAAGATCATTAATGGCTATAAACGAATTAGAGCTCCAGTTGCACCTGACTCCTGACACACAATTACCAAAATGGAACATTTTAATGAACATTGATGGCGTTTATCCGATAAGGTGCTTACCTACTTTGACATTATACAAAAATTAAAAAGAACCGGGGACAAAATCTAATTGTGATTTAATACTTACCTTCGTTGCCAAAATACAAAAGGGTGAAGGTTTAAAATTGGCATAGAGTTCATTAAATGATAACTCCCTTTGGCTTTGTGCGAGAGACACGGGTGGATGGTAATAGTACATTACGATATAAGTGTGGTAAATTGATCTTTGCATAGAGGCGGTTTGTGACGCGCGAGCGGCAGCGAGCGTGTTAAAAAAGCCAAGATGCAAATATCAATTCCACACGTATATCGTACGACGTTTTTTATCACAGTTGCGAATAAAAGAAAAGACTTGAAAAGACAACAAAATAATAATTAACAAAATATTTGTGATAACTCTATGTTTACGTTTTTTTAAGGCAATATTTTTTGTAAATTATGCTCCGAAAAGGCCAGGCTAAAGACTTTTAACCTATACAGCCTTGTCTGACATACAATATTTTTTAGGGTTTTTTCTATTTGTTTTTGCATCGAGGGTTAAGAACAAAATACAATGGTACGGAAAAACAATATATTTAAGTAAAGAAAAAACAAAAAATAAACAACTCAATTTTTAATCGTTTTCTAAGTCATTATCACGTTAAATTTTCGTTCGTAAACTTACTTAACTTTAGAGACAACCATTTTTTCTAGCTAAGAAACTCTTTGGTACCTACCTTTTTTATACATCAAAACAGTATGTAATTAGCAGTAAGATACGTATTTAACCTATCGGGATAACTTTACAGCACTAGGTTGGCAATGTAAAACGCACGCGTGCATAATATGTTGGATTATGAGCCTAAAAGCCGTTGAATAAGATCCACTTTATGAGCAACTGTGATAAAAATGATTTTCACCTGCCAGGGAAGCGTACCTTACCTACCTTACCGGGTACTTGCTCGGTTAAATTAAGGCCGTTTGCTCATTGGTTCGTGAACTTTCAATCTTTTTACTATTGATTTATGAAGTTGTGGTTTACGATTCATTCCACTGAAAAAGCTATTTCAATTCGTTTTAACTTTTTCTTCACATTTCCATATTCCTTTACTTTACTTACTACTATGTTCCACTAGATGACAATTTAATGAAGAAAAAGTTTAACCCGCATTCCCAGTTTGGTGTATACTTTTCGCCATCTTGTCAACTCTTATAACTTTCTGTTGGTTTAAGGTTATTAAGCCAACAAACCCATATTAATTCTATTATAACGCACTTAGCATGTTGTTCCAGGATCACAGTAACCCATTTGCGATTGTTGCAAACACATCGGAACGGTTATATTTACGAGGCGCGTCTCTCGCTCGTTACATTAAATATTCAACATAGACCGATGGAGGCATCGACGGGGAAAGGAAACGTGCAATAACCGCAAATAATGATGAATTTTTAATACGTTAAGTGGCCGACACGTTATCTATGCACTTTGAATGATTTAAACAAATGCCAACATAAAATCATAGATGAACAATGATTATATAAACTGTTAGACTCATAAGCATCAAACGTCGAACCGAAAAGATGTCACCGTCATTTATAGATGGCACCCCGCTGATTTTTTACCTTATACTTTACGAGTTTCACAGGAGCTGAACATTATTTATGGTCCAAAAATATTGACCATAAATAATTCTCAGCTTCTGTTCAAAATGATTAAAGTATAAGTAATAATTAATCAAAAATATCTTAAATACTTCCAATTCTTTATTACAACGCCGTCTGCATATCTTATTTTCAAACATTTTCAGGTTGTATTCGTTTATGATAAAATAGACGCAATATAATCGGCTCGTGCGACGGTAAAGTACACGCATATGTGTGTTGATTATAACCTCTTTTTGCTGAGCAGCCGTTAGCCGTGCAGAACCTGGCTAGACTTTCAGTCGCTACGTTATATCGCGAACTAGTTAACCGGTCAGGATTTAGTCAAATAGTCTTTTCATGGAGGGGCATTTAAACTCTCCAACACAATCGTCACACAAGACCGAGCGATTTTGTACTAGTAAGTACATTTATAGGACAAGCGTTTGTTATCGTTGTTTGGTCTGGTAGTCCTTGGGTTCAGTGTATCGAATTATAAAACGGGACCCTTAATTATAGGATCGCTACGTTTTATATTAGATATTAAGGTATATGTTCTCTATTATTTAGGTAAAGATAAGTGGCGTACATTGTAAGAAATTGAATTTTATATCTTATAGGTAATTTTGTTAGGTATAATATTTTTAATATTAAAATTTAACTAGCTTTATACTTTTCCTTTAATTAAAACAGGTAAACGAACTTACGAAATACTTTTAAAGAGAGCACAAAGGCCTCATCCCTCAGATAATGAAAAAATCTTAATAAATCTCTAAAGGAGTTTCAAGGTAAAAATATTTCATTTTAATATTTGAGCAGAAATTTAAAATCATAATACTACAGAACAGTTCTCGGATATTCTTTTTTAATAACGTTGGTAGCCAAAAACCTATTCCAGCTAAGTAGTAGGTAAAATAGAACAACATCTAGAAAACAAGACTTCTGAATACATATTATATTTTTCATCTTTCTCTTGCCATGAAGTATTACAATCGAGCAGCGCATGTAGTAAACTACCGCCCCGAAGCAAAATATGGTTCGTGCTAGACAAAAATCCTCGACTATGCTGAATATTGGCGGAAAGACGCAAATTGCCCCGAGCGACGCGCTCGCTGGTTGGAGACGACCACCGTGAGCTGCTTGTTTCGTATGCAATATAACTTCTAAATCAGCTGTTTTTTTAGTTTAACGTATGTTAGAGATTTATTTTCCATGAATCGAAACGGCAACAAAGTTATATGTCATTAAAATAAAATATATTGATAATTGATTGTCAAAAAGCACTGAATTTTTATGTTTAACTTGCGAGTTGTACCTACCTTTTTTCAAAAAACTTTTAACTCTTTTCCAAAAAGGTACAAATTAAAATTTCACTATGGATAACGAAATAGGCTCTAACCTGTTTCTCGTAAGTCTAAAAAATATCGTAAACTTATCAAGTGGATACGAAACAAGGAAAACCTAAACTCGGTATATGTAACCAAGCGACCCCGATACTGTTTCAAAGCCTACCCTTTTTTATAAAACACCACTTGTCGTTATTACGTAATCCCGTATCCTGGAATCGGGCGATGTAGTTACGGTACGTTCTAGTTTCGATGCGGGAACTTCAAGCTTCGGTTTACAAAATAATCCAATAGAAAACTAAATAAGACGGTTTTAGTTTTAGTGGTCAATATAGGCGTGGTCAATACGGTCATTTGTTTTATGACAACCTAACCTATTTATAAATATAAAATAAAGAGTTCTGATTGACTGATACATCTAAATTTACATAGAAGATATATTTATCTTGATGCGTACTTACTTACAGTAAAATGTTCTATCTATTAATTTAGATTAATAATTGTCGCCATTCCATAGTTCCCAGTGAAACGGAATTCGTGATATCAATTAAGCACGATGTATGTGTGTGTAATATCAAAGTACCTAATCAATCAAATCTTCAGTTTAAGGTGTGCAAATTGGTTTAGATCTTATTACGTTTAGATTTGTAACAGTAAGCTTATCAAATAGTTATACTGTGAAATGTAAGTTTATACAAAAAATATTTTCATAGCAGGTAATAACTTGAGCAAAATGCGCTCCACAAAAGCCGGACATGTAAAATGTCGGTTCGACACGTAAAATTCCGGACTTCTGGCAATCATATCAGCGAGCGTCATCAACATAGATTACTTTAGGCTATAATCTCGACGAAATAGCTATTACTTACCTGCGCTCACGGTTCCAACGATGAATATGAAATGAAATTCTCATTGGAACTGTTCCATTGGCTCAAACTTCAGCATATGGTATACTTATTATACCTAGGTACCTTGGCTTTGCGTACATAATGTAGGTACTAACAGGGCACAAAATTGCATAGCCACCGTCACTAAGTGTGATTAATAATTTATTTGTAGAAAGAGATCATTACACCACAGGTTTACTGCACATTGGAGTAGTTCTAGACTTTTTACCTCTGTTTACAAATAAATTATATTCAAATTAAATGAATGACGGTCGTTACGCATTTTTCCCTTGATAGTACTCAGGTAAAGTAATTACAATTTAATGTTGAGTTGCGTAAGTTTTCTACCAGGGTGGAATAAAAATCGTTTGAAAAACTGTATATAATAAGCTTTTAAAGGCTTGCGAAAAAACTGTAGACGAAGATAACGATCAAAGATAAGTTTTCTTTTGAGAAAATACTAGATGAATTTATTGTAAATAATTAAATTTTAGGTCTATCAAAAAGCTTTCATTCAGGGACCATTCAGCAGATCTCCCATTCTTTACCTCTTTTAGGAACATAATACAAAAAATCCTGTGAGAAAAATTGAGTAATTTAATCAATCGTTGTGTTGTCGTATGAATCAACTTTCAAAACGAAACATGCACCAAAGACAAGAACTACACACAGAGAAAAATGTTGTAAGACGTACGAGAAATCTCGTAAGTGCAACGAGAACTTCTGTTTGGATCCGTGACAGCAGTACTCACTAGTTGTCTTTACCAAATATTTGTTATTCAGGACCAACCAGAAATTATTGTACACACTACTAGACTACTAGTACACACGGAGAAAAAATCTAGTTACGTTTACTAGATTCTTGTAAATGTAACTAGATTTTTTTGTAGTATATAATATATTCTAGTCCCCATTACAGTAATTATTGTAGAGTTTCATTCGATGTATAAATCAATTATAGTAATCCTAGACAGCAAAAAGGGATATTAAAGTTAGACTACATTGTCTCGTAGATTACGCGTCTGTACGCTCTACGAAAAATGCAGCACTTATAGCTATAGTGGAGTAAAGCCACATATAGCTTTAAGTGCAGAGTCTGTAATCCGTACGCACTCTTGATACAAAACAAAATTGTCGTCTCGACTAAGGTAACTTGATAAAACACAACGATAGCGCGATCTAAATTTACTACTGGCGCCATCTAGTTGCGACTTATAAAACTAAAAAAAATAGTAGGTACACATAAATCTAATTATTTAACTAGACTAACTTGCATTAATACCAAGTCGTTATTTGTATAAATAAAAGAACACAGTGTTCAGTTAAATGAACATGATATTATCTATGACAACTTAATTATTTTGTTACAAAAGCAACTTATTTTCAAAAACAAACAAAATAGTAAGGATAATTATATATTCTTGTAATAATTAAAATAATGTTGTTGTGGATACAGAAAAAATCGTAGCGCATTACTAACATGACGATTATTAATCAGAACACTTAACTTGGTCAACTGTACATTTTATTCTAGTAAACAATACAAATCATTTCCTATTATAAGCAAGAATTATTGTTTGAAATACAAAATTATTGTACCTTTGATTTAATAAATTTTTCTAGTGTACCTTATTAAACATTTAGTGAGGTTTAAAATAAAATCGTAGATATTACAAGAAAACAGTATTTCAGACTATAATTGTCGTGAAATTATTTAACTACACTGTTTTGTACTTCTGGTGGACTCCGATTTCTCTGCGTGTACTTCCAATCAGATACAAAGAAAAGAAATAACCATTCAACAAAACACAAAATATTCATGATCATGACAACACAATGCATTTTCATTGAATACAACCACGTGGTAATCTAACATAAGATATTCAAGCATTCTCTTTAGATTTGTACGTATTAGTTCATATAACAATGCATTAAAGTAATATTTGCCGTTGCCTTTAACATATTCAGCTATATATTATGGTAATACAACCTTTATTATTTATATAGTAAGGTGCATGATGCAGTCGCCTGATGGCTGACATATCGATATAGTCAGGAAGCCGTGACGATGCACGTATTGATCCCTGGAGACGCCGTACACAGTTCACACGTTGAATACCTACTCGCTGCTAAGCTGCCACTACACCACTACTTTTGAATAGTAAGTCTATGGAATCTTACTATTCAAAAGTATCACATATTTTTATTCAAGTCTTTCATGTACCAACCCACCCACCTACCTACCCAGCTAGCTTGAGCTTTAACAACTCTATCTGAATTAAGAATTAAGAGTTTTCAAGAAGCAAACACTTTGTAACTGGTTTATAATTTAACTCTTAACTTTATTCGTAACGTACCTCGAACTTCTTCAACACAAATTATGTGAGAACTCTACGTTAAATCAATAAAACATACTTCAAGTTCATAGTAGAAGTAACCATCACTTAAGAGGGTACGCAGGTATTATGCTTTCTCCATACAAATTAATACAAATGTTTTCTTCTATTTTCTTCCTGAATAATGTCAATGGCTTTTTTTCTTGATAAAACCAAGGTTTGCTGTACGATGTACAGATGCCCCTCTGTTTTCCTGAAAAGGTAATGTAAAATTCCTCTAAATGTAAATCATAAAGTCATGTGTACAGCTAACCTTGATTTTATGAACAAAATAATGATTCCTCTATTCAGGAAGTAATAAATACTGGAATACTGGGGAATGCATTTGTATGGTGAAAACGCACGCTGTGCCAGCCAGGGTACCGCCTTAAAGATACCTGTTGTCGTATACCTTGTTTGCATCAATGTGTATCTATTCACCTATAGACGTTGAATTAAGGTGAATTGATATGACGCTACGTAGTAGGTACCTCCCTACTCTCTATATTGAATGCATGCAGTTGTAATAAATATAGCACTTCCTTTGCTACGGGCTACGGGATATGTGATCGGTGATATTGCGATCTTCCGACTGAGCGTTACTATTTCTTTGTTATCTATTTTATGTAACATTTGGCGCTCATACTTTTGGAGTTTGTTTGTTTGTTTGCACTCGCTAATCTCAGAAGCTACAGGTTCGAATAGAAAAAATATTTTTGTGTTGAATAGTCCATTTATCGAGGAAGACTATAGGCTACTTTTTATTTTGATATTCCCACGGGATCGGGACTTACGCGGATGAAACTGCGAAGCGCAGCTAGTAAAATATATGCCTTAAGATTAACGATAATAAACTGAAGGTTGAACTGAGCGCCAAAATGATAGTTGGGCTATAAGTTGTCGGCTGGATTTTTAAAATGTATGTTTTCTTTGTTTTAATACCAACTTTACCAACACGTTAATTCTAAAGAATAATAATATGAATTCTGTTAAGTGGTTCCGGTAATTATCTAACTATTATAAACATAATCTACATTAAAAGGTTACCTTTTTTATAATATTAGTACTTAAGAACCTATACATACTAATATAACTTTTTGATACCAAATACAATTTGCCCTAATCTGCCTGACGATGACTTTCTCAATAAGCATATTCTCCTTTCCTAAGTTCCTAATTAACAATATCATTAATGAATCCGTTATTTAGTTTCACAAATGATAAGGTTAAACAAAGGCGAACCGAACCGCGCGGTCCTGCATAATTAGTTCGATCAAAATGTTCAGTTTACCTGGCGGGTGTGCTCGGCGGCGGCGCTCGCTCGCTGTGGATAGCAGTTCCAATGCATTAATTAACAATATCCTATGTCGGAGCTCTGCCTTGTAATGACCGGACGGGAACTCGATAAATTACACTACTATACCTACAAATAATGTTATACATTTTTACGTAATTAAATTAGATATCTACGTTAGTTTTAGTAGCTAAAATAATAATAAATAACGAGATCATGATTTCTTCAAAATAACTATTGTATTTACTTAATGAAGCAGATTTTTTTCTTCAGTAATAGTGTCAGGGGCAACAGTAGTACCTTATTTCAACCTAAAAATAAGTTAAATTATCAGTACCTTTAACATCCTCTTTTATTTAAGGTTTACAAAATTCTACCTACAACAGGGTGGGTGGACGATGTTCATTAAAATTTTAACGGAAGATGATCGCTTAAAAATTCGCGAAACAACCCGTTTTCATTAGTAGACGATAAAAATCAATCCATCCATGAACCCCCAATAAAAAGTCCAACCGAGGAATGGCAGAGTACGTGAAAGGATTTTATCGTCATCGGTTGGTACGTTACGTATCACAAGCGCTCTGCAAAAGGTAGAGGAATTAAAACGGTAATCCGTTTCAGCCGTGACACGGGATGGCAGACGACGCCGCCGCCGCCGCCGCCGCCGCCGCCGTCCCACTCCCCGGTCGATACAGCCTCCGCTATGCCTCATTAGCGCAGGCGGACGTACTAATTATATTCATTAACTATGTCCTACATACCTGTATATGTATATTGGTATACATACTTAATTAATATAATTCTATAGAAGAGTTAAATTTTCGCAGTTACTTTACGATCATTACACGATAACCTTTGAAACATTTGTTAATACTCATCACTATTTATTCACTATTGCTCAGCTATATATATAATATTCAAAGTCCTGACTGACTGATATATCACCGCACAGCTCAACCCAACGGACGGATCGGGCTAAAATTTGGCATACAGATAGCTGTTATAACGTAGGCATCCGCTTAGAGAGGATTTGAGAAAATTCCATACGCGGACGAAACCTGGAGTTCACGAAAGTCACGGGAAAAAAGTAGTCGAGTTTATACTGCCATTTAGTAATTTGCATGATATACGTTGAGGTAACATTTGGAAATATTCTGTGATATATGTTGTGTTGTGATCAATTTTTTTGTGTTGTGATCAAATGTTGCCTGTTTTTTGGCAACAAATACGGCAACAACTATTAACATTTTGTAATAGTAGGTTACACAGAAACGTTGCTCAGACAACGATTACTTGGTAATGCACCTATTCTTATTACTTAGTTCATTTTTAAGCAGACACTGTTTTGGATTGCATTTTTTGTAACAATAAAAAATGAAAGCAATGTAAACTAGACTGACATTTTCAATTCTACTAAAATGGAGTGCATTCGCAAACATTGCCGAAACTAACTACACGCTCCGGAACTGTATGTTGATTCATCTCATTTTAATAATAAATTGAGTGAAATTTGCTTGTATTGGAAAGGGATGGTATCTTTTACTTATTGAGTTTCCTAATCAAATACAAATGTAGAAAAGCTATCGAAAACGTAGATCTTTAATCATAGAGATAAAATTGTACTAATACTAAAATAGAGAGTCGAGCAAAGACTTTACATAACAAAGACTTTTAAAATACACCTATTGCTAGATAGCTATCACCTTATACGTAATTTAGAATTAGTTTAATTCTTACGCATAAAGTTTCAGATATAAAAAAACTGACAGTGAAATATAAAACTAACAAATAGCGGTAGTAAAACAGCGCACGTGCACTCTGTTATTCGTATATATCGTATCTTTTGGCTCTTCTTATCTTACTGTATCTTTTGGCTATGATTCCGAATAACTGACACTAGGCAAAAGGCTTGATCAACAGTTGGCTAAAAACATTGAACTCCATGATGCCCAATTTGGTTTCAAACCAGGTCTATCCACAGAGAGTGCCATTCTGTGTCTCAAGCAAGCTGTTCAATATTATACGAAAAGAAAAACGCCTGTCTTTGCCTGTTTTTTGGACTTGTCAAAGGCATTCGACCTGGTGTCCTATGAGGTGCTATGGGGTAAACTCCAGGCCGATACGACGCTGCCGGTTGAGGTTATATCCCTGTTCCGGTACTGGTACCATAACCAGGAAAACAGTGTCAAGTGGGCGGGGGCTCGGTCTGAGGGCTATAGGTTGGAGTGCGGGGTGAGGCAGGGGGGGTTGAGCTCGCCTCGTCTCTTTAACCTGTACATGAACCACTTGATCGGTGAGCTCAGCAGCGCTCGTGTCGGGTGTCATATCGACAGGGTGTGCATGAACAATGTGAGCTATGCTGATGATATGGCGCTGCTGAGTCCATCGATCGGTGGTCTTAGGAGGCTGGTGGCCATCTGTGAGGCCTATGCAGTGTCCCACGGACTCAGGTACAATGTAAAGAAGAGCGAGCTCCTAATGTTTAAATCCGGTACACTAAAGTATACGAATGTCCCTGGAGTCTCGCTTTGTGGCTCTCCCTTGGGGTGGGTTAAGTCATTCAAGTACTTGGGTCATTGGGTCACTGATGACCTCAGAGATAATCTCGATGTGGAGAGGGAGCGTAGGTCGCTGGCTGTTCGGTGTAACATGCTGGTCCGAAGGTTTGCACGTTGTACGAATCCAGTTAAAAGGACTCTTTTTAAAGCATTCTGTCAGTCATTCTACACGTGCAGCCTTTGGACCTGCTACACTCAGCGGACATACAGCGACCTGCGTGTCCAATATAATAATGCATTCAGGATAATGTTGGGGTTGTCGTGGAGGTGCAGTGCATCCGGGATGTTTGCGGAGGCGCACACGGATGACTTTTATGCCATAATTAAAAAGCGATCGGCCTCTGCGCTCGCTCGGCTCCGTTCCACTACCAACAGTCTCCTGAATGTATTCACGGACCGGTGGGACTCCCCCCTGCTACGTCACTGGGTGAGACTCCACACAGGACGTTGATTTTCAATTTAATTTTTGTCTTGTTTAATTTCATACTAACATTAGGTCTTAAGTTATATTGTTACTAACACTATGGACGTATGTCTGAAATAAATGATTTCAATTTCAATTTCAAAAGGCTCTTACGAACTGCTTTGGATGGCCTCTACCAATGCTACCATCGGGATTGCAAGCTATTGCGGTATTTAAGTTAGCTGAACCTGACACGATAAGAAGATGTACTCTCTTTGGTAGTAGGCAAGTATTTTATCTCCGCTTTTAATATCAAAAGCAAAGCATTCCTATTATATTACCTAGTAGGTAGATTTCTACTTATTATTAGGACATCGATTGATTGATCCCTGAGGAGTATTCGGAGGTAACTTAGTTGGCGTTACATCACTATAAGGTATACTATACATACATACTTTAGTAAAACGATAGCCTGACCTTAATACCTTGAGTTAGACGTCATATTTGCATGCTTTACTACATAATAGATTTGAACACGTAGAGATAAAATACATATCCCACTAATATTATAAATGTGAATGTCTGA
Source organism: Idaea straminata (assembly GCA_951213275.1). Classification (NCBI taxonomy): domain Eukaryota; kingdom Metazoa; phylum Arthropoda; class Insecta; order Lepidoptera; family Geometridae; genus Idaea; species Idaea straminata. The sequence goes on from OX577865.1 coordinate 12,059,223, forward strand.
GTTTGTTATTTATCTGGTAGTATAGCTAGTACTACAATAGAGAGTACATCAGAAGGTTCTAATGTTCACTTGAAATGATTACCCCCTAGGTAATTACTTTACCTTGTATTTACGTAAAATGTGCCAGCGTATTTCCGATAGGTAACTGACACAAGCAAGGCTCTTGTTTCGCTAAAACCAGAGTGATGCTCGTTAACGAAACCTCGTCGTTTTTATTACGGCATCAAAGCGTCACTGATTTCAGCGCAACAAATTATAAGAAAGACTTCCATTCAAGGATTACACTTGACACTAGCTACATGTTAGGCGAAGTAAAAATTTAAAAAAGAATATTACCCATGATTTTCTCTCTATTGTAGGTTACAGGTATGAAATCTCTATATTTAAACTAGCCTAGTATGCGTGTGGAGGTCGATTGATTGATGTCGCGGGGTGCGCCGGCCGCCGCCGGGCCGCAACACGTCAGGCAGCCAGGGGCAGCAGTGAGTGCCGTTCGAACTAGGATAATTGGTTTGTTTTATACGTGTCATGTCAACTATACCTACTACTCGAACCTGCCTACTTCTGTCTGTTTGTATAACGGTCAGCGATCTGGGTGCGCCACCCAAATATTTTATGAAACAGCAAAATCGATAAATACCTTCACTAGGCCAGACGGTCTTTGAATGCGTTTTTCAAATACTATCTACGCACGAATAATCCCGACCTTTCTAGATCTATGGGAACTCGCTCACTAGATACGGGTCGTACAGCTTCCTACATATTTTATCAATAGGTACAAGATGAACAATGCTCGCATTGAAATTCAAAAAACGACTTTAATTTAGAAGATACGATAAGTGCTTTCTTTTCCGAGTATTCTTTTAATTCATCATTCAAATGGCAACATTAAAATACCAAGTTAAAAAAGCTATTCCATCAATTCAATGTTTCATTGTCTGAAAGAAGGGAAAAGGTCCCGGGAACAACGTCGAATCAAGCAAACAGATTTCCAACTTTGGACGCCAGCAGTAATTTACTTTGATTGAACATTTCAAAACACGATTCCGGAAAAAGGTCTTAAAAGTTAAAAGTTCTCATTGCTTTTGTTAACCCTCGAATGAACAAAGAGGATTATAATAAGTTTGATCCTAATGTCTGTTTGTTTGTCAGTCTGTGTACGCGCCATCTTTGTAAGGGCGCCTTCACATTACGTCACAAGCAGTGCGACAGCAGCGCGGCAGCCGCGCGATAGCAGCGGATGCCTTCTCATTACAAATACAGCCGCGCGACTAAGGGTAGCCAGTTCATTTCTACAATAGACTCCAAAGAGGAAACATCACTGTTGCTCCTGCTTTTGTTGGTTCTCCTTAGGCGCCATCGAAGTCGCATTCATAAAAAGAAAAGAATTTGCTGGATTGATCCTTTGTTTCGAAATCGACAAGTGAATAGTGATTAAGTTGTTCTGTGTCAAATTCGGTAATTGTCAAATAATGTTCTACCGTACGTACGATTGCAACACTGGCTCGAAGTCGACTGACAGCACGCGGCTGCCGCGCTGCCGTCCAGTATGGACAATCATGCGTCGCGCGGCTGTCGCGCTGCTCTTTTTAGTATGGAATTAGCCGCCTGTGAACAGCGCGTCTGTCGCGCTGCTATAGTCGCGCTGCTGCCGCACTAATTGCGACGTAATGTGAAGGCGCTCTAATAACTCCGGAATACATATTCAAGCAAGTTTTTTACACTTACCTATCTAAAAGCTAAATATTTGACGTGTGTTCATAAAAATATTCTAGGTCTTTTAACTGACGAATAACATATTTAAAATAATATCCTCTGTACAAAATAATGTTTAACTTTAAACCAGGCAAAGGTAGGTTGTAATCCGTGAAAACGAGCGAACACGAGTGGCTTGTTACACAAACAGTAACCACATTTGAAATCAAATTACTTACATTACAGCTCACAATGGCTCACATCGGTTTTACCGTGTTTTAAACCTTACTCAAATGTAAAGCTAATTCAAATTTAATTTTATATTATTTTTTAATTAATAAAACAATCAAATCCTACCTAGTACATGCAACCTATTTGATGAAAACCCAAATAATATTATATAATTATACTAGCTGTCCCGGCAAACGTGGTTTAGCTATTTACAAAAAAAATAACGGAAACAAAAAAAATACTATAGATGTTCGATTCTCATACTTATATAAGTACACAAAAAAATTCATACAAATCGGTTCAGGTGTACATAAACTAACACCGCGACACGAGAATTTTATATATATAGGAAAAATACCATACAAATACGAAATATTATTTGTTTGTTCCTGTCAAAAGATTAACGTCTGTAAAGCCAGAATGGTCAAATTGGCAGAATCACTCAAATTTTTGCTAAAAATTGGGTGCTTTTTAAGCGCTAATTTAGTGCTGCAAAATCAAATATTACGCTCAAATAGCACGATTAGAAATTATAAAACTGCTAGCTTATACGTAAACTAGCATTGTACTGCCGGATATAACGCTAGTACTGCTAACCAGAACTAAGTGTTAGCATTGATAATTTAGTGCTCAATGAGTGCTGACAATATAGATGAAAGAATTGCAAAAAAAATTTTTTTTATTTTATTTTGAGAATTATTTTAGAAAACTGCTTGCTTAAAATTAAGCTAGCATTGTACTGCTGGTTATTACGCTTATATTGCTAACCAGAACTAAGTGTTAGCATTAGTAATTTAGTGCTAAATAAGTGCTGATAATATAGACGAAAGAATTGCAAAAAAAAAAAAAATTTCATTTTGAAAATTATTTCAGAAAACTGCTTGCTTATAATTAAGCTAGCATTGTACTGTCGGATATAACGTTAATACTGCTAACCAGAACTAAGTGTTAGTATTAATTATTTAGTGCTCAATGAGTGCTGACAATATAGATGAAAGAATTGGAAAAAAAAATTTTTTATTTTATTTTGAGAATTATTTTAGAAAACTGCTTGCTTAAAATTAAGCTAGCATTGTACTGCTGGTGATTACGCTTATATTGCTAACCAGAACTAAGTGTTAGCATTAGTAATTTAGTTCTAAATAAGTGCTGACAATATAGATGAAAGAATTGCAAAAAAAAAATATTTTTTATTTTGAGAACTATTTCAGAAAACTGCTTGCTTATAATTAAGCTAGCATTGTACTGCTGGTTATTTCGATTATACTGCTCACCAGAACTAAGTGTTAGCATTGATAATTTAGTGCTCAATGAGTGCTGACAATACAGATGAAAGAATTGCAAAAAAAAAATATTTTTTATTTTGAGAACTATTTCAGAAAACTGCTTGCTTAAAATTAAGCTAGCATTGTACTGTCGGATATAACGTTAATACTGCTAACCAGAACTAAGTGTTAGCATTAATTATTTAGTGCTCAATGAGTGCTGACAATATAGATGAAAGAATTGGAAAAATATTTTTATTTTTTATTTTGAGAATTATTTCAGAAAACTGCTTGCTTAAAATTAAGCTAGCATTGTACTGCTGGTTATTACGCTTATATTGCTAACCAGAACTATGTGTTAGCATTAGTAATTTAGTGCTAAATAAGTGCTGACAATATAAATGAAAGAATTGCAAAAAAAATTTTTTATTTTTATTTTGAGAACTATGTATTTCAGAAAACTGCTTGCTTATAATTAAGCTAGCATTGTACTGCTGGTTATTTCGATTATACTGCTAACCAGAACTAAGTGGTAGCATTAGTAATTTAGTGCTAAATAAGTGCTGACAATATAGATGAAAGAATAGCAAAAAAAAAAAAAATTTTTTTATATTGAGAATTATTTCAGAAATAGCTTGCTTATAATTAAGCTAGCATTGTATTGCTGGTTAGTACGCTTATACTGTTTAACAACAATAAGTGTTAGCATTAATTATTAAGGGCTCATTGAGTGCTTTCAATATGTGTAAGAGAAATAGAGACAAAAATTGTTTTCCGATTTTGGAATTCATTATAGAAAACTGCTAGCTTATCAGATCCTTATATTTTGAGATCCTACAAGTATATTTAAACAATTTTTACCAGGATGTAAGACTGTAAGTGCAATACTCTTATAACTTTTAATCAACTTGACAGACAAAATGGAGCTTAGCGGCATTTGATATTGTTTTATTGCCATTAGATTTAATGAAAACTAAATACATCGGAATAAGTAGATCTACGAATGACTCGAAAATATTTTAGAGTAAATAACTTTTTAGATAACTTAGAGAGCAATGTATCAATTAATAACAGAATCACGCCCGATCTTCAACTTATAAATTTTCCCTGTCAAGTCAAAATATGTTCGCGAATATCTGTGAGCTTTAAAAACTTTCCGAGATGATTTTCCAGTAGTATTTACATTGAAATGAACAGATATTACGACTGCGTATTCAGCCTCAAATTTTCAGGTGTTCCGATACTCGGTCAAGTCTGAATCATGGTGATTTTCTTTTTCTTGAAGTTATCATTCGATAAGATTAAATGATAATTAAGTGCTTGATACGTGCTTTGTCTTTATTTTTAACCAAATCTCAAAAAAAAAAATTCATTTTTAAACAATTTTTCTAATTATACAACTAAAGCTGAGTGCCCTGTAAAAATCTGATGTTGATAGGTAGTGTCTATATTAAAAATGAACTGTGAACAAATTTTTTTTTTTAAATTATATTTATTATTATTTTCTATAACAACATATAAATATAATGCATATAGCTATTTGTGTAAAGCATATAACATTAATGCTATTTGTACCTCTAAGTTTTTTTTTACTTCTTTTTTTTTTGTCGGTCATCATACAAAATCCACGAACCATTCTTTCTTTTACAAATGGCGACATAATGTCCAACTGGTTGCCACTCACCATCTCTATTTCTAACTGCGTTCTCTTTGTCATGAACATTTTGTTTTGTCTTTCCTCGATTTACATTGCATGTTCTTGTCTTAGAAATAGTCGGGGGATAATAATTTACTATTCCGACAAGTTTCATAATTCGTGAGTCTGTAGGCCTTGTAAATTGATCAAGAACACTTTGAAGCTGCTTCCTTACAGGTGCCCCATTTTTGTGGTATGGCTCAATGAAAACCAAATCTCCTGAAAATATTATGTAGCTGTATTATATTGTATCTGTAATTGTATAACATTACTGCAGTGCATGTGAACTTCTTACAAATACATGAGTCTGGAAAGCTAAAAGTAATTCCAGCATGAACCCACTTTTCGACAGATTTCACTCTTGTGTTTTTTCAGTTTTCTGAAATAATTCTCAAAATAAAAAAATAAAAATATTTTTCCAATTCTTTCATCTATATTGTCAGCACTCATTGAGCACTAAATAATTAATGCTAACACTTAGTTCTGGTTAGCAGTATTAACGTTATATCCGACAGTACAATGCTAGCTTAATTTTAAGCAAGCAGTTTTCTGAAATAGTTCTCAAAATAAAAAATTTTTTTTTTTTGCAATTCTTTCATCTGTATTGTCAGCACTCATTGAGCACTAAATTATCAATGCTAACACTTAGTTCTGGTGAGCAGTATAATCGAAATAACCAGCAGTACAATGCTAGCTTAATTATAAGCAAGCAGTTTTCTGAAATAGTTCTCAAAATAAAAAATATTTTTTTTTTGCAATTCTTTCATCTATATTGTCAGCACTTATTTAGAACTAAATTACTAATGCTAACACTTAGTTCTGGTTAGCAATATAAGCGTAATCACCAGCAGTACAATGCTAGCTTAATTTTAAGCAAGCAGTTTTCTAAAATAATTCTCAAAATAAAATAAAATTTTTTTTTTTCCAATTCTTTCATCTATATTGTCAGCACTCATTGAGCACTAAATAATTAATACTAACACTTAGTTCTGGTTAGCAGTATTAACGTTATATCCGACAGTACAATGCTAGTTAATTATAAGCAAGCAGTTTTCTGAAATCATTTTCAACTGAAAATTTTTTTTTTTTTTGCAATTCTTTCGTCTATATTGTCAGCACTTATTTAGCACTAAATTACTAATGCTAACACTTAGTTCTGGTTAGCAGTACTAGCGTTATATCCGACAGTACAATGCTAGCTTAATTATAAGCAAGCAGTTTTCTGAAATAATTCTCAAAAAAAATTTTTTTTTGCAATTCTTTCATCTATATTGTCAGCACTCATTGAGCACTAAATTATCAATGCTAACACTTAGTTCTGGTTAGCAGTACTAGCGTTATATCCGGCAGTACAATGCTAGCTTACGTATAAGCTAGCAGTTTTATAATTTCTAATCGTGCTATTTGAGCGTAATATTTGATTTTGCAGCACTAAATTAGCGCTTAAAAAGCACCCAATTTTTAGCAAAAATTTGAGTGATTCTGCCAATTTGACCATTCTGGCTTTACAGACGTAAAAGATTACACGTGCGCCGAACTCGATAAAAAATCGTAAACTTACACTGGTATGTCATGGGGTGGAAAAGAACATCTAATGGGCCTTTTTTACGCGGGTGCAGCTACAAATGTTTTACAGTTAGGGTTTTAGTTGCTTCTACACAGTTGCAATTAATTCACTAAGTCTGTTTGTTACCTATTTCCTATAACGTTAACAATGAACATGAAAATATCTGACTAATTTACTAAATACCAGTATATCTATTCGTGTCTGTCCTTAATAACTTTGAATTGGGCGAGGCTTCTGACTTTACTAATATAGGTTTGCTATATTTAACTTCATTGAATCTGATTTAACAAAGGCCGTCTCGACGGGGCTAACGATGAACAGTGACAGTTTGGAGAACAAACATTATTTGGCGAAACGACAAAACATAAATCCTGTTTCAAAGTTATTTTGAACAAGTTAAAGTCAGTGTTGAGACGAACAAAGACACCTGTGCCATATGGCAACATGTAGTACAGGCCTACAGGGGCAGGGGCAGGGGCAGGGGTGGGACAAGACAAACACAATCAAAACTTGATGTGCTCACCTTTATGGTTACGTGTACTGCATATTCTAGTAGGTCTAGCTTAAGTTTTCAACTTGCGCGAATCATAACTATAACTTCCAAGTATTGTACGCTTTTGGAATGCTAACAATATATAAAACAAAATGGAACATTTGTCAGGAATTAAAATAATTTGCCCTTTAATTTGTGCTAAAATTAAAGGGCAAATTATAAAAGAAGTAGTAGAAGAAAATAAATGAAAAATGATCAGTTTCAGAGTTATGTATCGCGTCCGTAGATGCGTGAGATGAGATGAGAAGAGACAGGGGTCTAACTTATAACACCCCTAAACACGATTAATATTTCCCACCGCCCGGCGCCCCTACTTAATGCAGCATATCAAAACTCTAGTCATCGCTACATCTCTCGCTCAGCTGTCAAAGAAAATGCGCCTAAGTTCACGCCCTTCCTTGATGACAGTTGACCGACAGTCGCTAAATCGGTTAATCGAAGAGCTTGTTCGTATGAAATCAATATAAAGTACAGACAGAGTAAATTCGCCACAAATCTAAATGTGTCATCGCACCGAATGAGCGATTATCTCGAATAACGAACAATCTCGGCGAATATAATCGATTTGTTCCGGCGTATCACCGACGAATTGTTTGCGTAGGTACGTAGGTACGGTAATCAATTCTTTATCCGTTTCAAATTAAACAAATGGCTTTTCTTTTCATTAACTGTAATACATGCGTATAAGGTTAAAGGAAAAATATTTATTTACATAACTTTTTCATTTTAATTGAATGATAATAATAAATGTAGTTTGCCAATGTTTTTAAGTTTTATCTAAAGTAGTATAGTAAAAGTATACGCTAAGAATTTACATCTTAAACATTTTCCAGAGTTTAATAATCAACACATTTCTCTAACAAGAAAAGTCATAATTTATTTCAAAGTCAAAATCTTGTCTAGCATACTAAAATGTCATATTTTGCTGAATAATTTCAGACTCACGTTTCCTATTTGGGCAGACGGGGATTGGAGGGACAAAGACAACTAATAAATGTTATCACTATAGTTGACAAGCCATCAAAATGTCCTATTAAGGTGAAGACAGGACTCAAACGCAAGTATTATAACTCGTAAACGTAAAGAAAAATAACAATGTTATATACCTACTTAAATATTTTGATTCGAGAAATAATACGAAAATACCTCTAAAAAGTAATTTAAGCTGAAAAAACCAATAACGAAATTCATGCAATCATTCTGTTTTTATAGATATTTTTATACATACATACCTACAGGATGAATTTTTTACAAAGGTCTTCAGGGCTATATCCTTAAGGCCCTCTTCCAGTACCGTGTGTAGGTATTTTAACATTACCTCAGCCTCCGCGCACAAAGAAGTAGCATGAAAGTGAGCCGCGCGCAACGACTCGCGTACGCGATCAAGCTACGCCACAGTGTAGGTGTAAACAGTGGGCACGCCACAGTGTAGGTAGGTGTCAACAGTAGGTTTTCGTTATCTAATTGGGCTCGATATATAAAATAATAAAACTAATGTGTAGCTGTAATAATGTACCTAATATTTTTATTGGAACGAAGTTCCCTATCGCGGGTTGACGCGGGGACCTAGCCGAGAAAAACATGTTACGCATTACAAAACCGTGAAACTGGAGCAACAATACAATATACAAACTTGTTACTAACCTTACCTCTTTATAATATTAGTATAGATTATTTGCGCTCACTCAATCGCGTCTAGTCACCATAACACAAGCCTAGCTGCTTAGACTGGAGCAATAATACAATATACAAACTTGTTACTAACCTTACCTCTTTATAATATTAGTATAGATTATTTGCGCTCAGTCAATCGCGTCTAGTCACCATAACACAAGCCTAGCTGCTTAGACTGGAGCAATAATACAATATACAAACTTGTTACTAACCTTACCTCTTTATAATATTAGTATAGATTATTTGCGCTCACTCAATCGCGTCTAGTCACCATAACACAAGCCTAGCTGCTTAGACTGGAGCAATAATACAATAAGTATACAAACTTGTTACTAACCTTACCTCTTTATAATATTAGTATAGATTATTTGCGCTCAGTCAATCGCGTCTAGTCACCATAATACAAGCCTAGCTGCTTAGACTGGAGCAATAATACAATATACAAACTTGTTACTAACCTTACCTCTTTATAATATTAGTATAGATTATTTGCGCTCAGTCAATCGCGTCTAGTCACCATAACACAAGCCTAGCTGCTTAGACTGGAGCAATAATACAATATACAAACTTGTTACTAACCTTACCTCTTTATAATATTAGTATAGATTATTTGCGCTCACTCAATCGCGTCTAGTCACCATAACACAAGCCTAGCTGCTTAGACTGGAGCAATAATACAATAAGTATACAAACTTGTTACTAACCTTACCTCTTTATAATATTAGTATAGATTATTTGCGCTCAGTCAATCGCGTCTAGTCACCATAACACAAGCCTAGCTGCTTAGACTGGAGCAACAATACAATATACAAACTTGTTACTAACCTTACCTCTTTATAATATTAGTATATATTATTTGCGCTCACTCAATCGCGTCTAGTCACCATAACACAAGCCTAGCTGCTTAGACTGGAGCAACAATACAATATACAAACTTGTTACTAACCTTACCTCTTTATAATATTAGTATATATTATTTGCGCTCACTCAATCGCGTCTAGTCACCATAACACAAGCCTAGCTGCTTGGACTGGAGCAACAATACAATATACAAACTTGTTACTAACCTTACCTCTTTATAATATTAGTATATATTATTTGCGCTCACTCAATCGCGTCTAGTCACCATAACACAAGCCTAGCTGCTTAGACTGGAGCAACAATACAATATACAAACTTGTTACTAACCTTACCTCTTTATAATATTAGTATATATTATTTGCGCTCACTCAATCGCGCCTAGTCACCATAACACAAGCCTAGCTGCTTGGACTGGAGCAACAATACAATATACAAACTTGTTACTAACCTTACCTCTTTATAATATTAGTATAGATTATTTGCGCTCACTCAATCGCGTCTAGTCACCATAACACAAGCCTAGTTGCTTAGACTGGAGCAACAATACAATATACAAACTTGTTACTAACCTTACCTCTTTATAATATTAGTATATATTATTTGCGCTCACTCAATCGCGTCTAGTCACCATAACACAAGCCTAGGTGCTTAGACTAGAGCAACAATACAATATACAAACTTGTTACTAACCTTACCTCTTTATAATATTAGTATATATTATTTGCGCTCAGTCAATCGCGTCTAGTCACCATAACACAAGCCTAGCTGCTTGGACTGGAGCATCAATACAATATACAAACTTGTTACTAACCTTACCTCTTTATAATATTAGTATAGATTATTTGCGCTCACTCAATCACGTCTAGTCACCATAACACAAGCCTAGCTGCTTAGACTGGAGCAACAATACAATATACAAACTTGTTACTAACCTTACCTCTTTATAATATTAGTATAGATTATTTGCGCTCACTCAATCGCGTCTAGTCACCATAACACAAGCCTAGCTGCTTAGACTGGAGCAACAATACAATATACAAACTTGTTACTAACCTTACCTCTTTATAATATTAGTATAGATTATTTGCGCTCACTCAATCGCGTCTAGTCACCATAACACAAGCCTAGCTGCTTAGACTGGAGCAACAATGCAATGTACAAACTTGTTACTAACCTTACCTCTTTATAATATTAGTATATATTATTTGCGGGCACATAAGTTTGTAAATTATTATTTGCGGAAAAAAGTTTGTCATCCCTGCAAATGCAAGCTTCCGCGTGGGGTTCGCTCGAACGCAGCGTGCCGGCAAAAGTGGCATAGGTCTTACCTCGACGAGGCCCGGAGGCCGACTGCGAGGAACTGACGCGTGCTAACTGTTATATTTGATCGATTTGCAAAACATTTTGTACATTTTAGCATTATTATCCAAAAATATAGTTCCTAGAGGTCAAAACCTATCATTTGATTCAATTTTTAGAAACATACGTTAACTATTTTTGAATAAAAACCGATAAACGATCTAAAAATTCTCTGTTTTCTAACATTTTTTTTATCGAACAAAGTTGTTCATATCATGTTTTCAACCGGAATAAACAAAAATATGGTTTTTAAACTACAATATCTACTTATATCCAAATAACAAAAAAATAGTATTTGATTACTTAAAGTTGCTTAACACAAAGGTCGATTTGCGAACACATGGTCTTAACTATGTGGGAGATAGTGGAAAATGCTGAAAGGAGTTACGTGCCCGATTTTGACCAAAACTGCATAATTATATTTAGAAAAAGTCATTAACCCTAGCCAGGAGATGAATGTGTTTCAATATTAAAAAAAACCTAAACTTAAAAATTTCTAACTGCGCAATGCATCGCTCGCTGCCTTTACATACATTGAGGAAACTTCTAGATGCTTAAAGGAGCATTTATTTGGACACTGACAGTAAAGGACACTGTCACTAAAAGACCTCAATGTAAGTACGTAATGGACCCTGGTGTGTCCAACTATTTGCTCCTGTAAGCATCTAGAAGTTTCTTCAATGTGTGTAAAGGTAGCGAGCGAGCAATACATCATCAAAGGTAACACGTCAATAATGTCAGTAATTAACACAAGGGATCAAAGTTTCGCAAAGGTTCGGGTGTTTCCTTTCATAGTATTTTTAAATATCTTTAGTCCAGGATAAAAACGCTAGATAACAACGTCCGTGGCCGGCCCCTCACATTACGAAGCTGTTTTATAGTACCTACAACTTTCGTGAACACAGTGCAGTATGTTGATGCAACTAACGGCATGTTGGGAAAATCTCATCTATTTTAACCAGCTAAGTCCGTTCTTTATTTTCACGAAAATCCAGCGAATTTCCCAAAAACATTTGAGCAACTTGCTCTTAGAAAATTAACTAATTTGCGCCATTTTAGATGTTTTACGAAATGTGGATTAAATGCGCTTAACGGATTACTTTAGCCTAACACCTCATCAAGTATCTCTGGACTTTAAATTCACTTAGGGAATAAAACCTTTTTTCATTGCTGAGAATCCTGAGATTTCGTTTGTAAACATAGTGATGGAAAAGTCGAAGACAAAAATTGGAAAGGAATTTATCTTTTTAAATATTTTCTTATATATTTTTTAAATTACAAATTTATAAAATATATGAGAAAAAAACACAACAATGTACGAAAAGTAAACAAGTAACAAAATAAAAATAGAATTTTTCCGGAACGACCTTTCCAACCACATAAAACCAGTACAAACGTAGTGCGAACATTATTAAATTCACCAGCAAAATAGATAAAAAAGTCAATATTCCAGTTCGAATAACTTACATTTCCCTGAAGACATAACAGGGAAACAGCAGTTTACCGAATCCGTATTTCCCGGGAATGTTCCTTTCCCATCTCTAATCGAGAGGTTTATGGAATGAATCGACGTCGTATTATTTAACTGGTATTTTTTCACCTAATACGCAGAGCTGAGCGTTTGATACCTCCAAGTAAACGATCCGTTCAGAGGAGAGAATTTATCTTTCAAGCTGAAAGTCTCTTACTGCTAGACTGGTAAATCATATACAATGCCGAATATTTGTCGAATGTTTTTTTTTCATTTATTTACTTAAAATCTTTGTAAATAGGATCGAAACGGAGCCTAGTCGAGATTTAAAAACATACCTACCTACGCTTAATTTATTTTAGTCCGTTGCGTACTTCTATGTTAAAATATTCTCTCTACCATAGTTCATTTGAATGAATTACTCAGTATATAAGTAATATGGCATATTATTTAATTATATTAATTTAAAATTTGTCCTAAAGCAGATGGAACAGGGCTCGATAAAACACTGAGGTGAGGTCTACGGCTAAACACTGCGGAGCTAAGGATGAATGTAGAACCACTTCCGCCTGTAACTCTTGCACGTACATGGTACAGTGCTGAGGGCATTGATAAGTCTTTGGTACCAACTCTTACTGGTTGAGTAAGTTCGTTAGTCCAAAACCTTCCGCCGCGCCGCCCGAAAGAAACGTCAAGGCATTTTCCCCATCGTAATAAAAGAGAAAGGCTTTATAGCTACAACCGACTGAAAGAAAAAGTGTTACATTAAAACGTGATGTAATTCCATCCTTGCAAGCGTAATTAAATTGGATACCAATAATTCGTATACAGGATAGGGGTCGATGTTAATTGTGTAGAGACCGACGCGATCGTATCCGGAGCCGCGTTCGTACTCGACGATTGATTGCCTTGTCGTCTAGTTACTACCGAAATATCGCTATGTATTGTTATTTATCTATTTATCTACTTAATTAAGAGTCATTCCATATCTAACTGAATTTATGATATTTAAAAAATGCAAAAACTATGTTATTTACATGGTTCGTGTACATGTTTGTTACCTTCTTCACACAAATCGACTTAGGAAAATACAGTCTATTTTAGTCCAAAGATTCCCACGGGATCGATACTTACACTAGTGAAACAGCGAGATCTGACACAAAATCTATCAAACAATATAGCTAAAAAACTTGTGGAACTAACGGTTAGTATTAGAAACTGTATATATTTTTGAATCGGTGTTGTCTGCATGCTTCGGGTACAATTTGCTTATCACTCCGACAATTTAGCAAATTACATCTCATGTAGAAAATTAAATAAAATGAAATAATAGCGAAAATAGTAACTATTAAACAAACATACTAACATAAAAAACTACCCCATGAGTATAATCGCAAACCCCATCAATCAATAAGTACTTACTATTTGAAGAAACCGGTTTATATAAGGAAACCTACTCCATCTTTCCATCAAGGGATAAAAAATAGAAACGATAAAAATGAGGATATTTTCGCCCTGTATCAGATTTCGCGCAAAAAACGAAGAGGCGGTGGCTCCGCTGCGATAACGTCTCAATGACTTGATCGATTAACTTGTCAGGATATATTATAGCTGAATAATGCTCAACGCGAAAAAAACTGGTCGTTGCAAGGCCGTGGTCAAGTACACGGTATACTGCGCTTACAGTAAGGGTAAACCTAGAATACAGGATTAAAATACCTCATGACTTAAATGATACTGCATCTTATTTAATAAAGTAGCTGCGGTTGTACCCTCTTTAGTTCCGATCCCGTGAGAATATCAGGACTAAAAGATACCCTATATGTTAATCGAGGAAAAAATTTATACATACCTGGTATTATCACAATCGGTATCAGCTATTGCATAAAGTATAGGATGAGTTTAAATCTGAATTTAGCCGATATTAAAATATATGAAACAGCTCAGGCCACGGTTCCTAACGGGTAATTCCTACGAGTATTATTAGAATGTTTTCAACTCAAGCAGGCCTTTAAAGTTAACGGGTAAAGCAGTTACCCTAACTAAGTGATAGGGGTGACAAGATTGAAAAGGCTAGGAACCACTGAGCTAAGTGATTGTTCGCTTGTTGTTTATGTTTGCCTTCAGATGTGACGATCGGCGAGCTATATCGGCCGACCAGTTAGTATGTAATCTGGTTTAGCCTTTAGGTTTTAGAACGGTAACGGCGGAGCGTTCTCGCGTAGTAACAAACAACGTCTCTTTTATTTATTTTAGCTAGAGGTAGACCGAACACGGTGACATTCAGAATGACTCATCTCGTGTGACTTCAGTACTTAATTTTAGAAGAATTAGATTGTGTTTTAAGACATTTTGGTCGCAGTTATTACGAACTAGCTAGGTATAGTGTTGTTCAGTATTTTAACCACATTGCGTGTAGAAACAATTAAATAAGGCTTATCTGTACAGGTATGAGACCGTGTGGCAAAATAGATTCATTCTACTAATATAATAAGTCTGAAAGTTTAGCGCGTTTGTTACCTCTTTAAGAAAAAACTACTCAATCGATTACTATTAAACTTAGTATTTAGATCCTGGAACCACGCATAGGCTACTTTTATCCCGAGGTTTCCACGGGATCGGGACTTATGAGGGTAAAACCACGAGGCGTAGCAGCCAGTAACTTTATAATGATGAAACACGATTTTCGATGTCGAAAAAATGTTTCAAGTACATATTTTTTATAAATACGGGGGAAATGTAATGAATACGACAAAAGTAGACGTAAAATTGAGTTTAAATAACGAATAAGTTTTAATTACCTTCACCCACACCCAGTCGTTGAGAGAACAAGGTACCTATATTAGTTTTTGTCTATAAAAAATGTAAGCTGTTATCTATGCTACATTATTGAGTCTGTCTTTATCTCGATTTTCACTTGAGGATTGGGAATTACACGGATGAAACCGTTTAGCGCAGCTAGTATATAAATAAACGTGACAATTAAGACATAAATCTAGTAGGTATGTGTCAACGCAAAAACCGAGTTGTGACAGAACTGATGTGTGACAGTTGTTGACAGTAAGGGTCTGGGGATTATCAACGATTTATACACCTGCCTGAAGATATTATGTATGTGGGAGTGTGGGTAGTGTGGATATTTATAAAAGTGATAGTTTAGTTAATAAAATACTTATATTAACATTACATCAGAACCTTTTTAACGATTCCTAAACTGAGGACCATGGGGAACTGGGTTCAATATCTACACGATTTTAACTGATTCTAGTTTTAAACTGCTATTTGCACCACGTCTTGGAGGAGAACTTCTAGCCGAAGAACATCTTCCTTCGGGACGTTGCTTAGAAGGTGTTCTTGTTATAAAGGTGTTATATCGCTTCCGCGGACAAATTCCAACAGTGTATTGGGTAATTGGGTGTTCTGCATAAATCTTACAACAGCGAAGGCAGCATCATTGGCTTCATAAAGGTCTTCCAATGTGCAGGTGTTATGGACATAGGACACTGCAAAAGGTGCTCCATAGAGTGTGTTAGTTAGTACCCTTTAGTCACAATGTTTTACCTGAAGTAAACCCCCACAGACTCATGTTTTGTCTGCAGCGACCTACTTAGGCGCGTAGTTACGTAAACCACTGCAGATTATACCATGTCCAGAAAAAAATCACTTTCAAAACTTTGCTAAGGATATGCTCCGATGTATTCTTTTGATGTGTAAGTATTCTATATCTATAGCGGTAATACATCGTGGGAACCAAACCACCCTTTCTATTGTCGTTCTCACTATATGTTGAATATTTTCCTTCTAAGTTTTCATTGTACTTTGCTCGCCTCAAACGTCTTTTGTGGTTAAAGATATCGCTCGGAAAAATATACCTACCTACATTGGAACAGAATATAATATCATTTATTTGACAAAAAATACACGTTAAACATGATAGTTCCTTAGGTACTTACAGAAATATAAAAAAGACGCAAAATTGGTACTTATAACCATAGAAAAAGTTACAATTTTAGAAGGAGTTGTATGTTCTACTTTAATACGGGTTTAATATGGTATAAAGGTAGGTAGCTTACTTATCAGTTAAAAACTTGTTAAAACGAAAATGAAAGAGATTTTTCATGTAATGTTAATTGAAGTAGGTTGGAAAGACATGTCATGTTTGACTACGATTGCTGAATAATGTTATCATATGTCGATCTCGTTATAATGGAATGTGAACAAAACTAACTTGGTTTTATTTATTTAACTTACAGACGTCTGAATTGTATTATATGGTATTTTGATTTCTTCATAAAATGTGCATATTCCCCTATTTTCTGTAATGCTTTAACACATATATATACCACGAAGTGTGTGCGAAATATTAGAAAAACATCGTGTTTTCGTCTGAATATTCGGTTAGATAGACGGATAGACATATCGCGAGAATATTCACCGAAGCTCGTATATCCGGCCACGGTCTCATAAAATAAAATACATTATCTTAAACGTGTTTTCTTGTATTTCATAATTCTACAAACATTATACATTGCACGGTCAATTAGCCCTCATGGAGTTAACTTTCATGGTATGCTTGCCCATTATGACACAAAATTGTACCATTTCTACTAAGAGAGAGTTGTGGTTTTTATTTTAATTCGGAGAGATGAAACTACTAGTCGTGACTAATGCAACGTGCCCGGTTTATCAAAACTTACAATTACTAAGTTCATTCATAGGTTCTGAAACCAAAAATGTATGCTGCCATATTTTTTCCTTTTTACCTACTTCGATTTTAAGACATTCCGATAGTCGCTTGAAGATGGAATACAGAGTTGCCTGATACTCTCAGGATTTTCTTGAGGTAGAAAATAGGTGAATAAGTTACAATGTTTTGCATCTTACAAAAATTACAATATAACCTATATTGTAATTTTTGTAAGATGCAAAACATAGGTTATATTGTAATTTTTGTAAGATGCAAAACATTGTAACTTATTCACCTATTTTCTAAATAGTAATTCCTATTTTTTCTATTACCTAGGTACTTTTATTTGTAGCCTGTCATTTATACATAATAGTTTCATAAACGGATGTTTGTAATTATTATTATTTTCCGAAGAAAAACGCATTTCAAAAAACAAAGTCCTGTAAGGTTTGATAAGCACTCTACCGCCTAGTTATATGATTTACTATACAGTATGAAATTAATAGGTAGGTAGGTACCTACCTACAGCAGATCCTGATTAAATGTTACGACAAATTGGCAACATCTATTACCTATCGATCACCTACTAATTTAGCACAAATATTTATGTTTGTTTGTTTCTAAAGAACAGGAATATTCTGAAACTATCGTAAATAAACTGATTTTGATGTAACTTGGTATGAGGATACATCGAATCCTTGGGAGAAACATGGGTATACTTTTAACCCAGGTATTCCCACGGGCTCAGAACTAACGCGGGTGGAGCCGCCGGACGCTGCTAGTTTCTAATAGGTATAGGTTTAGGATCCTTAGTCTTATAGGTACCTATCTGATCTATTGTTTCATAGTTTCATGTTATTTCACGACCACTTTTTCTATTTTGCACTTTGCCCTATTTGGCGTACATCTTTGAAGTTATGAAAACATCAGCTCAAGGCGAAACTTCTACAGGTAGGGCTACCATACAGTATTGTCACCGGATTAGACCATCGCGTCCCGTATTGGTAGGCTTGATTTTTTTGCAGTCCTAAAGTCAAAAGTTGTTGTCGCTTATTACGCTTACTCCTATTTACACCTCATTGCCACTACGCGGCTTATTTCCGCGCGCTGTTTTCAGAATTGCATTTTTCTACAGCAGTGCAGAACTTAGCCTTATTATAAATCATTCCGTACTGGTTCCAAAACTTATGGCAACCCTAACAACTAAAGGTATCTTGTTTAGTCTAGGTAGTTACTGTGAATGCTGTGTCATTTAACGCGTCGATTACGAAACAATAGTTAGGTAGGTGTTGGCCGAGAGGGTATATTAGTACTAGATACAGGTAGACAATTAGTAAGACGTAACTACACCTACTAACTAACCTAACAATCGATTACAAAACATTTGCTGGGAAAACCCCTTCAGCAAAATCGTGTAGGTATTGAGTAATATGTAAAGCCTTTTTAGTGAATTGTTCCCGAGCAGCACTGGCGTCTGGCAGCCACCAGCAAAAGTAGCTGACCAAATGCACAAGTGCACGGTCATTGAACAGCAAGTTTAAAACAGTCGTTCAAAAGTAGCTGACATAATATGCACGCTATTGCATAATGTGTCAGCAACTTTTGGATGACTAATAATAGTGATAAGACTTACTGGACAAAACTATACGAAACTGGTCCTTTCATTAGGACCAGTTTTATAATCCTAAATGTTGTCAGCTACTTCTGCCTTTTGCTGACTGCATGTAACCTACCAAGGTTATTAAGTACCTACATACGTAGAAGGCAGACGTAGGTAGGGCTGTCGATCATTATTATAACAACGTTAATTTAAGCAGAATCCAATAAGATTTACGACTCGTTCGTGTGATATCGTGAGCAATAAAGAACTCAAATAACAAGAAAATCTTTTCACCCAGCTTTCGAGAAATACAGAAAGCCGAGATGGCAGAAATTATTACCCCTACTTAATATTTGATTACAATTTTTAGATTGTAAAACGATTTTTATCTACACGTATCTACCTACCTGGCTAATCTTTAAATATCTACCTTCGCATACCAATTAAAAACGAACCGTTTCGTCGGTAATTATCATTATCAATATCAAAATAAACAAGCGAAGAGTTGCGCCGCACGATCACCGGCTGCCGTGTCAGCTCGACGCGCGATCATTTCACACCGATCGATAAAAACAATGAAAATATACCATATTATTCAGCTCATAATCACCTAGTCATAAACATGTATAAACTATCAATGTAAATATGCATTTTATACTAAAACAGACGTTTCAGTTTAACAATACAATGAATTAATCACATCAAACATTATTCCAATAACCTTTCCAAGATGATTCTTATAGGACGTGCCTTTGCCTGGATTCCCAAGAATGATATGCTAATCTCTAAGGAAACTTACCAGGTGCAAGACGGTGTTCACAACTTCTCTGTTGGTGACCTGGCCCACTTCAATCAGCCCGATAAGAACAGCGAATTTCAGGCTATCATTCGCAGACATCCTCACCACCTCTTCAGGTCTCTTTATCTCACTAAAAGGCGGTGATTTCAGGTCCGCCATCGTTTGTTTTGTCACTAAACACTGATACACAATTTTATAATCCACTCACGACCATGGGAATCAAGAAAACATTATTCTCTCACCTCACATGATAACACAACGAAGTCGCGTTCTGCCATTTTGGTTTTTGACGGTGTTGCCCACGTCACTCGAAATTTTTACCAAGAACTTATGGTAAAATTCGATCGGTTATGGTAGAAAAAATACTATCACGGGGTAAAAATATTTTCATTTTATTTTTTGAGTAGCTTTTAAATAATATGTAAATGTCTCACAAAATAGGTGTTAATGTTTGTACTTATTTGGTTCACTACTCACATCTAGATTTCACTAAATTGTATTCATTAGCTTCTGAAATCCAGAAAATAAAAATTTGTTTTTTACTTTTTTACACATACAGGTAATTTTTACATTTTTTAAAATCACACACAGATGGTTTTCAATCTAGGAAATAGTTATCAATCAACTTTTTTATTTTATTTGCTTTATTTTTGTCATGTTGCTAGACAATACAGTTGTGAGTGGGCATGTTGGTTCCACTGTTGACTGAAGTTAGCAGTGTATGAATCAAAGCGGAAATGGCAATCAAACAAATAACAATCTTGCTTACTTCACTTCATTGATATTCGAGAAAAAAAATCAGTCAGTCAAAAAAGTAAACATGGCGGCGATCGACGTTGAGTTACCGAAAGTGAGTTTTGTGTCTTTGAATTCCAAATAACTAAAGTACATTAGTGTTTTTACTCGCTACAATAAATTAGAATTTAGTTTATTTGTCGATATGATGTATTCTCGTCTCAGTGCAAATTCTGTTATGCGGATGAAATTCATTGGGCGTTGTTCGTGTTGTTTGGAAATAAATTCGTTGAAAACTCAGTCGAATATGCTGTTCAATGGTAGATAACGTAAATAGAACATTCCTTGAACACCGGCAAACGTTTATAAACAATAAACAGGATCGGAGTGATCGAAAAACTTGTGTTTTAGTGAGTGTTAGTGATGGCTTATTAGCTGATTGTGTTTGGTGTGATTTTAGATGGAAGCCCTGATGCGTACCCTCAAGCTGTCTGGTCACGTCGGCTTCGACAGTCTCCCAGACCAGCTGGTCAACAAGAGCGTGCAGAATGGATTCGTATTCAACATACTGTGCATTGGTAAGTCATGAATACATCATACCTACATGTATACAATATGATCAATGTATGAATCATTAGACCCCGCGATCTTGAGTAATTAATCATATAACCAAGTGAGTTATATGCATTGAGTTTATCTCATTCATCATTTCGAAATTAAGTACTCCTACACTACATACGTTACAACATTACACTCAAGGAAAACCAAAACTCATGCTTTAAAATAATAATACTTTTACTAACTGCCTACCTACCTATAACATTGTGATCAAACCCACTGCTTTGTTGACTTCTAACATATTGACGAGTTCAGTCCTCTAGACATGACTGCTAAAGTGGTGTAGCATCCTCTAATAGTATGATAATAACATGCCGATGCTGTATCAATTATCTGGATTAGATGTTAAGACCAATGTTATTATTATTTTAATGTAAAAACCAGCTTACTATCTAGGTTACTTTCTGTTTCGGCTCACTGTACTATGCACTAGGTGATACAGGGGCAAGAGACAACCTTAAAGACCTTGATTTGTCTGAATATTTATTTTGGTGAAGCCATTTAAAAGTTATAATATCATAAATAAATAAGATGTGTTTTCAACAATTTAGGTGAAACTGGTCTGGGCAAATCAACCCTAATGGACTCACTGTTCAACACCAACTTCGAGTCAACTCCGAGCCCCCACAACTTGCCAACAGTCAAGCTAAAGGCACACACTTATGAATTGCAGGAGAGCAATGTTAGGCTCAAGGTATTATACTTACAAATTATTCTTTATAGAGGGAAATTTTGTGAGGAACTTAGAGCCCACCACATTTTGAAGGCATGGGGTTTTGCCTGTCTAAATTGTACACCTGTGACATTGTACTGCATAATTCCTCGTAATTGGTAAGCACATTTGAGGCTGGTTGAACTAAAGTAGTTTGTCTCTTTTTGTAAGTACCTTTACCTAAGGCCCAGTCCCTATGATAATAAGCACTACATTTTCCCCGCAGCTGACCATCTGTGACACAGTCGGCTACGGAGACCAAGTGAACAAGGAAGACAGTTTCAAGGCAGTGGTGGACTACATTGATGCACAGTTTGAGGCTTATCTTCAAGAGGAGTTGAAGATCAAGCGCTCTCTGCCTGCATATCATGACAGCAGGCTGCATGTCTGTCTGTACTTTATTTGCCCTACTGGTGAGTTTCAAAACTATTTATCCAGTTTTCTTTTTATTAACGCCAATTGCGAAATCCTCGTCCCAAACAAACTAAAATTGTTATTTATTATTGCATTAAAGATTGGTCGTTTTTATCCAAGCCTGAGGCAAAAAATCCAGTCAACTTTTTTTACTGGATTCTTAATTATAAGTGATGAGCATTATTTTCGCAATTGGAATCACTCACCGCTTTATAAGCATTGTCAATGAAGTAACATATCTGTGGGCTACCGAATTATGATAAGTTCCCTATCAACGACAATGATACCTACTGACTCTTTGTTTAACATTCCGTCGCGATGAGTGCGCGACTAGAGTGCGAGCCAGATGCACGTACACACTACACTACGTCCAAATCGGAACGAATGTTCCGATTGTTTAGTTTAGTTATACGGGGCTGTTTCCGCACTTAGCCTCATTATTTGGGCCATTGTGCGTGTGAGTTCCGATTGTTTTCGTCAACTGTTGAAGTGTGTTCCAAGTCGTTTTCATTCGTTTTCTGTAATAATATTTGCCATCGTTATGCAAAGAGGTATAAAAAACCCAAACCGCAATAGTGTTGAAAGGCGCTTGAGTATACGTATACAAACCCATTAGTTTCGTTCTTTCGAAACCTTTCTATTTCATGACGTGAGCCACACGGCGCTAATATGGTGTATGCCTAACCAACCGGTTCATATAGGTTTTATTAAGGGTTTGATTTTTATTCGTATTCAGGACGATATTTATAGCCACGAGCTGTATACAGGGTTATAAATTAAAAGAACTAACTGGTATAGGTACATCTGTCAAAAGCACCCCCAATCACTTGTAGACAAATATCTGGCGCGCAGTCCAGTCAGCGGACGCGCCACGACGATGGCCGATAGGTAAACACCGGACAAGTGCATCCTATAATATGTACTTACACACGTAATGTGAGGTACATCGTGACGGTTCGTTACTTGATAACTAATTACTTATTATACCGTTTTACTTGGTAAATTTCCAACAGTAATTACATATGGGAACAACCAAAACAGTATTTTTCCTCAGATTAGGTTTTATATTCGAAGCAATTGTAACAAAAAATAAATAAACATATAGAAACTGGAATCCCGTTACCTCGCATCAAGCGTTGAACAAAGCATCACTTTGCATACAAATGTCCACTGCTTCAAGGACAATGTCACGACGCACAGCGACTGCCCTGCTCCGGTACTCTAAATACAAGTGAAAGTAAACACTAGAGTACCCTAAAACCTTATTAGTGTACAATTTCCAGGAAGTACTGGTATACTTCTACTGACTCGAACAGTGTGGAATAATATTTTGATTTTATGAATGACTTACTAGATGTTTTCTGAGGTTAGTCCAGGATTCCAGCTATCTGCATACCAAGTTTCATCGTAATCGGCTTTGTAGCTTTTGCATTAATTACCAACAAACATACACACAAAATTTGACTTCGATAAATCTTAATTAAATGCTTTGGTTTTTCCATTACTATGGCCTTTTATTAAAATTCAAGCATTGAATTTGTAAATATCTACAATGTTTAAGGTCATGGCCTCAAATCAATCGACCTGGTGTGCATGAAGAAACTGGACACCAAAGTTAACATCATTCCCATCATAGCTAAAGCTGATACCATCTCTAAAACCGAGCTGCAGAAATTCAAGGTGAGGATGCCTTAAGGCGCAGATAACTGCCAAACCCAAAATGCTTGCACATATAACTAAAATTGTTAATTGTTGCACGGAAAGTTGTTATAAAGTGTTGTTTTAGGTGACATTTTGGCCTACATTTTGATATAATTTAAAGACGACAATTTCTTTCCGAATTAAAAAACTCCAATGTCGTCTTTTTCGGACTTAAGTTTGCATAGGCTTAGAAACAATACAAAAAATCGTCTATAAATTATACTAAAATGTAGCAAAAGACTTCACCTCCAAAAAGTACACATATAAACACATAACAAGATAATTAACAATTTGTTATTAGCGACAGACATTCAGTTCACATTTGGCGGCTCTATTATGCACCTAATCTAATCTAAGTAAAGTTTTATTTGTTCAGTTTGTCATATTAAAGACTTTTTTAATGTCGTCAGTCTTTTATTTAGTCATTTCCTGTGTCATATTGTCTACGTAACTTTATGTAGGTACTTACATGAATATAATGTCGAATATGTTATGTTTAAGTTACTAATATCAGTATATAAACTATATTCCTTTTAATTCCAGTCTAAAATAATACTGGAGCTCCAATCGAACGGTGTTGAGATATACCAGTTCCCGGTGGACGATGAATCTGTGTCTGAAGTGAACGGTAGCATGAACTCTCACATACCATTCGCAGTAGTCGGTAGTACAGACATGGTGAAGATCGGTAACAAGACGGTGAGAGCGAGGCAGTACCCTTGGGGCACTGTACAGGGTAAGTTGTATATCACAAGGCTTTATTAGCTGAGTCCCGAGGGCTTTACACCACAGTCTTCATTCTGTTAACCCACTCTACATGTGTTATGTGCGACACAATGAAATATATTCAATAAAAAATATGCATATTTCTTATATTACAACAAAAAATGACACAAAATATTCACAAACATAGTCCGCTAGTGACTTTTGTATCTTTATAAATCTACTAGCTGTCCTTGCAAACGTTGGTGAAACATAGATGTTGTCCGATTCTCAGACCTAACGAATATACACAAAAATTTCCATACAAATCGGTTCAGCCCTTTAGGTGAAGTTTGGCAACTAACATCGCGACACGAAAATTTTATAAATATAGATTTTGTGTGTTTGCCATTCACGGTAAGTGCTGCTGAAGTCGTATTTCTCAGTAGCACGAGCAGGATCAGGAGGGGACTACGGAGAAGGGTTATAAAATGTAGAAAGCGCTAATTCTTAGATTGAGGCAATAAGTAAATAAGTTGTTTGAATAAACAGTTGAGAACGAGTCCCACTGTGACTTCGTGAAGCTCCGCGAGATGTTGATCCGGACCAACATGGAGGACATGCGTGAGAAGACCCACGGGAGACACTACGAGCTGTACCGGCGACATCGACTGCAGCAGATGGGCTTCACTGACGTCGACGCTGACAATAAACCGGTAACTACTGACATTTATGTCTACTACTTTATACAGCTCCAACGAAATTCTTACCTAAAAAAAAACCATATTGAAATGATGTATTCCGCTCAATAACAGTTAATCGCTTCTTAGACAAAGGCAACTGTTAAAATAAAGGTTATCGAAACATTAAACCGAAAAATGGGTTTTTATGTACCGCCTTTTCGATGCTATGTATTTCGGTTTGGGTTTTCAATCCCTCTTGCAAAGCAAGCAACCAGCTCAGTTCAGAACCGATACCGTTTTGTTTTCTACCACAATCTGATAACAGATTCAAAACTTACTTGTTTGTTGCCCAGTTCAGTTACATTCCAAGATTTTAGTTTTTTTGTGAAATTATTAAACAATTTGAAATATGTTCCAGGTGTCGTTCCAACAAACGTTTGAACAGAAGCGTTCCGCTCACCTCGCAGAGTTGCAGCAGAAGGAGGATGAGATGAGACAGATGTTCATACAACGTGTCAAGGAGAAGGAGGCTGAACTCAAGGATGCTGAGAAAGAGGTACCACCATTATATATGTATACCTACAACATAGTCTCAATAGAGCTATAAGTGTTCTCCACCTTTAGATTATGCTGAAACTTGGAATCATTAGATAGGCTACATTCAATCCTGATATACCGACATGATTGGTACTAATGCAGGGTACTAATAGTTACATATTAAAAGCATACATCTAAAGTTTCACACAGAAACATATCAGAGTGTACCATCACAGGACAATAACTGATTAAGCTATGCATTTCCAGCTGCACGCGAAGTTCGACAAGCTGAAGAAGGACCACACAGACGAGAAGAAACGTCTCGAGGAGCTCCGCAAGAAGATAGAAGACGACGCGATCGAGTTCAACCGTCGCAAGCAACAATCGGTCTCCGCGCATCACACCCTCACCTTAGGGAAGAATAAGAAGAAGTAACGTAGGGCGTTGAATAAGTCGTTGGATACGCTCTTCTGGTAACTTGGCGAGGTACGTTCTCTTATTATAATACATTTCTTTTTCGAAATCGACAGTTAAACTTACACTGATCTACGGCAAAACCGTGCGGGGTTTTTCCCGCAATTTTGAAACACATGATTTCATATTTATGTATGTACTATCAGGGAACAAAATTGCATAACCACAGTCTCGAAGTTAAAGTTTGTAGTATCTGTAGAAATAGGTCAAAAATCTAGAACTACTAATATAATGGAGAGTAAAACACTGTACTTGTATACATGCTGTTTTCCGCAATTAGACTCTTTTTAATTGGGTCCTTTTTGCGTGAGGATGGAGTAGGCTTGCCCAGCACCTACTACCCTCTCAGCTTGGTCGACTTGTCCAGAGGAGAGAACTTGTCAATACTTCTGGCGCCAACTAAGCCGCGGGTTTCATCACGATGTTTTCCTTCACCGTAAGAGCAATGTGAATTAGCGCACATAAATTTTTCTTAAGAAAAATACATTGGTGCACGGCCTGCCGGGATTCGAACTCATGACATTCGGAATGAAAGTCGATGTATCTACGACTAAGCCAACACAGCTCTCGAACTCTACGACGTTGACGTATTGACGATGGTTATGTAGTTTTGTTACCTGATTGTACTAGTGGTAAAAAACCGTGTCTAAAAAAATGTTTTAAAATACCTAAGTACCATATTGCTGTCATTAACCATTCAATTTTCTTTGTAAAAGGAAATAAAGATAGATATTTATGTCATTAAAAAATGATAAATAGCAATAGGTATTATTTATGTAGAGAAAGTATTAGTCTGATATGTATGTAAAGAATGACCTCTATAATGTTACTGAAGCGTATCTAACGATTTATGGCAATTTATACGGTAATTGCCAGAGAAAAGTTTATTAAAGGTCACTTGAATATCTAAAACAAATGTAATTTAGAAATATTGATTAAAAAGCTAGAGTGAATGTGAAACTCCAGTGATTTACCCCCCAGCCTTTATAACGTAGCGGATTTGGCTTCAGCTTACAATTTATAATAAGGTAAAGATTATTTAAAGTGACCTTTATATTGACTTAAAATTGAAAAAATGAACTGTTTATTTTTTAAATGACAGCGTGTCGCGCAAAGTTCTTTTTATATTATCATATCTGCATTAATTTGAGATTTGCTTTGAGTTTGAGAGATTTGAGTTTTCAAATATCCGCTTATAACGATCAATTTTCCACTTTAGAGTGTTTTAAAATAAGTATTCTTTGCTGTTACTATGAGTGTATTAGTGAAATAATCATGGCATAAGGAGACTCGATTCATTCCATCACAACTTATTAAAAATGTGAAAGTTAGTCCCTATCCGGTGAAACCACTTTACTCATGATAATTATGGATATGACAGAATTCTTTCCTATGTAACCACCGGGAGGACAAATCTCTTATACAGTTTTATAATATAAATATTCATTTGTTTAATGCTAAGATTTAAACCACACTTCTGACTTTAAATATGTGGTGCCTTTAGACATTTTAACTACCGTGGTTATTCTAACTATTATGAATTCAATAGTTCGAAACGCTAGATACATTTAATTCCAAGACATTACATACCGTTTTAAACATTATTAAGCATTATCATCACTTTTAAGTTATAAGCGGAAACTTATCTTATAGTTTTCTTATAATTGTCTTATAAAATGCAATTTTGTACCACAAGTTATTATCAAATAAGTTTTACTATTAGGGGTTAAGTTAAATCGGCCAAATAAATTATTTAATCTCGAGTATTTAACTATGAATTTTTGTATTATTTTCTTATTTGTAGTCTTAGACTTAGGTATTGATTGTACTAAGGTATATTATTACTGTCAATTTTGTAACCATCGGTGTCTTCATTCATTTGAAGCCAATGGTTTAAGCTGTACATTGAGATCCACTGGTTTCTACCGTTACAATAAGGTATGCCAGTGTAGCCTGTACAGGTTGAAGCCACCGGTTTAGGCTGTACATTTGTCCAACGGTTTAAGCTGTACATTTGGGCCCGCCGGTTTATACTGTACATTTTTGATTCGATGCCATACAGACAAATAGCTTTATAAATAAAGAATATCGGGTTCCGATGAGCATTCTTTTTGGGACAAAAATAATGTACCTTAGTGCAATGGATGAATAGAATAGTTTTATATAAAAAAATAAACATAGTTATGTTTAAAAATTTTATTACACAGTATAACTTAACTTAATCTACCACCACGCGCGGCTTATTTCAGTAGCTGGCAACATTCAGAATTATTTGCCACACTGTAAATAAAGCTTTGCGAATATTGCCTAACGTAGTCGCTGGTAACATTGCTTTGGTAGTTTTTCAATAAATATTTTACAGTAATATAGTTAAATATTACAGAAATATTTGATAGATACGAGTTAATTTTTATTAGAACTACTAATGGGGAATTTTCATAATAACTTACTGTCGACAGATGGCACACGAAACGCATTCATGCTGTGCAAATACTGAAAAACACGTTAAAATAAGTTGGATGATTAATGATTCATTTGTTACTTAAATTAAAGAAATATATCTTAAATTATAAACATAAAAATTTATTAATAATTAGTCGGTGGTCGGCAGTTTGAGGCATTATCAAAGAAATATTTCGGTATCATGTTTTTTTTCTCTACTGAAAATTCCCCATTTAATAAGACTACTAATTGTATTAATTTCAAAAGAAAATATCATTAAAAATTAAGATTGACACATCGCTTAAGGCGAACACCAAACGCAAAATGCCTATGAAATTATTATGAAATGATTGAAATTATTAATTAATATATTGAATTTTTTCGTCAAGTGTGTACGGTTTGTATATGAAATAGTTTTCTACATTTCCTTAAAAATTTCTTGTCGTTTCTTAGCCTACATAAACTTATTTCTAAAAAATAAAGTCGTACAAGGTGTTTTTTTGAGGTGAATAGGTTTAGGAATATTCTTTTAAATTATACCAAAAAATCGGAAAAGGACTCACCTACAACCGACACACATTCACAATTTTCCGTACAATAATTGTCAATTTAGTTGTTGGCACCAGGCACTTTGCGTATCCTATGTGCACCTTAAGGTCTAACATGACATACGTATTAAATCCATTAAACTATGCATTTATTTATTAATTCCTCGAATCGAATTAATTTTATATATTAAGTGTATTATTTTGTATTTTACCTTGTGAGGTATTCTAATAAATTATAAAATCATATATATTATATTGTTTTATTTGCGAAGGAAACCCCCCGCCAAATTGTATTTGTTTTTAAGTTTATCGTAAAAATTACTCAGTTAAAAAATTACATCTTACATTCAGTAGCGGATTTAGGCTTAGGCCCGTGAGGCCCGGGCCTAGGGCGGCAAATTTTGAGGGGCGCCAAAATTTTGAAGACGACTAAAATTAAAAATCGATTGGGTTTTCTGTAAACTGTAAGACCAAATTTTAAAGTTTATTTTATTGCGCTCTTACTATCTAAACATAGTACCATTTTGAGGGTAGAATTTCTTTGTTAAAGTAATTAATCAGGCAATTCAGGCAATTACTAAAATCTGAAATATCTAACAAAAAGATTTTAAAAAACTTTTTTTTAATGCTAGCATATTATTTATTTACGAAATTAGTTTTTTTTTTCAAATTTTTCATTCAAAATTTAATTGAAAAATTATTTGCGTGAAGTATGAAGCAAGACAGACTCAATGCACTTGCATTACTAACCATTGAAGCACAATTGGTTCAAGAAATTAAGTATGAGGAGGTCATTGATATTTTCGCACGGACGAAAGCAAGAAATTTTTTTATTATATGATTAATCAGATAAAAATAATTTATATTTTAATTACAAGCAATTTATTATTAATTCTATATTTAATTGTTATGTTAAATAAATAAATGTTTAATTTATACCTGAATTAGATTTCTTATTATTATTGTTATTATTTTTTTTATTATTTTATACCCCACATATATATATATACTGTTACGAAAGAAAAAGGGCGCCATATCGTCTCGGGCCTAGGGCGCCCTCAAACCTAAATCCGCTACTGCTTACATTATTTTGTGAAACGCACTTCTTGATTTTATAATTTTCTAATTACTAAATTTACTATATTAGGCTTTTAAACTATCCTAAAATTGAAAAATGAGAATAATAGTGTTGTTTATGAATTAGCCTTTGTTTGTTCATTGAACTGTTATTGAAATTAGTTGAATAGTTTGTAAGCCTAATAAAGGATTTAATAGTTGAAAAAATATGTTTGATAATCGCGTTTAGTCATTGTAACGTTTTGATTATAACTGCTTTTTTTTTAATTTGGCGGGCAAGTAGATCGACATAGGTACCCCTTAGAGATTTTTAAAGTATTTTGTGACAAGTCTGACTCTATGGTCTGACTAGATTATGATAATAATATATACCTACTTACATTTTAGGGTCTGTATGTACGTAGGTTAACCTGTACATACCTCAAAAAAAACGAGGCTTACAGGATATTTCATTTGTTCCTCTGTCTGTTTGATTGAATGACCACACGTTGGTCAGCGGGTGATTATTTAAAAAATCGACACGCTTTCGGTGGTGTTTAAATTTGTTGATTAACTAATAACCTGCTGAGCAGTGTTTATGGTCTGATAACATTTCAGGTACCTACCATGCGTTTATATAATATTATCTAGTTAGGTGGTTTGAAACTTATTGGAAGAGATTTCCCATAAAAGTATGCAAAGTAACATTTACATTAAATTATCCTAAATATTAGAATTAATGGACGGATTAGTTTTACCTAGTCTTTTTCTCCGAAAAGGATCTTTAAAAAAAGCCAATTTTAATTGTTTCGTGAGGATTATTTTCTCATCGAATAGATGTCTCGTAGACTTTTCAAAATATTAGATAGAATCATTCCTGTTTGCTGCCCTAATAGGCAGATACTCAGCCTGCTGTAAATCCTCCAATAACTTACGTTTATGTATAAGTAAGTATAATCTAAACAAGTGATATCTTGAGCGGTTGCGGCAGCGCGTAGCACATCGGCTTGTACATCTTATTGTAATAGGTGTAGCGTCGCTTGTTGGGTGTCACTGAGGCCTTCACCGGCACTGGGACTGGTATCACTCGTCCGGGAGTCTTGCGGCACTGTGGATATATCGTACAGAGGACTTTAGAACGCCTGTTCATTCATGTTGACCTGGTACTTCTTACAATCTATGAGATGGTCAGTAGAGTATTTCTTGAGGTTTGATAAAACAAAGTAAAAGAACTTCTAATTTATCATTTCGCCCTAGTATATTTTCAAAATTTACAAAAGTATTTTGTTAAATTGGCTATTTTGTGATTTCTATATATTTTATTTTGTGAAACTTTTGGTGATAGTTTCATAAAACTGTTAAGTAATCATGTTTTGTATTTATTTTTTATTTTTATCTTGGCTTGCAGTACATGAATTAGATGGGTGAAATAAGTAGAGTTTTTGATTGCTAAACTCAGATTGCATTTTTACTATTTTCTATTATGTGCTGTGGAAGAAGAGATTATTTCTACTTACTGTTATGTGTCTACGATGTAAATTACGTAGTTATTGCACTCATGTGGGTACCGTGTGAACCTGTGTTGTAATGATGAAGCGTGCCTGACTGACTGCTGCTCGTGAATAAAACTACTCAAATACAGAATATTAAAAAGTTTATTATCGACCATACATTGTAAAACTGTTGGCACAATATTGCAGAATGTTGGCATTATGTTACATTGTGTGTACATAGCTAAGCTCAGTGGTTAAATTCATTAAAATATTATTGAAATTGATGATATTTGCAAGCTAAATGATATATAATGACATTGCATTGCACTTATAAATTATCAAATATAAATAAATATTACATTAGTTCCTTCCTCTTAACAAATACATTTTATTAAACAATTAATTGGGGATTCATTAAATAGCATAGTTTCTAGAAATCTTGAGAATTGAACTTTGAAATACAAAATACAGCCAAATATAAAAATTGAGATTAAATCCCACGTGTCAGTTGTATCTAAAGAACGATACAAGAGACTGGGATGCGTCACGATGTTAAATAAATATTCAAGCAATCTTACATAATAATATGATTATGTGGGTAGATAAGATAATTATTAGTTAATGTTAAGATAATGCTCGTTGTACGTACACGTGCAGATATGAACAAACGGCACACAGCCTCATTTAAATATCCGCAAATCTTTACTATACTCTGATCGTTATTTATGATGATAAGCTGCAGCGCTGCGCACAGTTGGACATTCGTCGTCGTCGGCGCGCGGCGGTGCGGGGCGACTCATAGGGCGCGGAGTATAGTGATCAGTTCTATCTAACAGTGCTTGTATAATCTAAGGTTCTAGTGCAAAAATATGTTCTATTATTTTCATACAAAAAATATATTGTGGTCACCTAACGACGATTTGTACCGAAGAGGTCTGAGTTACTGGAGGCCACTCGCTTACTATGCTACTTATGTATCGTGAAGTACTTAACTAATGTTATAAAACAATGCGACAAAACATTCAACTTATTGGCCTAAAGTATCACACAAATTATAATACAATTTAAATTATACGAAAACATTAAATTTATATTGCAATTGGAAAAATAAAATACGATTTAAATTAAAAGTTAAAAC
This sequence comes from Idaea straminata, assembly GCA_951213275.1. Lineage (NCBI taxonomy): Eukaryota > Metazoa > Arthropoda > Insecta > Lepidoptera > Geometridae > Idaea > Idaea straminata. Next base: position 12,091,934 of record OX577865.1, read on the forward strand.
GAAATTCATTATGACTAGACTCCCGCACGCGGCGCGGCTCGCAGCTGCGTGCGAGGAGTGCATGAATGTGGATCAGATGACTACATCTAGACTTACTCGCTACGATACTACAGATCTAAATAATGCAAGACGCGAACTAAACTACATCTTCACAACATGTCAAGAGGTTAAAATACAACTAATGGAATGGAAGCTTGTTATCTGGGAGGCACTTCCCGCGGGGGAGGACTCCGATACTTGGCCTTAATGTGGAGGAACGGTTTAGACGAAGTGCGCTCGTCTGCTATACTCGCCGCTAGAGACATGCGGATCGTCTCCTCTATGGCCGCCTGCGTTAACGCCCCGTTTATGGTGACCGAGCCGTTCTTGTTGATCGGTCTGAAGTCTACGGGTGTGGCGAGGCTCATGCTTCGGGTCTTCTTAGCGAAGCCGTTCGTCTTTGCCGTCCCGTTGGCTAGTTTCTTAGGTTCGTTGACGGGAGTGGACGCGAGGCTTTGGCTTCGGGTCTTCCTCGGCGCGGGCTCGGTCGGCGTCGTCGCGGCGCTCACGCTGCGGCTCTTTGCTTGGTTGAGACGATCCGTACCGCAGAACTTGCGATCTGTGTTGTTAGTGTTATTCGTCGCTAGGCTCATGCTGCGAGACTTCTTCGGTGCGCCAGTGAGGTTGGTGGAGGTGAGGGATTTGCGGTACTCCTGGGGCGGCGTGCGGACCGAGCGGCCCGTGGGGGTGTTCGGTGTACTGAAGCTCGGTGCGGATTGTTTCCTAGTGCGGGGTGCGGGGGTGCGCGGCTCGGGGGACGCGGAGCGGAGCGGGAGGGTGAGTGCCGAGCGAGGCTTGCCACCTCTCGGCACGGGGGTAGAGGTGCGGGGGCTCGCCTTGCCGGAGAGCGAGGCGGGGGGTGAAGGGGTCGCTACAGGTGCAGGGGTCGCAGGGGGCGAGGGGGAGCCGCGGATGGTGACGCGGCTGCCGGCCGCTACGAGCCGCACCTGGCAAGGCTCATGTCGCGACAGGAAGTGCTCCAGCGTGTCCCAGCCGCCGCCCACGCGCACCATCATGTGACGACCCTTCAGTAGCTGCAAAACGACATATATTTTGTTAGAGAACGGAGCGGAAACCACAAGATTTGATTTGAAAATTAAGACAGTCGATGTAACTTACCCTAATGAAGACATTTCTGCCGGCGATGTTATACCGTCCCTCGCCGACTTTCTTCACCTTGAGCAGTTTAGAGCACTTGCCCGACGAGCAGCTGCAGCCCCGCTCCATTAGACGCGTCACCAGCTGTACCTACGACATAAAAATAACACTCATATTAATTATGTTGCTTGTCATCGACCATTATATATGTCACCAAATAAAACAGTCAACTATAAGGAGCGTGTGAAGGTAAATACTATTAACTGGGGCGATATGCATTATCTTATGGTCTTTCAAGTTAACTTACCCTCTTATCAAGTTCATTAGTGGGTTTGAGCGGCACATCAGAGTCGGTGCTGGCAACGGTTCCTTCAGACTTTGTGCTCTCTGCATCTGCATTATCCACAACCGACGCTTGAGCTGGAAAATGAATAAATATTTACGAAAATGTTGTAAAACAAAAAAAAACTAGGCTTTAGAGTAGTTTGTAAGAATGACTTACATTCATTAGGATCTGGTGATTCAGGAGGTGGGTCTGTTGCAGTTGATCTGGAATATATTATTAAGATTTAGTAAATGCTAATTAACATTATCACTTTTTGTTAGGTTCAAACAATCTAAGTACACAATCAGAATTTTGCGCAGTTTCTTTTGTAACTTTCCTGTGTAAGTATTGATTACAAAATAAATATAGTGGAGTCCTATCTAGATGCACCTATACCTAGGTAGGTACTCACTTGTCAGTGGTAGGTGTGAGGGTACGGAACTGCCATGCGGCGCCGGACATGGCGGAGTCTAACCCCGAGTCGCGCTCCTCCAGTGCGATCTCCTTCTCCAATGCGACCAGCCCGGGAGGCTCCACGTCGAACTTGGTCGCCAAGCGGGCCACTTCCAGGAGGCACAGGATCACTTGACGTGGCTGGTTGTGCAGCACTGGAATTATAAAATATTTCACGTTTTTTTTTATGCGACGACGACGGTGTGATCGGCAATGTAGCATGCTCACCTAGAAAACGACAATATTATGTTTTTGGGGAATAAGGATGCGGGCCGAAAGTGCCACTTCTTAGCAGTGCGCACGAGAATTTAGATGCTTAATGCTTTGTAAGCGCAATTGGAACATACCATACATTCTCTCATGGAAAACAGGGCAGAAGGGAACAAGTTCATGGAGATCCTGGGAGTGATAAGTGTCAAAAGTAAGTTCTTAAGTTATGTTTGAGTCTTATGTGAGTCTGTTTGTGTGTGTATGTGCCATCTTACGTACCCAAATCATCGCTCTCGAACAGCAAGTTCTCATGCACGCCGAGATCGCGACAGAACGTTATAAAGTTCTCGGTGTTATCCCGCGAGAAGAAGCTGCGACGAGCCGCGCGCTGCCAGCAACGACCACGGATCTGGGGCACCGGCTGTAAAATCATGTAATGTAAAGGGTTCAGAAAGACCGAGGATATTGTTAAAGTGTTTTGCGTAACGTGACACTTTAGGATAAGTATCACGTGGTAGAATATTTTTTTGTTTGTCCTTTAACTAAATATCCATAAAAGTGACATCTAGCGACAATTAAAAGTTTACCGAAAATCAAGATCGGACTTCCTATTTTCCGCAGTAATTCAATTGCTGCGCCATACCGTCAACCTAAGCAAGTCTTGTAGTAGGTATAGGAGACTAATGGTATACTAACGCCAACAATGAGTCCACTGTCGATCGCCTCCTTCGCCTTGTCGTGTATGACGGCCGCCAGTTGACACAGTTCCGCACCGTTGTCCAGCACGTCCAGGAAGTTCTCACCGTTTAGGTATGTTATACCTGGAACGGCACAGAATAAGTTGACTAAGTTAAATAGCAGGGTTGAACGCGTACCACAAGGAACTCCGAAAGTATTCGACTTAATTTGACTGGAACAGCACCCAGTGGCCCTTGCATAGCTTTCGGACGATAAGAGCAATAAAATCCACTTTTAAATTTTTCAAAGATTTTATTTAAGAAGAATTTAATAACTAAAAAATATATATTTAATATACTACCAACCACAAAAAAAAACTTTTGAAAAAACTCTAACTGGGAAAATCTATTGAGACTTCTGTAAACCCCGTAAGTGCCCGTAAGTAACAATAACAACAAATAGGTAAAGTCGAAGTATGACGTCATCGATCGATAGGAACTCGTTGATGTCTTTTATTCGCAAAACTATAAACATATGTTTTAGCATTTATCAATATTGTTTATATTAGAAATCTATTGGAAATTGATTTATTTTAAACTACCTACAATACTAATAGATAAGATAAAGCTAAGTGACAAATACAAATAACTATTGGTATTTTAGAAACTGATTTACGAAAGATTGACATAAATATTCATAGGCTTATTCATATATTATATAGCATAACCACGTTGACTTCGGGCTGCTCTATCTTACAATATACGTTACTTTACTCTATGCATAAACATTTAGCTACTTATAAAGTGGATAATGGATAGATTTTTGTTTAGATTTACCTATTGATGTTTGATAGAAGTACATAGATCTTCAAAAATAATATTGCACCGATTTTGGAGACGTGTTATACCTAGACTACATTATCCAGACATTCCCAAAGAAACGGGACAAACTCAAATGCAATCCCAAGACGCTGCCAGTTTTAAGATTAATTTGTTAGAAATAGAAACAACGAAATAAGAAAATAGACAAAGTCTACGACGAATACATAGTCTAGTCTAGAGAGGATGACGAAAATATTTAGATGAAAGGAAGTAAAAACAATTCATAAGACAAGAAAACGTGGTGTTAGTATACTAGCGTGTAATGTAGGTAAATATCAAAATGGTATAATTTGTAAGCACGTACGTTTCCCGCAAATAACGTTTCATGTTTACGAGACAAACCGTTGAGTTAACATTATAGTTTTTGCTATAGCTACCTACACCGTGTCTTATCATGCGTATATTGCCAATCTTTCTAGTATAAAAACATGCAGGTATAATTTGTTTGTTTACCATTGTTCATTGGTTTGCTCGGTTGAGTTGCTTCAGTGCAATGTTTCTAATGTTACTCCATGTTAATTATAATGTTAGTTATAATGGCGTTAAATAAGCTAATTGGTTTTTGTCGAAGTTTGTTTGTATTGTATTGTCCAGTACCTAAGTACAACTAACCAAGTTATTTTTCATAGAAGAGATAATTGGGTATAATGAAATGAATAAGATGTATAATCAGAAATCATCAACGCATCACGTTCGCAATGCCTCTAGGCATCTCTAATTGCAAGAAAGTACCAACGGAGGTGTGAAGAAACAAAACGCGATCCACGCTAACTAATTGCAGAACTGTTATTTAATAAAAACTGATTGTTTAGTAAGGAATGTGCTGTGGAAACAGTTATTTTTATAAGGAAACCGTAATTGAAAAAATAAACAAATTGTAATTGACATTCTCTAAATGACAAATAGGCAATTTAATATTACTGTATTTAAATTATCGTCATAGCCTTCACAAAACATTGATTAAACAACTAGATTTTCACCATTGATTTTCCCGGTACCGATGGAAACTTATGTACCTATTGGAGTAAACACTCTAGATATACGTAAGGCACCGACAAGCACCTAAGCTAGGTTTCCATTCCGAGAACAATCTAATCTCTATAACCTCTGCACAAAGACGCCGCTATCTCCGTAATCATTCAGCTGCATTTCCGATGCAGTAACCTTTAATCCTCGAAGCCTATTAAACAATAATTGCCACCCAAAAGGCAATGGTTACTTTCACAAGTCCACCGAGTACTCGTACCCAGCTCGTCGGTCGCGTTCTCACGACCTGAGAGATATCGCCACACCCTTATTATCTCCTGGTACCGACTCCTTGTTACTACGTTTAAGGAGTAAAGACCTATCTGAACCCGGTTGATAACCTGAACGAATCAGATCTAGATGACAAGACAAACAATTGGGAAAGTTCGATTTGTTTGTCTTTTACGAATGATTTAGTGCCGAAGTATTGTAGCGAGCTCCGGATTCGTGCATGGGTTTGACAGTTAGACGCATAATTATGGCTGGCTTCTGACAATATAACTGCTATTTAATCAGACTACAGACTAAAATCGACCGATTATTTACCCAGAAATACTACAAATGGAATATCCAATTACGGATATAAACAATCAATACTTCGACATCGAAGTTTGTGATCTGCGTTAGCCCGAATAGAAACTGATTGTATAGTTCATTATTTTAAGAGTAATATAAAACGTTGGCTTTAATTTTAGTAACTTTCAAATAAGTTCCAGAAGGGAATTCAACGGAAACTAACGGACAGACATTAAAATCTAACGATTAGCGCCATAAAACCGTGTAAATGTAAACATTCCTGATTAGTGCTGCAACAAATCTTACATCAGTATAATTCAAACATGAAAAGTAGGTTAGCAACTAGGTAGGCAAGTGAAAAACCACGCAATTATATAGCTAACTGAATAATGATGGGATTTAGACAGCGTTCGGCATCGGACACTACTTCTAAATAAACGTCAACAAACGAGTTTTAATGAAATACGTTGTGGTAGGTCATGAATAATGCAAACGTCAGAGCCATTGCATTGGAATCAGTTCGCCATGCAAACGCAATGGGACGTTGCTGGTGTATGTAACTCCACGTGCAGATTGCACACACACTGACTGTACTGCAGTACAGGAATTCACACACATATCATGTGAAAACGTCTTTCGTTTCTGTCAACGGTCAATTGTAGGTAACTTATGTAACGCTACACGTGGTGCCTGCCTACATTAGCTTCTCCTCACCATCAATCGAGGCACATGGAACTACGGACCGGCCAGCTATCGGCCGATCTATCAAATAGTCTGTAATTTGCGGTCACCCAAATCTTTTCTATATATAAAAGAAAGTCGTGTTTTTGTTACAACACTTATAACTCGAGAACGGCTGGACCGATTGCGATGAAATTTGGTATCTAGATAGCTGGAGACCTAGATTAACACTAGGCTACTTTTTATCCCGATATTCCCACGGGATCGAGACTTACGCGGGTGAAACCGCGGGCCGCAGCTAGTAATAAACAATAGTAACTCGGTATAAACACACGTTACCCGCACGTGTGCAGTGCGGGGGTGTGTCGGTCCGTGTGTGGGATATATCTACAATCTAATTACCGAGCCGGATTGTACGCGGATCTTATTATATTTGCCTAATTCACTGACTAATTGGTCCTTCGAATCGGATTAGGGTATTGTTAATTATCGTAAAAAGAGATATGACAAAATATTTAGATTCGTTATGGTGGGCAAAGACCTCCCCTGCTCCCATCCATGAGTCCTGATCTCCAATTATTAATGGCCACTCTCTGCGTCGATCGCGTCAACTAGAGTATTACTAGATACTTATGCAAAAGTCGTGAGGAGGCGTTATTTGAAAAAAGGCGCCTCTCACATCGCCAACCATTTTGATTATTTCCTCGGCAGTTTTCAAATTAAACAATAATTAAAAACCTCATTTATTCAAGTCTGTTTCAATAAGTAATTACTTACAAGATGATCTCGAAAGCAATAAGAAACGGCCAATATTTGCCTGAAGCGCCGAGAGCTGCACTTAACTGGTATACCTACCTCTACTTGTACAATTATACGCTACATTCGACCACCCGTGAGAGGTAGGGGGGGGGGGTAGTTTAGTACAGACCAAGTTAAAAATAAAAAAGTAGGTATAAATAATAAAAGTATTAAAGAACATTGCATACTACCAACTAACTCAAAACTAAGCAACTAGACTTCGCGTTGTGGTTGCCAGATAACTGATGTATTTAATATATCCTTTTTTAGGGTTCCGTACCACAACAGGTAACAGACGGAACCCTTATAAGATCACTTTCTTGTTTAATGTGCTTGTATTAAATTTAATTTGTATGGAATTAATTCATTATACGAAGTTGAGTTGTAATTATGTGCTTGTACTTATTAACCATTGGTGGCAACAACAGCAGTTTATGTGACGTAGCCAGCTGGAGGTCAAGCGTTAAATGCTTGATCAAGTATAATTTTATCAACAAGTCGCTTGACTGCCAGGCAAAACTACCAGGTATAATCTAACTTTAGTCTTTTTATTGTTGTTGGTATCTAAAAATGGCCCAGTCCTGCACCACATCCTGTAATTTATTCGCTCCTAGTACTCAGCAGATCACTTTGCGTATAATTATGGCCCATCAACTTACATCGACAATCTATTTAATTGCAGAGCGCTTTGGCTATGGTTTAATTTATTTTTAGAGATAAATAGCATCATAAAGATGCATAATTATGTTTTATCTGCTTCTGCTTTCCTAGTTCTAACTTATAGTTTTCCTCTGATCTGAGACTATTTGATTTTTATTTACAACTAGCTGCGCCCCGCGGTTTCACCCGCGTAAGTCCCGATCCCGTGGGAATATCGGTTATTCGATTTTTTCTCGCCTTTTAAACCTTCCCTAGACCTCCACGAACATTTCAAGACTAAGATAAGATAAATCCGTTCAGCCGTTCTCGAGTTTTAGTGAGACTAACGAACAGCAATTCATTTTTATATATATAGATTTATGGAAACCACTGCGTGGCGTGAACTGTATTGTTTGTGGTACCTACACCTAACTATTTATTATTTGTTAGTTTTAAAATAACAACAACGCAATACATGAATAAATGTATTTAATTTACAAGACAAATGGATAGAGCATTGTTGTCTCGAATCGGTCGACGCGACGAGATTCGAGGATAGCACGTGATGTATGGAGTTTGGAGACAATGTGCACGCTGTCATCATGAAATTACCACAACTATTGATATACCAGTGACGCAAATAACTCTATGAGTAGATCTAAGCCACAGCCTCTGATAAAAAAATCAAAATTTTTGAATTTCATTGCACTGTCGTATATTATGTACGACCGCTATACATAATGTCATCTAAATCAGTTGAGCTGTTTAAAAAGTGAAGTATATGGAAAAATTCAAATAGACACATTTTCACATTTATTAAGGAAGGATTTCCCCATTTTGGGTGATTATATTTGGGGGTTATGGAAATGCCTCAATAATAAGGAAAACCTCAGTCACCATTTAAATCCTGAATTTTCTCCTTAATATTTAATGACAGACAGGCAACTGTCTGACATTTCCCCTGGACTAGGGGTGACGATAAGATAAAAAATTTCGCTAATGGGTGTTCTAGAGGAGCCGCCTGGAATTCATACAAATAACATTAACCAATAACGGATGTACAATGGCGTCGAGTGTCGGTGAAACTCGTGTAAAATTGCAATTTTCACGGCTCTCGTGCTGTTTCCGAGAATCGGTCTATACGTGTTTTACTTTTTGTTCATGAAAGTAAGTATTTAATTTACGTTTCTAGAAACAATAAACAATGTAACTCCACACTTCCAGTTGTTTCGGTGAACTGGTAACATTTTTGCAAACGGTAAAGTTTTAGGTGGTTTTGTTTAAAAAAAAATGTTTGTATCAATTACAAGTGTAGTGCGTCCTGTTCCCGTGGGAATATCGGAAAGAAAATAGCCTTAGCTAATACCCCAGGGTTCAATATATCCTACATTATATGTAGCTCTGTCTGAGGTCTGTCGCTCTCTCGTCTCTCTTGACAATGTTAAAGAATCCTGTACATTAGTCCGGAGAAATTTCAATTCGTTTATAATGAACAATGAATGTTTGCACGAAAACATTTAAGAGGTTTTTGGCCTGTCTTGTGCATGAATTGGTTTCTTCGTCGATTTTATCATGATAAATGGCTAATACTAAAGTTTGTTTAAAAACTCTTGTGTTTCCAAATTGAGTCCTAAAAATGTGTAAAAACCGTGTTTAAGCTAAGTTTGAACTCACCAATAGTTTTATTGATCCAATCAGCGAGATCCTCTTGCAGCGGGAAGAGCTGCCTCGCCTGCGAGTACAGTATCTTCTCCCTATAATACTCCTCGTCCTCCGAGCAAGGCGTCTGCGCAGCCAGCGCGCAATCAGCCCGCTCGAAGCTGCTGCTCATCTTTCTATTCACCACCATCTCTCCATGACCTATACATTGATCACAAATACATTTTCAATTACATATTTAAACCATGTTCATGAGACTGGACTTTTCCACATAAAAAACGTTACCGCTATAACCTTAGTGCTAATTAGACTACAATCTCATCACAATTATATACAAAGTTTACGATCATAATGTGAGTGAATTTGTTAGTTCCTCACGCAAAAACTAGTAAACTGATTGCTATGAAACGTGGTTTGTAGATGGCTGAAACCCTGGAAGTAACAGATATGGTACTTTTTATCCCGGATGATACGCGGATGAAGCTATGCCATCTCACCTATTTGTCTTTCAGATCTCTCTTGGTCTTTTGTCTTCACGTATTCAAAAGCGTTGGTCCTTTCGAACGAGTTGAAGATGCGGTCAAAGGTGCCGCTAAGGGGCCGGTCAAAGGACTTGTGGTCGAAGGTGTTGCTGAGGGGCCGGTCGAAGGACTTGTGGTCGAATGTGCCGCTGAGGGGCCGGTCGAAGGACTTGTGGTCGACCGGCGAGGGAGTCGAGACCGGGCCCCAGGAGGTGCGGCTCCCGATCGCAGTCGGCCCGCACCTGTAGTACGCCATCGTTACCTGTACACAAAACAAAGAACTAGTAAGATGGGTAACTATTCATACATTCATACCAAGTGTAAAGAATATGTAATGATATTTTAAATTATTTTATATTGGGAAATTATTAAGTTAGTAAGAGTAGTAGATTTAGACTGGTTGATAATATTTAGCAGTCAACTATATATCGGGCTATCGATAGTGTATCGTTTTCAAGTCACGTGTGCTCCCATACCAATGAGGAGTCGCTGTGAGTGAAGTCGCCGCTTGCGCACCGCACCGGTCGGTGTCTTTGCCAAACCGCGCACGACTCACGCGTTCCTACTACTTCAGGACTATAGAGCATGTACAGCTTTTTGTTTACGGTTTTACTTGAGTTCAAAATAAGGAAGTTATCGAATTTGATCTATAAAAGAAAATGCCTACCTAAGTATAACTAACATCTTACAGATACAGGCTTTTTTCGTTAGTAACGGCTTTGAAAGAAGTCGTATGACATGAAAAGTACCAAAAATACGACATTTAGAAGAATATATTGAGTGCTTTAAAAGACCTAGAACACCTACCACCTACCTAACCTACGAGTCAGTCATTACTGTCATATAATATGATCGTAAAACATGAAACGTTATCGTTTCGAACTCCAAACAAGAATTAAAAGACCAAACATCATTGTAACTTATGGTAACATATAAAATGAACCTCACCTCACCTCGCCACGTCTCGTGGCTGGGACCGTCCGCGTCGTCGTGTCGCCGCGTTCGGTCGTCGCGTCGTGGGTGCGTTTATAGTTTATTTTCAAACTTCATAATATTTAACTTTTAATTAATTGCGATGCTCATAACTGGAGGTAGGCTTCAGGTAGGGTGAACGCAGACTAACAACTTGAAACTTCTCAAGTGGTCAATTGTTTTTTTTTCTTTCTCAATTTGTTTGGTTTCATTATGGATTTCATAAATGAATTTAGTTATATTTGAGTGTGATACAACTGGTTACAGCCATACGATGGTTCTCTTTCATCTGCCTTCAAATGTGGCGGTCGGACGATCGACCGATTAGTTTGAAGTCTACATACGTCCGTAAATGGAGTTTAACAATAGAGTTCTGTAGGCGTCAGGCGGCGGCAGGCGGACCCCTAATTGCTAAATGAGGAATCTACGATTAACTGTCAAACTTTGTTATAAAGTCTAATATAAAGGAGAAGTTTTATCAAGCTTTGATCTAAAGATCTTGTGGGATAGTTACAAGAAACATCATTATTTAGTAGTTTAGTGACTGTGCAGTCATGTACAACAATCGATTTTTGTTCATTTATGTGTCGAAATAGTTTATAGGAACAGAATAATCGGCGCTCTTTGATTTGACATATTTTAATGAATATCAAATAATAATACGCCATTTCAAGAATGAGTCCTTTTATGATAAGTCATTATGCAAATACGAGTAGGTCCATTCAATAATATGGTATTTAGCGAATTTCAAGAATAAGTAATTCTGCTAATAGGTTCATTTTTAGGCGTAGGGCATTTTGCGAATACGGCATTTATCTACTAAGCCTTTGTATTATAGCATATCTATGAGATTACAGAGATAAAATCAGCCGATAGGACGACAGTAGACGGCAACATGTCTCTGGTGCGAGACATCCTTAGTTCTGACCTGACTACGTATTGAATGAAACTGATGTCATGTTATGACACATATGGTGTTGTTATGGTGAAGTTATTGGCGATGGGAAGCAAAAACTGACCGCTTCATTGTGAGCTTTGTTGTTGATGTGATGTCCAAGGTTTACGTGTCTGGTCTGGGCGAGATGAACGTCGCGGGTTTTATGATGGGTTCGTTTCAAATATATAGATTTTATATAGGTTGGTACGTTTAGGTATAGGACGAATTTATTAATAAATGACTTTGCGAAATCTAATCTATAACGCATAGCAAAATGCTCAAAACATGCATCATAATATTTTTGAAAAATCAACAGCTATTGTTTTTTGCATCCAACGCCATCTAGCCCTAATCTAAAAGACGTTTAAAGTGGATCTATACCTACTTATACAGAATTGCATCCGATATCAAGAAATCTGAATTCATTATAAAAAGTGTTAAGCCCTTTATTTTAAAAACTATTTATACTTCAGCACCCCGCAAATTCACCCGCGGAAGTCCCAATCCTGTGGGAATATCAGGATAAAAAGTAGTCTATTTATTTTCCAAGGATTCAATGTATCCTCATACTAAGTTAATTAAAATCGGTCCAGTAGTTACAGAGCCAATAGGGCCGAATACGATGGGACCAAATGCAATATTTTTGTGTGGGACGAAATCCATTGTGAACTACAGTCGATTTATTTTTACGTAATTCCTTAGACTTTATCTATGTTGCTCAAAGTTTAGACTGAGGTTAAGTATCGTGTTTGCATTTGTAGATCACATTTATGAAAACATCACAAAATATCCTGAACTTGCGGAAATCGATACTCGAGTCTCGGCTTGTCTCGGCACACTCGGCAAGGAGGAGACGTCACGAATAATCGATTACACCCCAAATGGGACAATATTTTGCATTTCTATTATTTACAAACACATCATTTTATACCTTCTTGTTTATGAATAAGGTTTATATTCCTCTGAGAGATGGTTCGTAGGAGAAATCACGCAAGAAGTTGCAAATAGGGTAACCATCTTGAAGGGAAAGTCTGAACATTTAAAAAAATTGGCAGAAAAAAATTACAATTAACCTGGTCAACAACCCACGTGAATTAATTTATAAGCTATTTTTATAAGCTTATAGCCCCGGAAACAAAATTGAACAATGTCGAGATTTAATCCATACTTTTGTAAAACAATAATAATTGATTCAAAATGGCGTCAAAAGGTTATTTCTTTCGGCGCCTACTTATCAGCCCCATCCATGAGAAAAAATTCTAAAAAATTTGTCAAAATAGAAATAAAAGACACTTTTATTAATCCTAGATTTAGTGCATAATTATATTCGATAAACCTAGGATTAATAAAATTGCATTTTCCAATTTAGTTGCAAGTGAGGTAAAATTATGCAGATTATCCGGAAATATTATAAACTATTGGTAGCCCTTGCAAGTGGCGTTTTTCTACGAACTTCCGCCTAAAGTTTTCGAATGATGCGGTTTTCTTTTATCGATTAAACGAGATCGTTTCCATAACTCGAATCATTTCAGTGACCTACATTGTGCAAGGGATGATAGGTATGTTTGTTATGAAAGCGAATACAATTCAAAGAGGGATGGGAAATGATCGTTTTTATGTCATGATTAATGGTAGTTTTACACGGAAACTAAATATTATGGGTGAAAAAGTACCGACTGAAGTCCCGAATTGTCTCTCAGATTGAATATAAATGCGAATTTTTGGCAGTATTTGGATAAAAGTAGCCAGTTACTACCAACGATCATGATGATGAATCATACCAACTTATTATCAAACTCGATCCAGTAGTTTCAGAGCCTATTTGTAATAGACAAACAAAATAATACTAGTGTAGATGTACCTACTTCGATTATTATACCAAATTATATATGTGGATAAAAAGTTTTGCAGTCTTAAGACACATAACTACGCGTCTGTCGCGCTACTGTCTTGAGACATATAAAGACGCATTAAAATTTTCACACAATTGTAATGAAATGTTTGGCCTGTCTTTTCAGATTTTTGGACTCGCTCGATTTATATCACCTAGTTCTAAAATAGTAGATGAATGAACAAGTGTCATCTGACCTAGAAGTAGGTCTTGTTTATGTGAACACAAGGACGTTACTTCACTAAGATTTATCGTTCTGACACATTTTTAGATTAATGGTGCATTTAAATTGATATAATGAACTGTTAAATTGCTATATTGCTCTAGTGACTTGAAGTAATTTAGTCAACGCAAAATATCAGACTATACTCGTATTTGAACACCAAGTAGGTACTAAACTCCAAGTTTTTATATCAAAATTACATATCTTTTAGTTTTATTTTTGTAGGATTTCGTTTTACAAACCAAATCCAATTTTAGAAGTTTAACAAACCTAAGTAACCTGAATAGGTTTTTATTTAAAAAACCTACTTGTAATTAATCGTTGCATTCTTTGAATATGCCGCGCGGTAACGCCCGCGCCGCGTGCGCCGCGCCGGTCCACAGTCAAAACCAATAGGTCAAGTTGAGCAAGACCCACGAAACGGGCAGGTATCGGCACTTTAGCCAAAACGTGCCCTTCGGCCCTTCATTCACGACCACCATTCATCAACTGAACAAGTTCACCTTACGTGCCAATCGATGAAGATGATTGAGTTGGGTGAGCCTCTGTTGTTTATTATCGCCTGGTCATTTCAAGTTCAAAACGTTAAATTTTTAGGAAATAAACAATTCATCTTCTCATTTTATGTTCTCTGATATTCCTTGTAAAGAAACCATACTCTCCTGTCCTGTCCGAAACATAAATATTGTAAATATTTCTAACTTACTTAAGGAGAGAGGCGCTGTTTATGCAATTGCCTCGAGTCATCGTCCTACGGCAAGCACAAGTGACATCTTCCTGGAGCCAGGATTTCATTAGCCGAGGTGGTTGCCCGCTCCAACTCCTTAATTGGACAATAGCATACTCAATTCGAACTACTAAGGTGCTCAAACTCACTGGCTTCGAGAAATTGTTCCGAGTAAAGGCGTTATTGTTCAACAATCAGTTGTAACTAACAACTAAGTTGTAACTTTTCTAACATTTACATTAGTCCATTTATGTCAAAAAATAATTTCTATTAAATTTGGGTCTGTTCATGGATACCAAACTCATTTCCTCGTTTTGTTTTTCAAAGAGCTAATGACACGAGTAGTGGTCCTCGTTCTTGGTTAAGATTGAGTCGCACGCAGCATCGCATATCCGTGACTCGGTGTTCCATTGTGGGGACATGTATGGAAGCCAGATCAGCGATACCGAGATAACACTTCACGAACATGATAGCCTGGTACTTTTGTCATGTATGTAGGTACGTAGGTAGCTTCCCTGCCCCCCGCATTCCTGTGTAACGTCACATGAACAATAAACCAGTGTGATCTTAGCTACCGGTCGTTTCACTCGCCCTGCATACACAATAGTTGGCGACGAGGCGGATGTACCCTCATTAAAAATAAAAAATAAAATAAAAATGTCCGTTTACGGAATATTGCCTATTTTTGACCACAACGAGCATAATTGGATCACTTATCGTGGAAGATTAAGCCAGTGGTTCATCGCGAACGAAATAAATGATACAAGTGATGCAAGTGGCAGTAGAAGACGAGCTATTTTGCTAAGCGCACTCACAGACGGGACATACAAACTCGCCTCAGATTTAGCTTTGCCGAATGAGCTTCAAAATTTGAAGTATATAGACGTACTTAAATTGCTGGAAGACCATTTTACCCCAAAACGTTGCGGTTTTGCTGAACGTCAAGGATTTTACACCGCGGCGCAACTACCAGGGGAGTCACACCGACAGTGGGCGGCACGCCTACGTGGCCTAACGGCACATTGCGGATTTACCAACGTAGAAGAGGCATTACGAGACAGATTCGTAATGGGAATGTCACCAGGACCTGAGAAAGACAAGCTTTTCACGTACGAAATTCAGTCATTGACCTTCGCGAAGGCTGTGAATGTGGCGGAGAGTGTGCGGTGCGCACATTTTGCTGCAGCTACCGGCAGCGCGGGCGCAGGTGCAGGTGCAGCGCAAACATCGCAGGATCAAGTGTACAAAATCAAACCACAACGTTCGACAAACACTTTTTCGCGGTGTTCAGTTTGCGGTCGTACAAATCATAAAAGTTCTCAGTGTCGATTCGCTAATTACAAATGTAAACGGTGTCATAAAAGAGGTCATTTACGTAATATGTGCGGCAAAACGGTGAATTATACTACGGAAAATGGCGAAGGCGAGGTGAGCGAAGATGACGACGGTAAGTCAAACATATTATGTACCCAACGGGGAGAACCCTTAACGATTATTGTTTTATTAAATAAGGTGCCTTTAACGTTCGAAATAGATAGTGGTTCCGGGTTTACTATTATTTCCGAGTACACGTACAAAAAGTATTTCAACAAAATAGTATTGACAAAAGGAAAGACATTATATTCTTACGATGGGAGTAATTTGAATTGTATAGGTATAGCCAGCATGTCAGTTACCTACAGACAACAAACACACCTGTTATCAGTGCACGTAGTGCGCGGTGGCGGTACCCCGCTGCTCGGTAGGGACTTTATGGCATTATTTAAATTTCAATTCACGTCTTGTCATTTTGTATCTAGTGATAACTTTATAAAACAATTACCATTACAATATCCGGCGTTATTTTCGAACGAATTAGGAACATTTAATAAGTATAAAGTTAAATTAAGGGTTAAAGAAGACTCCCAACCAATTTTTTTTAAAGCGAGACCGTTAGCATTTGCCTTAAAAGAAAAGGTAAACAACGAAATTGACCGTTTGCTCGACTTAGGTATATTAAAACCTGTCGAGTACTCGGACTACGCGTCACCGGTGGTACCAGTACTAAAACGTGATGGATCGGTGAGATTATGTGCTGACTACTCAGTAACAATAAACAAACAATTACTAATAGAACATTATCCGTTACCGACAGTACACGAACTATTTTCTAGATTACATAACGGCTGTTATTTCTCAAAATTAGACCTTTCAATGGCATATAACCAATGTGTATTAGATTCAGAATCACAAAACCTTACTTGTATAAATACACATCGCGGATTGTTCAACTTCACCCGCATGGTATTCGGTTTAACGAGCGCGCCGTCTATATTTCAAAAAGCCATGGATAGTGTATTGTCTGGAATGGACGGGGTATTGTGTCTATTAGATGACGTGTTAGTGGCCACTAAAGATAAAGAAACGCATATTTCGAAACTAAAAGCCGTTCTCCAACGGCTGCAAGACGCTGGGTTCACTTTACAAAGAGAGAAATGTGAATTTTTTAAAACTCAAATAAGTTACCTCGGTTACGTTATAGATGAAGATGGTCTTAAAAAATCACCGCAAAAAATAAAAGCAATTTTAGATGCACCGATACCGACAGATGTAAATAAATTGCAGTCATTTTTAGGCTTAGCGAATTATTATCGTAATTTTGTACAAGGCGCATCTAGTATTTTAAGTCCGTTGTATGAATTATTAAAAAAAGACATAAAGTGGGTATGGACAGATGAACACACGGAAAGATTTTTACTTATAAAAAAACTATTAGCATCAGACAGTGTATTGGCCCATTTTAATTCTGAAGCTAGGATAGTCCTAACGGTGGATGCGTCCCCGTATGGTTTAGGTGCAGTGTTATCACAGATTGACACCAACGGGGTAGAACGACCGATATCTTACGCGTCACGAACATTAAATAACGCCGAGAAACGATACTCGCAGATACATAAAGAAGCCACAGCAATTGTGTTCGGAGTACGTAGATACCATCAATATCTATACGGTAAATCGGAACCGTTTATTTTGCGAACCGATCATAAACCTTTAATTTCGATTTTCGGTCCAAATAAAGGTATACCCGAGGTAACAGCTAACAGGCTACAAAGATATGCAATATTTTTAAATGCCTACAATTACAACATAGAATATGTACGGAGCAAAGACAACTGTGCCGATTATTTGTCACGCGCATTTGTTGAGCCACAACAAGAACAATCACAACAATTATCTAAAGTCGCGCTCAGGACAGAGGGAGGGGGCGCAAGCCACTCCGCGAGGGCGAACAGTGCGATTGACCTCGCGCGCGCCGGCGCCGGTGATTCTAGCTTAGATCGTTCGACTTATATACATTTTGTTGTAGAGGGTAGTTTACCGGTTACAATAGAACAATTACGTGAAGCTACTAACAATGATAGCACGTTAGTAAAAGTAACTGAATATATTTTAGCTGGCTGGCCAAAAAAGGTATTAGATCCGAAATTAAAACCGTATCATTTATGTAGAACTCAGTTATCGTATGAAAATGGATGTGTTATGCGAGGTCATAAGGTAGTTTTACCTGACAGTTTGCGGGATAGAATACTGAAAGAACTACATACCTCACATTTAGGCATTGTGAAAACCAAAGAAGAGGCGCGATCGCGATTTTGGTTCCCCGGTGTAGATTTAGCGTTAGAAAAATTAATAAATTCATGTGAGGTGTGCATACAGGTAAGACCGTCGCCAGCGCGAGCCCCACTTGCTAGCTGGGATTATCCGACAGTACCGTTTCAAAGAATTCATATCGACTTCTTAGGTCCATTTAATGGGGTGTCATATTTAGTCATTGTAGATGCTCACTCGAAATGGGTCGAAGCATACGATATGGGAACCGTTACTACCTCAATTGCCGTGATAAAAAAATTGTATGAATTTATGTCAAGGTTTGGCTTGCCACAGTGTATAGTTAGTGATAACGGCAGTGCATTTACATCAAGCACATTCAATGATTTTTGCAGATTGAATGCCATAAAACACCTAACATCTCCCGCCTTTAATCCAGCGAGTAACGGTCAGGCCGAGAGCTACGTAAAAGTCGTTAAAAAAGGGCTAAAGACGTGTATGTTGTCGGTAGGTAATGCGACCGATTGTAGATTAAAACTGTTGAAGTACTTGTTTGACTACAGAAATTCAGTACACTCAGCCACAGGGTTCTCCCCGGCAGAATTGGTATTTGGGCGAAAACTAAGAACGCGTTTAGATGTGTTAAAATTTTCACAGCCGCCGTCATCGCTCACATCGCCAGCGCTTAACGTAAGGCGCCACCAGATCGCACAAAGCGACACCTACGGGGGTACCAATCGTCAAACATTTGTACAAGGAGATGATGTTATTTACAAAAAGTTTATTAATAGCAATAAGTTTATATGGGTTAAGGGTAAAATAGTCAGTAAAATTGGTAAGGTAATATATTTAATAAAAGATATACTAAGTTCAAAAGTTGTAAAGAAACATAAAAATCAGATAATGTTGTATAAGGGACATTCACAACTAGTAATATGGGACGACAATGTAAACACAACCCCTACGGGGGAAGACGGGGTAAATGAGCCTGTTCAACAGTCGTCACCTAATGTAGAATCTAGGAGTATGGTTCGATTGTTACGAAATATTCCTACACATAATTATAAGCCTTATTTTTAAATATTATTTACATTAAGTAAACTAATGGGGGAGGAAGTGTCATGTATGTAGGTACGTAGGTAGCTTCCCTGCCCCCCGCATTCCTGTGTAACGTCACATGAACAATAAACCAGTGTGATCTTAGCTACCGGTCGTTTCACTCGCCCTGCATACACAATACTTTATACAGAGTTTACCGGATGAAATCTAATATGGTTTTCATGACGTTGTTTTATTGAAAATTTGCATGAAACTATGAAAGAGTTTCGTAATCTAATAGTATGAAATGCCATAAAGTTCGGAATGTTAATGAAAATCGTGAGAATGCGGTGATATCGGTGTCACAGTGTAATGTAACAGGAACACAGCAACCGCACTGTGGTTTCCTAGCGGTACGCACTCATTGAACACTCACTTTCAACGCATTTGGTTAAAATAGGTTCAACATTAAACAAATTATTCTATTCATTCATTCAATTATCATATAGGTAATCAGGTATCAAGGTACAAGTTATTCTTGCCAGTGAGTAGCTCCTTGTAAAGTCAATCAATTGACTTACACACAAGATTGATTGATTGATTAGATGATGTTTTGACACCTTGATTTGTTAGTCTTTCTCGAACTTTAATCTTAAAATTCATATAATATCGAGAAAAATATTTTTAAGCACATGGCGGGTATCTATCAGCTGTACATTGGGCATATAAAATATTCTTAGTTAGTTTCTAGAATTTCATAAACAGAGTAGTTAAACTTATAAAATCCGTCAACAGGTAATTTAAGCCGCGTGCACACTGCATTGCACCAACAATGTCCATCAACGAATCATCTCACCTTACACAATAAAAAAAAACAAAACAAAACAATTCCATTCATATACTTGAAACGTAAAGTTCAAATTCCTTTGAAAACTAAATTGATTAAACTGAATAAAAAATATTTCCGTTTCTGGCAACTGTCTATTCTGTTCCACGTAATTTGTATTGAATACAAAAGCCGAAGGTGTCTTTTATGGAAACCAAATGCTCTATGTGAAGTAAAATCCTACCATATAATCAGACAACTATAAAAAAGGTCAACGATATTTTTAAGTTTAAAATTGTTAGAGTTAACAGCTGACCTATTTAGCTAATTCCCTTGTTGGTATTTTATGTCATTTAACACCACTGCCCTAGTAAGCAATAACGCAACTAGGTAATTTCATATTAGGACACGCTCACATACAGTGACGGCTCTAAGGTTTTAGTTTGAGGGGGAGACTTGACAAGGGTTACCAACGCAATCCATCACTCACCGGTCCAGGCTCAGTTTAATGCTTACTAAAACAGTATCCGCCATGACTGCCCAACACACCGCTCACTGGAAATGGCTCATCACACCAGTTAACCTCGTTATGTTATGCTACCCTGGTAGTTTCGAGATCATTCATTCCATGCTCTGTTTGCTTTCTTTCACTATTTGGGCTATCCCAATTTGCATTTCTTCTATTGCGTTATTTTTTTAAATTGCTCTTAAATTCTAAATAATTAGAATTGCTTCTTCAAAATTTATGTAATAGAATGACGTTGCAATCAATTAATTTTAATGCACGGTTACGCTCGAGTTCTAATTATAATCGTAACATAGCCATAAAACACATACAAATGAGTTGTTTACAAACGGTACCCATAGTGCAAAAACCCTCGTTCTAAGTTGGATCACATCCACGGCCCATTGACCGTGATGATGAAAGCGAGATGCTAGCGGTACCTCACCGCTCGACGTTCTGTGCAACTCTTCGGTAACCTAATGCCCTGGTAGATGCAGTCATGCATCACTTATTTATTCACTTCTTGTCACTATTCTATCTGTATTTTCTGTAGCTGATGTTCTCCTGATACTTTCGCAATTCAATTTACCTGATCATTATAGCGTAAAATTATGAAAGACCAAACAAAGTCATGGTTTTATTCATTTTTTTCCATCCCGTGGCCTCCTTGACGACAACAGATGATAGACATATGTTTTAGTTTTATAATTACTTTTCAAATTGGTTTTATTGCGTTAAACTCAAGCGGATAAACACCATGACGTCATTATTAGAGAAACAAATGTAAATAGATTAATTCATTGACTAGAAACTGTAATTTTGATTCATGTCGCACCACGATTTCTTACTTGGAACCAAATCAACATAAAAGTAAATGAGTCTGTGTTCAGACGAGCCGCCATCGCCGCCGACACCACATATCGTCCATACAGAATGAAATAAGACACAGTAAAGTAAGCGATTGTTAATTTAAACTTAACACACTCCTTAAATAGTTGTAACAGGTGGTATTCGTTAACCAAAGCAACTTTCATGGCAGACAGTCAAATGAAACTACTACGTCTCGTGTTTATAAGGGTACCAACTAGTGCAACAATTCCTTATGAACGCGGTATATTCATATCGAGTTGGCATATAGCATTGATGACAATATTAATGTCCTCACTAGTGTCACAGTAAAATATTACTTTAATTTTATCGGTTACATAACGATTCGATTATTCGTGTCCCGTAAAATCGATTGATCGATCGAGGTCGTCATACGATCTAAATGCATTCGACTCACGATTAATCGAAACGTGATTAGAATTAATTGATATTAACCTTTTATAGCGATATAATATGATTTTAAGCTTATTAATAAAATGAGGCACAAGGTGACACACGGATAATTAAGTGAAGTCCATACTTAGCATTTTGCACCGAATATTTTGTCGATCTTCTATTGACGTGTTTATCAAAAACCCCTTGCGTCACCCTTAATGATGTAACGTCTTGGTAATGGATGTAAGGAAAGAGGATGTAGCTAATCTAGCCTAGCGTAAGAAGGTACTTACTAGCCTTACACTTCTGACAAAGAGTTTGGATTGGCCACATTCGTTGGAATTGTGTACACTTGACGCAAGAAGAGATATTTCACAAACTCCAATCCAACGCGTTCCTTTGTGTTTTTTCCCGAATATAGACTTTTTGACATAACAATATTGAATGTTTCTTTTTTTGATGTTTTTTACTGTTTAGTCTAAATAACCAATTGCTAATTTGTTCAACTGAAAATCTAGATGCTCGTGAATGGCTAAAAGTTGCATGATTTTGGCAGCTTTTATTCATTTCTGGCTCATATTTTATTTGTTGAACGTGACCAAGAGATAATAAAATACAGGAGATACCATGATTTTTTATGATAACCCAGTTAAGTTAGGTACCTTAACTACAAAAGGACTAACGCAGAAATAATAAAAAATCTTCTTCGGCTAAAAGTT
Organism: Idaea straminata; assembly: GCA_951213275.1. Classification (NCBI taxonomy): domain Eukaryota; kingdom Metazoa; phylum Arthropoda; class Insecta; order Lepidoptera; family Geometridae; genus Idaea; species Idaea straminata. Next base: position 12,114,147 of record OX577865.1, read on the forward strand.
ATTTGCAAAATGGAATATGATGGATGCAATGCAACGTTCGTCTGAATTCCTTAGTAGTTGATTAGTCGAGCAGCATAGAGCACCGCGCCCGTGGCCATCATGTATGCGCGTGCGCCGTGTGAAAGTGTGCGGTAATTAAATTCGGCCGCACACTTAGCACGGAAAGCGGAACCGATTGCGTCACTACGCCGCCCGCCCAAAACTCGCGCACTCTGGCGGACTGTCTAGACAAAAACTACGAAGGGAAGATGAAAGAAAAGTTGTTAGTGTTTTGATTTAATCTTTGTATAATACGAGTATAAGATATGTTTGAAAACGTATCCTGTCAGTGACTAAAACGATGGTTATGTTTCTAATGCAGTAGCTAATCCTTTTTGGGATACTGTTGACGTTTTGATATTTATCAGCAGATATGCGCGACCAAAGGTTCTGTGACAGCTGTCATCTGCATACTACTTTGTAACTGCAGTGTGCGCTGATAATAATATATAGTGAGTGAAGATCTTCTAAACCCTTAATATTTAATAAAAAGTTAAATTAAAGCATTCTGGAAAAAAATACAAGCAAGCATTTTGTGAAAGAAATGGGTAATATGTATTTCCAGGTGTTTGTTGTGTATAGAAGCGGCCTTTCTCGAGGTGTGCTATGCCCGCGGGAAATGTATGTAGGTCAGTGACCTCGCTCCTCCGGGATTTCACGGGAAGTACGCTCGCTCACTCAAACTGTTTAACTAATATACGCTGAAACAGTTAGGTAAGTATCTATTTTCTTAATAACGAAGTTATTTATAGTAAATGGGTTGCTTGTTCAAGTTTTGAAATATTATTTTTCAGCTTCTGCTAGCTTTAAAATGTTTGTGAAGTTTGGATCCGTGCCGGGTTACGACTCTGGCCCGGAGCACGCCTTAATTCATCTTTGAATGGGGCTAAGAGCAGGAAGAAGTGAAGAACACAATAAGCACTTAGTATTTATCTAAGTAAGGTAATAGCAATGTGTAGAACATCACTGACACCCGCCCATTGGCTAAGTGGCGTGTTTATTTATAGCAACAAGGTGCAACAAACATCGGCATCCAAAGGAAAGTGCATTACGGAACTAAACGAAATGACTCAAATTGACTTCCCTCTAGACTAGAAACTTATCTACGATCGATTGTTCCACATGTGCCACCAACATACAACATGGTACGGAACACTTCGTGCGCGAGTCCGACTCGCACTTGGCTGGTTTTTTCCTAATTCCCGTCATCATTTTTCAACTGTCAAAGTGACCTGCAGTATTCATGTAAAATGTCTGTGAAAGATCTAAGATATTTTATGTAGATTAAGTCCTTGTTTTCATCGCTTAGCGTGTCTTACAGTATGTGACACAGTAACATATAAGCGTATGACAAAAACTTCACAAACAGTCTGTTAGTGACTTTGTTATCTGCAAATATCTGTTTTGTAGAGTTTTATTTAATAAAAGCGGTTGTAGTGATACAAAACTATCACGCGATAGACAGTCTGTAGCCTCTCTCTGTAGACGACGACAACTCGATATATATACGACGCAGAAGTAGGAAAACGAGCTCCGAACGAGCCAGGAATGAAAGTAGAACGTACAAAAACTGGAAATATACTATTTTGTAATTTAGGAATTGAAATAACTATTGCAACTAACTACAATTACTTTTATTACTACCTATATTTACTTGAGATAATTCCTGCCTGATAACGAAGGTAGGAACCTAGAGTTTTCTTCGATTTGCACGATTAGTTCCTACTCGTATGTTGTGATGTTTTACCCACCAGGCCCGCCTCCACATGGGCCCACGATGCAATGTAGTCAGAACAAGGTCCATAATGTCTAGATTTTATAACGTATATATACCTTTTAATTTCTGTTATTTTTACGTGTCAAGTAACAAGGGTAATTTTGATGTATGACGACAATCACAACGATGGTACAACGATAGATGGTCATTATTATCTTCCTGCCCTCATCCCAATTTATTCGGAGTCGACGCAGTATGTCTTCTTCTTCCATTCACTCCTATTAGTAGTCGTCATCTTATCGTTCACATTCATCTTTCTCAGTCTTGTCTCGCGCAGTTCATCCATCTTTTCTTAGGTCTTTCTCTTCGTCCCACTACATTCAGATGTACCATTACCTACTACAGATGGTAGTAGGTAATGGTAAATTCTGTTAGTAAGCGCCTTCTACGATAATCCGTCTCTTCTCGTGGGCTATATCGTTTTCGTTAGTAGCCTCAAATAATAAAGACCAAAAAAAATCACTGAAAATAAGAACAAAGAACACTGATCGGCCTTACATCCGTCAGTGTCACAAAGTTTAAATATTAGACTTTCTAATACCTAAATACGTGTCCTGAATAATATGTACCCAATGGTTATCCGTTTATTGTAGAGAATTGGGTTACAGAACCATTTTTGGAATATTTGAATACTGGCGCACTGGTGGCATTGTACGGTTTATTACTTATGTCACTCAATAAATCGTTGTATCGTACATACTAGTAACGCCACGCGGTTGCACTTACGTTAGTAACGATAGTAGTAGGAATGGCTTAATCCCAAACCTCCATGACTTTTTCATACTTTGCTTCCTAAAGGGTCCAAAACATTTTAAAACAAGAATTCTAGCGATATACTCCAAAGAATTCAATCTCAACTAAGTTTGAACAAAATCGGTCCAATGTTTTAGAGCCTTATTAGTGATGGCAAGCCTACTCCATCTGCATTGTCAGTAACGCAGCATCTAGTGGCGCTATAATCGTGCATAAATCATGTAGATCAGATGTAGAGGCCAATATTATTAAATGACTTGATAAAATTCATTTAAGGAACTGCCAACTCTCATCAAATAATTTTATAAACGTAAAAAATGCGAAAGACGCGTGCGCAAGTCACTCCCAAGGTCTTAGTCATTCCATTACCGATCGTAATCGAGATGTTATATCACTATAAGAGTAACAATTATGATACTAAATGGAAACACTTCAGCCTCTAGCCTCCAACAACGCAACTAGGTTGAACTATGAACTCAGCAATTATTCGCGTAAACATCGCCATTAAACGCGAGCTTTAATCACTCGTCATTTCATTTGAAAGCTAAAATTTACTTATAAGTCATCTTGTTAAGTGCAACTTAACTTTTAGCTCCGATATTTTATATTCAAGTTTAAGTTTAAAGAAGTTTAAATATTTTCTAATAAAAATCTGCCTGATGGGATTTGAACCCACCGAGACCCCTTTTTTAAAGTGGAGAAAATGCATCATCCTGCCACTCTCCCGGAGGCAGACAGACGAGTAGCGATCAGAGATTTACTCACTAAAACAAAAACGGGTTTCTACTCGATAGTGGTACGACGATGAGGTCGACGATGTAGCATACACGCCCCACGTACCTATTCACTCTAGACTTGAAGACTCCAGGGACCTAAGTCTGCTAATACAATTGTGTTTCAATAGAGTGTCGATGGAATCGTTATAGACATTTAATGTCAAAAATATGACATTACATGTCAAATTGGTATTCTTCTGATGTTAACTATTCTATCAAAACACCACTGAAACACTTTAGTATTCTGCTCTAGAATCTTGGCTCAATGGAATCTCGAGAGTTGTCAAAACGGTATATCGCTTAGCAACATATACCATGTTGGTAGGCAACACCAGCGACGTATCTATTACCATTCCATTGAGACACCATAGCGATTCTATTGCGATGTTATTAAAAATTTAGCAGAATACCAAATAAAGTAACAATCTCGATATAATATCAACAGAGTCTCAATATAATGACAATGGTAAATCCATTAATGCAAAATAGCAGAATAAGGCCCCAGGTTGTAGTTTTGGGGGAAAAGCGACGCGGGCAGAAAGTTTTACTTCTTATAAATGCGCACGAGGAAGGTAGATGCCAAATTGAAAAGTCTACCACTTATGGATGGAAATTATTTGTAGCATCCCTCGTTGTCTTGTGGGAAAAAAAGGGCAGGATTGAACGAGACCTGCATGGCGGAACTTTATGGCTGAATAAGCGAATTAATCATAAAAAATCTTCTTTTAATTATTTACTATTGTTATTTGAATAGTTATTAATATGTTTTTATATCTCTTCGTATACTAGTACAAGATTCCCATGACATCAATGTAGGCAGTAGGTAGGTACAAGAAATATAATAACAGCACAATGTGTAATATATCATCGGTCTTGTTAGAGGTGTCATTACGACTGATTATACGTTATCTGTGACCTGTTCAAGTTCACTCATTGTGGGTAGTTTTGTTTTCATCTCGTGATTTGATCCTAGACACTGTGTAACGAAGTCCCTGTATGTCAAAGATATATATTTATATGTATATTCCCAGGACACTACCTACTTAAGTACCTACCTGCTAAAAAAAAACATGTCAATAAACTAATTGAGAACCTACAAGTTTAATTTAAAGTTTCGGTAAAAATATCCTGAAAGTTAAAGGAATTTAATGTGGCAACATTTTATCGGCAGCGAGCCCTTCGTTGAATAATGGTGTTTCATATTTTGAAAAATTCACAAACTACAAACAAATTAGGGTAAGTGATTTTCCCAAACTTATAAAAAGGTATTTTCCTTAATTTCCATTTTTGAAGTCCTTGCGAGGGAATAGGTACAGAGGTACCCATTCCCTCGCAAGGACTTTACTGTACTTCTACTTTTCTTTATATCGTAGATATGTGAATGTGGTCAGACAGAGCAAAGAAAGTGCGCCTACGCCACGCCACGCCACGTCATCTGCTGTGATGACTACGATAATATGGTAATGTTTTCAACACTGATTTTCTCCAATCGGCCTACGTATTATGCATTCGACATGCATTAATTATTTAAATGTGTTTGGAAAATTTGTCTGACTGACTGAAGTTATAGACTCTGGTAGACTCTTACTACCAGAGTCTATAACTTTTGCTTGCTACCATCCGTTAACACCCCACCCGGGTGTCATATATTTCCGTCATTGTGAGTGCAGCTTACCTTTGTTTATGATACGTAAACATGAAAAGAATAACTCTAGCTCAAGGTGGGGTAATACGTTTCACGAATACACTGCAGCTACGACACGTTCCTTCCTAATATACTACGCCCTAACCCTACGGGATATGTGTGTTCAGCGTCAAGTTTAAAGTCAGTAATCGAACTTACCGGCAATTAAAGAGATGTCATCCTCAATCCGACAGTGAACTGTAACAAATAAAATTAATATTATTAACATTATCAAAATAAATGTTTTAATATGCCATTTGTAATCTTATAGTCGAAATCATTAACATATCTATCAACGACCGACTGTTCATTGACCTGACAAGTTTTACCATAAGATAGATATCAGAAAAATTAAATTTTAAAGTTAATTTTATTTTTTATGAGTCGTTGTTTTACTTGTCAAAAAATAAACAAAAACGCTTAAATCCGGCTTATAAGTTGTATTTGTTCAAAGTGATCATCTACTACCGCTTGTATATGTATAATAAACTAGCTGCGCCCCGCGGTTTCACCCGCGTAAGTCCCGATCCCGTGGGAATTTTTTCTCACCTTTTAAACCTTCCCTAGACCTCCACGAATAATTCAAGACCAAGATAAGATAAATCCGTTCAGCCGTTCTCGAGTTTTAGCGAGACTAACGAACAGCAATTGATTTTTATATATAAGATAAACCGTAAAGATCCGGCAAATATATCGGTGGAAGCGAGTCAACTAACATGTTTCATATCGTCACATCCCGTTGTCATATTCATAAATTCACTCGATGGATTTGAACCGGTGAATTTGTCAATCTCACTAGCGACTACGGCGCGTGCCAAATGGAAACATTAATGCCTACTTAAAAACTAGGCCGCTTCTATCGTCCTTAGAAATTCCTTCCGGAAAACATCAATCACATCTAACGAAACTGCAGGCGAAGTTTCAAAGATTTCGGTCAAAAAATAGTGTTGTTCCTATTAACGTTTGACATACACAGAGCACAAAAACTAGCGAATCAATCGTCCGTCACAGATCTGTATGAGAATTGGAGGTAATATCTTTACGTTTTTCCTCGTTCCTTTGATTTGCCGCCCGCTACGAGAATGCGCTCTGCAGCTACTATATACTTCGATTTCCCCAGAGGATTAGGTAGTAGTAGCTAGTTCAATACAAGGTTTAAAAACCCTTTCCCTGCGAGATTTACTAATGAAAGACACGAGGTTTTACGGATTCCTAATATATCACTAAATAATTGATTACTTAATTCATAATCTGACTTAATAATACTTACCTTGACTTACCTAATACCATTTTTTTAGTAGTTTATTAACATTCTCTAAAATGGCAATGGTATATCGATTGCAATATCGATTATCGACAATCGATAATAACTGTCATGCGCGTGCGCGTGTCTGACATACTTCATCGACAGCTATTACATTACGGCATTTCTTTGAGATATGTGTGTGTAAGTACGTATAGGTAATCATCGATTTATTGAACAAAAACATAATGAAAAGATTCAATGTATCATTCATACCAAGTTTCACCAGAATCGGTTCAGTAGTACAAACAATAACCCAAAAATATTTAAAAGTCGGGGAGACAGGTGAAACTACTTTACCCCTATCGTTCTCAGGAGGACAGATGGACTATTTATGCCCATCTAGCCTCTTACGGTGACAGACCCAGGGGACAGATGAGAATATTCCACGCAGTCAAGGATGAGACAACCTTCAGTTTCTCCGAGTCTCAACAGTGCGATATCAATCTCAAAATAATCCTACCTACACTCTAAAGAAATTCATACTTTTACGTAAATATAATTTCCAAAAGTTATGTGGAATAATAAAATTACATAATGATTATGTCATAGCGGAACGAATATACCTACAGTTTGTGATTATCATAATTTTATAATAACATCGAAAGTGGTTTAGTCACTCGGAGAGATGAGATGAGATGAGGTAGACTGGTGTACTGCGTGGTGGGCTGGTACACTGGTGGGAGTGTACCTACAACGGGATATTGATCGCTTTGATTACTATGCTTCGATGCTTGTTTCCATTTACTATTTATTTATTATCATACCGGTTTTTGTCTGTGACATAAATAAATAAATATTGCAAAGCCTTGCACAAAGGGGTTCCTACTGAAGCACCACGATCCCCTATGCACCCGTCCACAAGTCATCTGATGTCTAAAGTTCTCGATAAAGACGATTTAATTCCTTTCAGCTTTTGCTAAGAATACCGTCAGCAAAAAAACTTTTAAACTAACTTTTTAACTTTATAATTTTTGTTACAAAGAGGATGCATTAAGGCAAGGCCTAACTTATGCATTGCGGTTTTTCCGCGTGGTTTATTTCCTGCAGTTTAAAACTTCTCCCAAGCTAAGCAACTAAACCTATTGGCATCTATTGCAACTATAGCACTCGAGTTTTGTCTGTATAGGTAGACACTATTCCACAATTAACTGTTTATAAATAAGGCAAGTCCAGAACCGAGATGCTTGGAAGAGTGTGGAAGCGACGCCCCGACGATGTTTGCCTAACAGTCGGACGCAATAGGGTAACTAAGACAATACCTAGATTCTCCAGCTATATGACTTGTTTCAGGAAGATGCCGGTTCGGTTAAAGTTTATTGTATGCTCTTATAAAGTGAATATCGTGAGCGTCAATGGACCCGCGCACTCGCCTTGACCGTGACGCGAGCCGCGGTCATAGAGAGTGAAACTGCGCTCGCGCAGCTCCGACACGGATCGTGATCCAATACCGATCGATACCGGGACCGGGTCGGTTCGGTAGGTACCGTACCGCACCGGTACACAACTAATTACTATTGATACCTTAAACGTTATTATTCTAACTGTTTTCTCATAAATTGACAATTATCGTTCGTACGGTCCAAAATGTTTGATTGGCCGCCATAAACCCGCAAAACGCAGTCTTTTACATACGATATTTACTGATATTATCTATACTTTTATATTATAAAGCTGAATAGTATGTTTGTTTAACGCGCTAATCTCTGGAACTACTGGTTCGAATTCAAAAAATTATTTTGTGTGTTGGATAGTCCATTTATCGAGGAAGGCTATAGGCTAGTTTTCATTTTGATATTCCCACGGGATCGGGACTTACGCGGGTAAAACCGCGGAGTGCAGCTAGTTTAAATTACTAACGAAATACTGCGGACACAATACCGCCATCGATCGTAAAGCGTCTCATCTTACGTCCGCGTCGACGCAATTCTAACAATATGTAAAAATAGCCAATTCAACGTCTTTGTAAAAAGGCTTCTTAGGTTAACTACACTATTTCCTCTTTCCTTACATCCGTTACACATTATGACGTATTTGTGACATTATATTTCATTTTTGCAAGTAACCTTACAAAAACGAACAGACACGCTAGACACATACAGATTATGACAGATTTTAGTGAATTTACACGTCAAAACTCAAGATAAGACTTCTAGCAAGGAAAGGTTAGAGTTTTCAGATCGCCTTAGGGCCTTTAACTTGACCTAACGATTGCTACTAGAGGTAGCAACCGGGACCAACGGTTTAACGTGCCTTCCGAAGCACGGAGGGGCTCACAAAAAAACACATTTTTTTGCCACACTACCAATTGGTCTCCCATCGAAGTAACGACCGCGCCAGGCGTCGCTTAACCCGCACGACCGTAAACGATCAGCGAGCTTCGCTTCGCTGTGAGCCTCCTTTTTCCCTTTGTGACAATCGGTTAGGTACTATCTCTATCTCATTTACTCAAAAGTAGGAAAATAAACAAGTAAATAAGTAACCAAACATTACGAAATGCCTCTCTCTACTCTATACATAATACATGCCATGACTGTACAAGACACTAGCTTAGCATGGAGTTGCCTTTGTCATCGGAACAGTTGGGTAGGGTTGGTCCAATCTACATACGTATAACATTAACTTATTTCAAAGATAGAAGACGCCGCGGCGTTTTCTCCATACAAAGTTATTACCATATTACCTAATTACCTTCTGAATAATGCCTCTAATTGTTTTTTCACAAACCAAAATTACGAAGTACCTATATTCTTTATCATAAAGAAACTGCTTTATATCCGTTTTGTCCCAGAATAACTTTGTAACCGAAATAATTAAGACCTCTACCGTCAATCTAAAACCGTATTTAAGTTATCAAAGCAAAGATAATGTTCTGCGACCCGTAAACAAATTCAATAACTGCTTACTTCACGGTATTTAGAAAGTTTATACTTAGTAGGCTTCGGTTTTAATTTAAATCAAAACTATTTGTAAGTTTTGAAAATTTTCAAAGTATTGTAGTTAGATACTTTGATTTAGCATTGTCTCAATTATCACGTTTAAAAACGAATTTTGAATTCATTTTGAATTTCTAAGGTATAGGTTGTTTTACTACCTAAGGAATAGAATTTCCGCTCTATTTTCAGATTTATATTGTTTGCTGGGAAATTAGTTGGCTCCAGACGTATTGACTAGTTCTTTCCTCTGATTTGTCGTTATAGTTGAGGTCTCAACTATTTCGATTACAAAGTTATTCGGTTGATTTTAAGTTAAGAGGTTACAGACACTACAACACCGCCCTGAATAGCATAGATCAAAGTTGCTGGCGCTAAAGAGATATAAGTGCCAAAAGGATGTTTGGAGATGCAAGGTTCAGCAAGGAGGTCTATATTTGAAATTTAATAAGAAACTTAAAGAATAAGGTTATTGTTAAGAAGTGATTGGTTGTAAATGCGATTAAAACAGTATACAATCACCATACAATACAAATTGTAATGATAATCTCAGCAACAACAGTAGGTAGGTAGGTAGGTACAGGCAGTATGTTTGTAGGTCAGTACCTACTGATGTCCTTTCCAGTAATACCGCCACAAGGGCACTATCGAAACCTGACAATTAACTCTGTATTACAATAATGAGTAATTAATATTACAATAAACAATATGTAATGTCATTACAATGTTGATATTTTTAGTACGGGGTCAGGTTCAAAGAAACAGCGTGTATTTTTTAACTTGACAATATATTAACTGTGCCGTAAGTCCCGATCTCATGATGGTATAAAAATGAACCTTCTTCTTTCAATGGTACTTATCATCTATAGTCATCCATGGTGATAGTATCCATTTTCGACCATCTATGGTATCCATAGTAAAAGGCAATTTTGTGGACCTTGTGCTTGATCATTGTATCTTGAGTCTTTCGTATGTGACTCGTATGGTTAACCATGAGTTCTCAAATTTTTATCCCGAATTTTATTTCGGGGACAGGCGGATTCCTGCCTGTCTCCGAATTTGAATTCGGAGCCAACATGAGTTTTATTCTAGAGAGAGAATTACTGCATCGACTCTTAACGTTTTCCTGAACTTGATTGTAGAAAGTACTTTGTCTTTAGACAAAAGCGTTATTTAACGAAAATTTCACGAAAGTCATTCTAATCAAAAATAAGGACAGGAAGGAGAAATGGGAATTCGACCACTTAATATTTAAGTTCTTTATGTCACAACTTCGGACAATCAAGCCGAAGTAACCCTTTGTATTTGGGTTTTGTAATCCAATATTTATTGATGGTAAACTAGTTGGTACCACGAATTGTACATAATCCGTGTATTGTTTCCGAATGAATGCGTTTATTGTACGACTCTTGTACGTTTGTGGTACGTCTGGATACGTCGATACCGGGTTACCGAGAACCGGTAATAAATCACAGTTTGACTTTTCTACCGCGTTTAATATAAAACGAGACCATTCTGAAATTATAAACTTGATAAACATTGAATTTAATCTTAAACCAATAAAATTCTTAAAACATTATTGCAAATCGCGAAATATTTTAAATATGCGATTTTTATTTACGTTTTTCAAGCCATAAAAGGTATGTAAAAGGTACTTAGTGTAACGGTCCCACACACATCGTCACCATTTTAAGTTTAATTAATACATCGTTATTATTGAATCGATACATAATCGGTAGGACGTAAATTATAATTAAGTAATTAACATATTCATGTCAATCATAATACTTATTATACGCCAATATCTTAGTAGAAAAACTAAGTAGGTAGGTACCTAATGTACGTGAAAAAATATTTATTTGTTATTTAGAATCACAGAATTTGTGTTGTAGGTATCTGACGATATCGAATATGTATAATTTTTGAAAATACACACATGATCAGAATTAATGTAGTTGTCTTGTCTAAGGGAAAGGTATATTCAGTAAATGGTTTACCTTCATGTAGAATCAGTAACTAACGAATGTATGGTAATTAATTAGTAAACCAAATCCATGGCTATCGGTTAGAGGAGATCGAAGTGTGACAGATATCTTGCGAGAGTTATTTGGATATCCGTGAAGGTTATGTTTATGTCCGAAATCGATTATTCACGATTGAAAAAACTGGCCCGAATGTTGGAAAAGTATTTTTTTTAGTAGGCAATAAAGCAACACTCGATACTCGATAAAGCGTTATTTCTTTTTAAGTGCTGTTTTGTTCACATGTTTAAATGAAATGCACAGTAAACAATTAAAACATTTAAGAGACTGACGCATAATGCCCGATGCTTATATCTAAAATGTTATTTTTTATTAAAAACTGTTGTTTTTATACGAACTATTCAATTTATAGGTGAATGTATAAGTAGGTGAAAATTCTAATCATTTCGCAATCTGTTTTTAAGATGTATTTTTGTCGTCACCATCGGCATTCATTTCATTATTTCCGGTCAAAATTATCGCTGAACAGTTCTGTTTGTAAACACAAAACAGTAAATTGAAAAAAATGTGAGAGAAATGTTCACAATCCGCGAGGCGAAGAGCATGAAATTCGGAATCACTCCGAGAAAGCTGGCGAGTGACGAGTGACGAGTGACGAGCAGCGAGTTAGTAGCAAACGCTAGTAATTAGTCGTTCCGTACATTCTACAGAGAGATCTTGCTAGATATGAGATAAAACTACTTATTGTTACTGTACTTATTATTACTCGTTAGTAATTGGAATAACACGTAATTAAATAAAGAATGGCTAAGACAAGTCTACTTATCTAGAACATTCAATAGAGCTAAAAAGTCGTTTTGAAAGTTATGCTAATGCTTATACGAGCCAAAAACATAACCCTCTTTTTCCCTTTGTTGTAGTCGGATAAAAAAGCTCGTTAGTTACCAAAAATATACTTAAACTTTTCAAACAGTTTTTTTTTTTTTTAGAATACTTTTCTAACAATCCAGATAGATGTAATGAAAGTTCAAGCATGGTTCAGAATGGCAGTGAGTAAGGAAGAAAGAACAAAAAAAGAGACGGATGCGGTCTTTATAACTTAAATGATTGGTTTCCTTTTTTGTATTTCAATTTGTTTAAGTGTCGCTTCAGTAAGAGAAAGGAAAAGGTTTCTAAGGTCCTTTAAAAATATTAGAAAAGAAATCGTAAATCGAACCATGTATTACTTAGTATAGGACACCATAGTCCATGGCGTTACTATCTCAACACTGGCTATAGAATAGACATCTATATTTAATTTGTCTCAAATGGTTTACAAGATGTCGTTAAGAAGATGTAACGATACTCTCCGTATTACTACACTTTCATATGACGTAAATTATCTTTCATTTTTACAAGACTACCTCCACCTATAACTCCTTTATCATATTTCATGTCAAAGTTGAGTTAAACAAAAACGAGGAAATTTATTCCTTTTGGACAAACTAGTTTGACCATAAAGTTTGATCAACAGGAACGTATCAAATCTTACATTCAATGAATAAATTTCAGTTTCGTACATCGTTCAACGAATGCAGTTCTATAAGAATGTGAAAATAAACGCAACGAAACGAGCGACGACATGAAACAGTTTTATTATTTTAAATTGTATTCATGAGTTTGGGAATATAACCCTCGGTCATATACCGTCTGGGATACATTTAGTAACAGGGTATAGAGTAGCGGGAGGTATCCCTTCTACTTCACATAGCTACCTATACTCCCAAAGAATTTCATTCCATATTAAAAGTGTTCTTATTTCAACCCGAATTTATTTTACGACTGTTTCCGCGTAGAAGTTAAATTTTCTAAAACCCTTTTTAGTTTATTTTCATTGCTTTGAGCTATCCGTTGAATATACTCGTATCAGTCAATCAGTCAGTTAGGACTTTTAAGACCCTATTACTATAAAAAGGAATAAAATAAAGGTACAATATATGTGCGGTAAGGGTTGCACTTGTTCGGCTTCTGTGGATGTCGGTCAGGGTGTAGCATTGATTCTAGGCTTACAGGATATTGAATACCCTGGACTTATACCTATCGTGCCTATACCTAGCACAGCTCTCGTGGTATATAACCGAATATGCATTAAAAATAACAGGGGAAAACTCTTCTTGCATATATTTTTTTTTTCAATTTTTACATATATTTATGTATTTTCCATAAAAAAATAAAGTAAGTAACTTTATAGAGTAGTAATAGGTACAATAGTGTCAATTAAATTGTTTATCAGTAGGTATGCAGTAAGTACGCATGCGTCTGCGTATGAGAATTAAACCTGCTATTATTTCACGTTATAGTGATAAGAAATCTTATCAGTGACGCCACATGGGTTCTTCCATCTTGCCAAGATTGCGATCGGTACTTTCTGTGCAATTCTTTAATGTTGTAGTGCAAGATTTGATTATAAACGGTTTTGCAATCTGTTCCTTAGAAGTTGGGATAAATTGGAAATTCGTTTTTGAATGGGATGAATTGAGAAAATGAATTGGGTAAATCTATTTTACCCCTGAAATTAATTTTTAAAAGGCTAAAATAACGCAATCTAAATTTTTATTTATTAATGTAATCGCGTTATTAAAAAGGTACGTTTTTGTAGTTCTAAGACGATTTCTCTGGATTTTCTTAATAAATTCAAACAAAGTTACATTTCTTTACTCATAGACATTTTCAGCCGTCCGCCCCCGAACACCATAATCTACCCAAAACATACGGACCTAAGTTTTTTTTTTAAATAGGTACATAGCTAATTTAAATGACAGTAAAAGTAATATCTTAAAAAATACCTAGATGCTATCGATTTAAATAATAAATTAACAAGTCAAAATAAACCAAAATCCAAACTCACCTTCACCAAACAAAAAAGCCAGTCGTCATAAAACAACCATTCCTTTTAAAAAACAATCACCAAGAACTTATCATAAAAGTAGTTTTCTATGCATCCATGCTTTTAGAGGGTATGTGTATGCAAACTGAGGCGTCGCGACGCGTACTGGTGTATTACAACGCTGGTAAACTGCCGACCAAGTTACAACAAACCGGTGGAAAAAACTAGAACTAAACATTTACTAAGACAATCGCATAGACGCCAGCGCCCCTACCGACTGGATAGATAGCTTTGTGGGACGAACCATCTGGGAAAGTGGTCGGGGCTATGCGAGAGACACCCACGAAGGTCAAGTTCAGATTTAAGGCCAGACCTACAATCGAATGGATGTAAACTGAATACTAATTGCATGTTTTGACCTGGATTTTGTGATAGCGTAGAATAATGTACCTATTTTATAACGTAAAACGTTTTACATTTGGATAATTTTATAATACTTTAGATAGGACTCCGCAACACAGAACAGAAAATAGTTCTACAGCCCAAACTTGATGTACTAGCTGCGCCCCGCGGTTTCACCTGCGTAAGTCCCGATCCCATGGGAATATCAAAATAAAAGTAGCCTATAGCCTTCCTCGATAAATGGACTATCAAACACAATAATAATTTTTCAATTCGAACCAGTAATTCCTGAGATTAGCGCGTTCAAACAAACAAACAAACTCTTTAGCTTTATAGTATAGATAATATTGCTCATTCTGCTATGGATCCCGGAATCGCAATGAATTGAATTGTTTTATTCCATTACTTATTTCAAATTGTTATGTCACTGTCATCTTCAAAAATTTAGCAACTCAGTTGGTACATAATAATTATAACAATATGTATATTTAGTAATTGACTCTCTCATACATAAAACTATTCACAGCATCTGCAGCACGTGAATTTTATCTCGTTATCTCGCTCCCTTTCTCTCTAAAATCTCTCCCCATACGCGAGAAGAGGAGAAAGCATCATCCGCAGCGCGCAACTCGCACCCCTAATTTATAGGCCCAGGAATTATAGCTACTTTCATACAATCAATAACACATTACAAACTTAGAGATATAAATACAGTTTTACCTTTTAATTCAATAAAGCTTAAATCATAAACATAATAAGAAAATTAAAAAAAAATTATCAATGCGTGCAGTATTGCTCAGAGCCCTGTGTTGATACAAAGTAACATCTCATAAAGAAAATAAATAATTTTGCCCTAAAATTACGTCTGTTTCTAGTATTTTAAATAACTGACGATATATTTCCAATTCAATCCTAAACTGTATCCCATTTTCGCAATTTATTTAAAAGCCAGTGTTGAGGATCAGATTGACTTAGAAACTTGTACTCAGTAGCAGTACTAGCCCACGGTTTTGCACCACTAAGATGCGATTCCATAGGTTACTCGATTACTCATTTACATATAGATTCGTCTATGTTGACTATATCAATGTATCCTCATACAAAGTTCCATCAAAATCGGCTAAGTACCTAGGTATAGTCATAAAAATTAAAATGAAATATTTTCTCTTAATAATATTAGTTTTAGATATTATGTATTCTATATCTACGATTACAATAGACGAAACTAAATATTATGATATATTATAATAAAGGGATACAATATTGTTTGAATTATTCATAACATGTTATGAACTCTCTTTGGTTACATTGTTTTGGCACTTGACATATTTCTATGAATAGTTTTTCTCAAAACATAAACTGTACCTTTACAGAAAAATAAAGTAAAGTAGTTCAGGCGCCAAGTAAAGATGCCGTTTCATCCTCTTGTTTTGATTTAAAATAATAGGTATGCATTTTAAAATTAATATCTACTTATTTAATTTTAATTCCAATCTTATTACCAAATACAACATGCAAAGAGCACAGCAAAAAAACAAATAATTATTATGTTATTTTTATTTGTTGTGGTTGTGGAGTTCCGAAACCTTAAAATCAATTATCTTGACACTGGCTTACACACACAAGTCGTGCCAAAGATTTAAATAAAAACTGCCATGCATGAATATTAATCTATACTTATATTATAAAGCTGAAGAGTTTGTTTGTTTGAACGCGCTAATCTCAGGAACTACTGGTTCGAATTGAAAAATTATTTTTGTGTTGGATAGTCCATTTATCGAGGAAGGCTTACTAAACTTAGGAAGGGTTACTTTTTATCCAGATATTCCCACGGGATCGGGAGTTACGCGGGTGAAACTGCTGAGCGCTGCTAGTAGTACAATAGTCATGTAGTCAGTAGACCGTGCCTTGTCGATGAAAGCATTCTACAGCAATAACACTCAGTGATAAGCTCAAGTGCCGGGCAATAAGGCATCGATAAAAACTTTGATCCCAGAGTTATAACCTCATCTGGAATGTATCACTCCTTGGTTCTACGGGTGGTGGGTATTCCCGAGGCGTATGAAAGACTGTTATATAACTCACTACAGTTGGTATCCGACCTACCAGAGGTTTCTCTATATTTTTAGATTTTTAAACAAACACATTTATTCCTTTGTAATTAGTCGTTAGAGAAAGGAAAAAGAGAGGGCTATGTGTACAGAATACCTAGGTTTTATGAAGAAACAAATGTTTACTCTAGCTAGCTGCTCTAACTAGCTATATCCAAGAAGAAAATATGGGCACATATTTGTATGGAGAAAGCAATAACCGCGTAATCTATACTAATATTATAAAGCTGAAGAGTTTGTTTGTTTGTTTGAACGCGCTAATCTCAGGAACTACTGGTTCGAATTGAAAAATTATTTTTGTGTTGGATAGTCCATTTATCGAGGAAGGCTACTTTTTATCCTGATATTCCCACGGGATCGGGAGTTACGGGGGTGAAACTGCGGAGCGCTGCTAGTGCAGTAATAGTGCTAGTAGGTATATCTATTATTTATAAATATAAATTAAATAAAAATATGGCACTTTTATAAACAAGTCAATAAATTGTCACGTATTAAAGTTTTTGCTTGTAAAATTGCTGCAGCATATTGCCTCAAAGATTACATTGATTTTAAGTAATATTACGCAATTGAAAGACAAACATTACTATTATAAAGAAAACATGAGATTTCTGACGCCATTTCAAGATAAAAAACATGAATGATGGTGATAAGAATGTAAACTACTTTCTGGTTGGATGGGAGAAATGGCCTCTTTATTGTGTTGATAAAACTAAAGCAATATATAAATTGTTATAAATTATCATAATCCATAAAGAAGTAATGTTTTGGTAGCAGTCTCATCAACCAGGCCATCATAAATATGCAGAATATTACTGCAAAATACAATACTAACAAAAAGAGCAAGAAGACTCATTCAAAAGATATTTTATTAACAGCGCATAATACACATTGCGATGTCTGTCTGCATCGTAAATTATGAAAACCATCGACTATTTTATGGGCTCAGTGTCAGCTATGGAACCCACTTGAACCATTAATAGTAGAATTAACTGGGATACCATAATCCTCCGTGGGAAATGTGATTTTAATTGATATATTTATTGTTTTTTAGGGTTAGTCAAGTAGTTTTAGGTTGTTTGTTCTGAAGGGTCAAAAAATGTGTCGTGAGCTATGGTCGTGAGAAACACAAATAAAGAACATAATATGGTGGTTTTGTCGATTTTAAAACAACAAAATGGAAGTCTGAAACAATTCACAAGTATCAGGGAGACAGCAATTAGAGTTCATAAATATTCATCTAAGTTAATGTTACCAAACAAATTGACATCATAATTATTCCATTTGTAGGTGACTCTCCCTACATTGTGTTTTGTTTGATGTTAAGTATAAATACAACCATTTTGTATGCAAATCGTTGAGTTATTTATCGCTACAAATAGTAATTTGCGAAACAGCTGTCACGTGTTCTTGATGAAAATAACAAATTGGTGACTAATCATCATCGGTAGGTATTTGACAAGCGCATTGTTTGATAACGTTTCCCAAAGTTAAATATTCTCATTTTCTATTTTCTATTGATAGCTATAATTTGTGAAAGTTTGGTAAATATTTAACAAGGCAAACACGTCAGATGGAAGCGTCTTAAATTGTTTGAAAAAGCCTAAAGTGAAATGAAATTCGGTTTGCTTAGTGAAGTGAGAAGGTGACGTGTCTTCACAATTGGATAAATCAATAAAACCAAAGACGATATAGGTAGGTACAACAGTTCACGTATTAAGTTTCCTATAAACAAACATTACCTAGGTGTAAGGAAGTATTAAAGTTAGACTAAACCAATAAAACCCAAAGGAAATTGTTACCGTTCCCGCCCGACGCTACGTAGGAAGTATAAAATATCGCAAAAAGCCGCAGGGACTAGGAAATCTACGGGAAATGAATACAAAAGCTCACATTGTTTAGACATGCAATTTATACAGCCCTGCCACTGCCATAAGGTTCAAAGTTGCTATAAAATAACAGAGCAGAAGGCTCGATCTGTCTAGACATGCGTAAACATAAAACCCCAGAATAATACATAGACTATGCAGTAAAAGCTACCGCACACCTCACTCCCAGTGGGATGGCTGTAGTTTACTATTTCACGGAAATGATAAATATGGCCAGATGAAAATAGATATTGTGGTGATAGAAATATTGGAAGCAATTGAAATACAATTTGGTAGAGAATGAGTATTTTTACTCCCAGCTTTTTTGTTGGGGTTGTTAAAATTTTGCTGTGTTTACACATACGATGAAAGCTCCGAAACAAATGAAACGATTTAGACACATATTTTTTCATCTAAGAGTAGTGTGATATTTTAAAAGTTATGAGCGCTTTTACAGAGTTTGACGTTCAAAAATTATTCGATAGAAAAATCTTCAAATCGAAGAGGTAGTAATGCAATGCAGCCAGGCCCATCCATGGTACCAGGAAAGAAGATACAGACTTTGATCTGAGAACGCGTTGACTGACGGCAGTATTCTTCCCTGTCTGTCCGCAGTTTCTCACTATTTCTGTTCTTGTTTACAATTACTATTTGGCCATGTGTGCACTTGTCGATCGGGATAATGTTTGTAATATTAACTTGGGGCATTCGTATGGAAATAGTCATGTCTGTTTTGCTGGGCATCTGTGTGCTTTTGTTTGAAGATTTAAGTAGCCATGTTGTTTAGGAGTTTAACCATATTTGAAGAACAATGCTAGTAGAAAACAAGGTGTTCTCAATCCAACTAAATTCCATAGTTTTGTACAAACAATAATTCTTGATCAACGTGTCACCATATTGGCACAGATGTTCCCTCATTTTGATGGCTGATCCAATGCCATTCTTATTTGTCCAGCTGCACACTTCTTATAAGAAATTAACGCTAGATGCCGTCACCAGATAAACGAAATTCATTATAGTATTTAATGAAATTAATGTTCGGAATATTTGTATGTATGCGACGCACATTGATATAATATCATTGTATATTAAAACAGTCAGTTTCATCAAAAGAATAGAGAAATATCAGTTTAACATGACTAGGTTCTAAACCGTCGCTTCGCCATTTCACCCTCATAGGAGGGGTAGGGCTCACTTATTTTGCAAAAAAAAACCTTTGCTTAGTGGATACCTACACTTAACTACTTGTACATATGTATTGTGTGACTTAACAAAGAACACATCCTTTAATTTTCATGTCATGGTTTATGCATTGATAGTCAGTCAATCACTCAAAGACTTTGAATTTCGTATTAATACATTAAAGTTACCAGAGGTATACCTATCAAGAGAACGAGCTTTATAAACCAGTTCTTTAGTTCTCTTTGAAGAACGCGTGAGTTAAATATACCAATCCCCTGTTCAAAGTGATTGAGACCATTCAGACGTACATACAGTACTCAAGTAAAGCACTACAAAGGAGAATCTGTCCCCTCTATGTATGTGTACAAGCTACCTAGTTAGTTAGACAGTAGGGTCGGCACTCAGTCTGCCGGCGCGGCGCGGCGCGGGCAGAGGGCGCGGCGGCTGGTTGATTGTCATTCATCACGCGCCGTCTCTCAGCAACCCTTTGTACTGAGACTACAGTCGAGTGAGGACTCGTTCTCTTCTAACTATTGATATTGAGGTAGGTATCCTACTAGTATAATTAGACTGTCTTTATTATACTGGTAATGAAATTTCAATTTATTGATCTATTTAGGGTTCTAAGTTTAATCAGTGCACTTTATATATTGAATAGAGTGTAATATGTAATTAAACTCTTCTAATAACATCTTGACATATCTACATACTCGTAGTAGGTCTTGTAGAGATCTTGAGAGACAGGGAAGAAACACTTTATATCATAAGATAGATAGATAACTTTATTCGTACAACACAGTAAGAAACAGAACATTATATACACAAAGTAAAGTAATAGCTAGAAAGTATAAGTTGCACAAATGGGCAAATTGTAAGTTATACAGAACTTAAAGACTAAAATAATACATTCATCTTACAATGATTAAATGGTATAATCATCAATTCAACTGTATTATCTGGTCACCCTACTATTAATCTTCCATCTGTCTTCGAAACAGTGCAATTTAACAAGCCGTCATCGTTTTATGAAGAGCTCAGTTGAGTCCCGTCAAACCCACGACCGTATTCAAACTCGTTTCAATCCGTCTACGTCTGGTCGTAGTTCCTGTTTGGCCCTGCCAAATGTTGCTGCCTATTATTATTCTATTAAGAAGATTATGAGAAGATTGGGAAATCAAAATTGTCACGAAACCTTCAGCAACGAGAAATAAAGACTTCCTATTCTAGTTAATTCAATTCTCTCCCAAATAACTTTTTTACCCAAATACGGCAAAGCATATCCCTAAATCTCAAAAGAAATACATTATTTTAAATGTTTAGATATCAATCGATTCATCTTGTAAATAATGAAAGTTTATAAAATAATACAAGGCAGTCATCCATCTTACTTCCTCCAACGTTATTCATACCTGATCCTGCTTCAGTCTTGACATCAGTTTTCTCAAGGATTAACCAGGATTCAACCGAAGCCCTCCGAACATACATCACACAAGTTAGTCCTAAGATTAGCTCAATTAATTACTACATCTAGAACATCAACTTGTCTTGTTTTATTAGATACTTCGACATCAGTTACAGCTGACGTCTAAAATATTACAGCGGATCTAGTCTTTGAGTATTAATTACGTATGAAATTGATTTAGTGGTGCTTGCTTGGAGTTATTTAAATGATAATGATAATTTTATAAACGCTCTATGAAATTTCGATTATGAATAGGTATAATTAACTATAATAGTTAAAGTAAAGGACTTTCCTGTAAACTCAAACTAATACATGTGAGATTACTAAACTTGTTTGATTCGTTGTTTATTTACGTCCTGTCTATACGTTTAGATCCAATATAGTAAAAATATACACACATTAATTTAGACAATTTGGTCCCTCGAGCTTTCAAATACATAAAAAATGTATTAATGAACAACGTGTGGTCTCCAAATACCTCTTTTCAATAGCTGTTATAGGTACTTCAGTCAGAAATACCCTCATAGCATAATGCCAGGATGCGGGCGTCGAAGGGTACTCGATAATCAGCCATCTCTCCGCGACCACTCTCAACTGTTCTCTTTGTATCCGGACGTTGTTTTATCAGCACCACTTTACGTGTTTCAATTAAATGTTTCCTTTTCATGTTAAAACACTTAAAAGCTCTGCGTTTAGTTTGCTTTTTTGTATCTACTTGGCTTTAGGGCAGATGCAGACAGACTTAGGACTTATATATAAATAAATAAATAAATATTGCAGGACATTCCACACATCGCCATCTAGCCCCAAGCTAAGGAACTAGACTTGTAAAATCAGTCAATATAAAATCAATAAAATTATAAAATCAGTCTATACTTGATGGTTAACAAACGATTGTTCACTTGATATTTTTTTTATAGCCTGATCAATTAATTCATATTTGGAGTAATTATTTGAAAATAATGACTGCGAACTATCGGCCAACCATTGAGACTCTTCTTGTTTGCGTTTTTTGTTGCGTAGGCAGGAATATCATTTTTCCAAATCCAAATATGAATTAATTGATTAGATAGGTATCAACTAATCAAAAAAAAATTACCATACGTAGAAGGACAAACATAGACATGATTAGCTCACACTGTATTGAAATGAAGCAATTAACTTTTATCTACAATCAAATGAGTGACAGACAAATGTACACGTTGTAAAAATATAAATGACATGATCTATAAATGTATGGTATGTGTTTACGGTACATTTGGTCCCGAGAGGATGTGACATGCAGTCAGCGACTCGGCGACCGCAGGGGAGACAAAAATACTATAAATATTACGACCACACATAAATACTTATCTTGCTGTGTCTTGAGATCTTCGTCCATCGTGCCAGAGCATAGACTGGTCTGGAATTGTTCACCATCAATGTTGATCGAATTGAATGCTTTTCTGACCAGACAGGAGAGATTCCTGCAGCACCAGGTGGGTGCCTACTTATATACTCTAACAAGTGGAATAGAATAGAAGGTGGATTTAGTACAAAGCCGTTTTTATTACACTGAATAAAAATTATAGCTTACTCCTTGCCGACAACCTGCTAAGCAGTTTGATGGGTAGCGATATTAGTGATCGTATTTGTCTAATAGACCATAAATTAAAATAAATTACATGTTTTGAAGCAAAACCTTACACGTAATTTAAAGAAACGAGGTGTGGTAGGAGGGTAAAGCCTCCTACCACACCTCTTGTTTTTTCCATAATATCAAGTTACGGTAATCGAGCATGCAGAATTGGCACCGACGCGATGGCTATCTCCGCAATAAACATTACAATATAGGACACTGCAATAAAAACGTAATCTGCATTTATTAGATCGTCATTATACGCAATTTTTATCGACGTAAGAACACATGAACTCAATGAAGTTATTAACTTTGAATATGCAATCTAAACTATAGGTAATAAAAATTATAAATCGACTTAAACAAAATAATATGTATAATCTTAATAAAAAAGTGAACCAAAGTTAGACCCTTGCGAACTCCGAGTTTCGTCATTATTATGTGAAACTGTACCATATATTGAGATAATGTTTTCGCTATGTGGATTAGGGTTACAAAACATACCGTTAGCGGCACGTGAAGTGATTCTTGCTGTCTTGTGTTGTGTAATATTGATGATATCGTCGCAGCGAGGTTATCATAAAGCTTTACCGGTTGCCGAGGATCCTGTGCAAAAACCTGCTTGTTTTACATTGACATATAGGCATACTAAAATTACTTTATTGTTCCTTGAGTTGGAATATAGCAGGCGGATAAACTGAATTATTTATTTACATTTCTGTAATTAATAACCATATAAACAGACTTTCAAACTTCAAACATTCATAATCTTGATTAGTTCAAAAGGTCCAACTTTGTACAATGAGATCCTTTCTCTATGGGCGTACTCAGTCTTTAGACCTAAATTGGGTCCATAATAGTTAGTATATGCAAAACAGCTAAACGATTTTTCAATTGTTTTTTGTTTCAATGCCATCAAATGTGACGCGGGCTCGGCGAGCCTCCATTCATCCTAAATGATAATTCAATGGTGTGTCATAATAATATAACGTATTGTTTGTATAATAATCGAGTTATGTCTGGAGCATAGCGGTGTTCCGTGCGTGTATCCGGCCGGACCGGTCCGTGTGCGCCCGCCCCGCTGCGCCCGCGCCGGCGCAGAGCTTTGGCGTATTACCTATCCTCCTTACAGAAAGATATAAATAGAGATTTATATTGGTTTTCTCAACACTTGTTGTTTAATATCTTGGTTAGTAAGGATATCAGTAACCATCAACCACCCATTATGACTGCTTCAGCACTGCCCCCCATTTTTAATAGTAGGTATGGCAACCTAACCATTTATATTCCTCATAATGGACTAAGCTTATTTAGGTTTTAGTAAAATAATTAAAGTTTTAATTATTTCACTAAATAATTGGCAGTTTGCCATAAGATGTTATATACTTTTTCAAAATAAAAAATAATAACACCATATACTTACTTACATTTTTATTACGTCCGAGTTCCGTGAACTTAATAATATTTTTATGAAGAAAGTCAATAAAACATGCATGAATTACGTAAGATGTGCGAAAGCCTAATTAAAAGTCCATATAATTTGCTTAGAGTAACTGCGCAGCCGTATAAGTAGGGAAAGTGAAATGTTTCTGTTCATACATTTTATTATCAAGTGGTGGATAATGTTTTTCTACATTGTATTCTATAAGTACATAAAACTTGACAGTTGTCAAGGGACACCCGGATGGAACGAAGATCCTTTCGATTAGTTACTGAAGGAATTGAATTAAATTTTTTTATTATAATATTAACAAATATCCCATCCCACTAATATTATAAATGTGAAAGTTTGTGTGTGCGTGTGTGTGTGTGTGTGTGTGTGTGTGTGTGTGTGTTTGTTACTCCTTCACGCAAAAACTACTGAACCGATTGCGATGAAACTCGGTATCTAGATAGCTGGAGACCTGGATTAACACATAGGCTACTTTTTATCCCGATATTCCCACGGAATTTGGACTTACGCGGGTGAAACCGCGGGGCGCAGCTAGTAATGTCATATAAACTTAATCAGTAGGCTAAATTTTAGTAATTGCTTTCTATGAGAAAGAGAGACAGACAAAGAAACACGCGCACGCCGCACGGCTTACAACTGTAGCAAAAAGTGTCGTTACAACTTTTGGTCTTAATTTTTTCCGTCTAGTCCCCTTTCTCAACGCGCGATAAGGAACTCCGTTCCAATACTAGATAAAATCAAATAATTTTTGTTACGTAAAATAGGTAAATACTGTCATTCCATCTTATCTCGCCTGATGCGAAGCAACGATGTGACCGAGGATAGCACACTCTAGGTAATACTCTACAGAATATATAGCGATATAGGTATATTGTATATATTCTTAATGATATGTAAACTCATGATAAAACGACAACAAACGACAAACGATATACATTTTTGTGTGGGTCCTGTAGCCCACACAAAAAAGTATATTCTTTGAAATCTTAAAATCTAATGACCACTTGAATGTGTCTTAAAAACTAAGAAAATGTTACTTCTGAACGCGTCCTACAAAAACTAAGAAAATGTTACTTCTGAACGCGTCCTCCAAAAACTAAGAAAATGTTACTTCTGAACGCGTCCTCCAAAAACTAAGAAAATGTTCCTTCTGAACGCGTCCTCCAAAAACTAAGAAAATGTTCCTTCTGAACGCGTCCTCCAAAAACTAAGAAAATGTTACTTCTGAACGCGTCCTCCAAAAACAAAGAAAATATTACTTCTGAACGCTTCCTCCAAAAACTAAGAAAAGATTACTTCTGAATGTGTCCTCCAAAAACTAAGAAAATATTACTTCTGAACGCGTCCTCCAAAAACTAAGAAAATGTTACTTTTGAACGCGTCCTCCAAAAAATATCTCAAGAAACTGTTGTGGGTTAAATATTTTTTCCAGTGGTAATTTTGACTGTAGTTAACCAATAAGTAACAGTAAAAAACGAATACAACAACGATCATCCTCAGAAAGTAGGACAAATGAACCAATCCATTTCATCAACTAATAACAAAGTGCACCATTTAATTGACTATATCCAAGCAATACGGCAACGGTTCTAATCGCTCAATCAACTTTATATCTAAGTCCAATGAACCGTTCGGACGCATACTGACGTAACATGCTAAATATGTAAATGTGCAAACCGGTGCAACATGCAGCTATTGTTATATGATACTCGTATGTAGGTATGCAATAGACGAATCCGTGTCAGTGGCCAATAGCCGTACAATTGACTGTACATCGTCAATTGTCCTGTTATTGTCCGACACTCCTGATCACAAATTGTTGTGGGATACCATCGTCTTACCTAGAACAAATGCAAAACTACTGTTCATTTAACAATTTAATCAATTCAAGAAAGAAATAAAAGCGTGGTAACCCTAGCAATATGGGGTTCAGTAGCTTATATAATGTTATTCCAGGATTCTAACAAAGCAAGTTTTATCGCAATTGGTTCAGTAGTAAGTTTCACACATTTATACATTTAATACAAACTGTTGACTGACTGGCTCATATATCCACGCACAGTGCTAACGAATGAACGAATCGGGCTAAAGTTTGGCTAACAGATAGCTATTATGTCGTAGGCGCGGTGCGGGAGAAATCTAGTTTATCAGATAATTAGGATTGATGTACCTAATCCCACTATCTTATTCCAATTATATGGACTTATGAGGTTTTGGTTAAGGATATATCGAAGGGCGACCAGTTTCTATTCTAACAAAATAGGATGTGAGCATCCGTTTAATGAAAGGTGGAACAGACACAAATGAGTAATACACTTATAGCATCAAATTATGCAAAACTGTTATAATATCAAATTTTATCACAGATCATCAGACAATTTATGTGATTATTTTAGCAATAAATAATTATTGTTAAAATAATCGCATAAATTCATAATTCACTGCTACATAAAACAGTCGCTAGTCGTCGTCCAACCCCCCTAGCCCCGTCGCGTCGTGTCTGTTTGAATACGATAAAAACAAAACTGTCGAACAGATTTTCATACAATGAAGTATGTAATTCAATTGAAAGAAGTGTAACTCTAATTTGTTAAGGTTCTGAGTAAATTGACTGAAATATGATGGAACAAAATAGTAGGCGTAAATGTATTTTCTACATGTATGGTTAATTGTTAATGTCCATGTGATTTCTCGATGAAATCCCCGGTATTGAAATATCTCGCAAACGTTCAGCAATAAATCCACAAACCATATCTCTAGATAAATCAGCGTTATTAGCTGACGAATTCCTGCGATATTTCCACCGCATCAGTCTCATAGTGTCAGCGCTTTTACGACACAAATAACAAACTCAAACTGTTAACTAACATGGGACTAAACTAAGCTATAAGTGGATTGTAAAAAAACGTTACCATTTCGAGAACGTCGTTCGTCAGCTTTTCTCGCTATTCCCGGAGTTCCGACGCGAGCGCGAGGGGAACTGTATAACGTTCACTTACGTCTTTACTAGGTACTTCGCAGCGAATTGTCCTATTTTTATCCTACTTTATTAATGCTTTCCCTAATGACAAGATGCTTAAGTATTTTTATATCCAGCATATAAAGTTTTTGAATGTTTACAAAGGCTCGAGGTCTCCGCCCATACGAACGTCATCCGTCAACGTAAAATGGATGCCCGTCCGGTTATGTTCCTAGTTTGTATGGAATTAGGTGGTCTATATAGTAGCCGCAGACCTTTACCGACACATTATAAGTTTCACCCGCATCAAAATTAATCTACAGAATTCCAGAGAGATTTAAACTATGAGAAATAGCTAAAAGGAGAGAATATAAGAAGACATGAGTCGACCACAAATAAACTAGCATAAAAGTAGGAGTAAGAAGATATCATTCTACTTTTAGATTAGGCTTTCTTTCACTCTAAACAACATAAACAATGCTCACCAATTCGTTTTTAAACCATAGAGTAGTAAAATAACGCTGCAAGCTTTCTCTCCCGCCATTTATCAGCGTTTGTAACAAACTGCCCTAATCTGTGAACCACTTTAGATAACCCTGAGGTCGTGCGCATTACAGATGTTTTAAAGATACTTACACAATTGATGGAAAAATACCCAACTATTTTATTGACGCGCGTATATCTACGAGAAGATAAAAACCGGCCAAGTGCGAGTCTCGCCATTATAATCTGCTTTTAGTATTTGTCCATATAGCGGCAACAGAAATACATCCATCTGTGAAAGTTTCAACTGTCTAGCTATCAAGGTTCATGAGATACAGTCTAGCGACAGACAGACAGATTAATGATGGTACTTACATCATCTTAACCTTCCTCATAGATCACTCCGTCCAAACTCTATGAAAATTATTCGTTTAAATGCTTAATCATATTTCAGCTTTTGGTCCAATTTAACGCAATCCCTTTTGAAAACAAAATGTATTTGACAAAACGCAAATAGAACGCTCGTATTGTAAAAGGTCCCTAATGTGAACGTAATCGTTGCCCTTAGGGTCCGCCTACACCATACTCGCCCACTCGCAGACGTGAACGATGTCACTTGCAATACAAATAACCACATCACTTCTAATGTTACTTTAACATCAATGTTGAGGACTTGAAGACGCCGTGCGATCGCTGTCTGTTACCTACTTGAGTATAGACGACTTATATTTTATTAGCTGCACTCTGCGGTTTCATTCGCTTTAATCCGGGATAAATATCTTTCTCCAAGGTGAAGGTGTACAAAAACTCATCAAAATTGGTTTAGCGTGCATGAAAGCGTAACAGACAGAACGTTACTTTTGCATTTATAATTAGAGATTTTATGGCTGACTGAATGGTTTATGGAATTTTACATATTGTCTTATTTATATGAGTCGACAGTTTTATTATGTAGGCTTGAATTACTGTGTGTTTATATGTGGTTTATCTGTAGAAATTCTCACTACCTAAACTAAATGAAAAACATACAGTGTAAGAGCTGGTTTCACCGAATACCTTATATTTCTTCCCAGCAGCGTAGTACGATCCGTTTAAAAGCTGACACCAATTTAAGGCGCTCTTCCAGTACCGTGTGTACCTAGGTATTCACATTACCTTAGCCCCCGCTCTCAAAAACGTAGCGTGCTGCCTGCTAACTGTTATATTTGATCGATATGCAAAACATTTTAGCATAACACAATCCACAAATATAGTTCCTAGAGGTCAAAACCTATCATTTGATTCATTTTTAGAAACAAACGGTAACTATTTTTGAATAAAACCCGATAAACGATCTAATAATTCTGTTTTCTAACATTGTTTTTATCGAACGAAGTTGTTCATATCATGTTTTCAACCGCAATAAACAAAAATATGGTTATTAAACTACAATATCCATTTATATCCAAATAACAAAAAAAGAGTGTTTGATTACTTAGAGTTGCTTAAAACAAAGGTCGATTTTGGTAGCTTTATTAGCATCTGCCCTTAAGATCAAAACTCAAAGCTCACAATAAAGATGACATAACATCGAAGTACGTAATTACAATAACACGGACTGAATGCGAGGCGGCTTGTATTGTAAGCTGTAATCACCACGTGGTGATGCTGTATACGACAGATATGACCGATGAGACGCCCACATCCCACACTCTGACCTGATTCTTACCACACATGCTCTCAAATGAGGATAATGAACTTTACACGTAAACAATATACAGTTCACCAAATATGAAGAGATCTCCTACTAAATTGTACCTGGTAAGTCTTTAACCAAATATATAATACACGATCTTATTTAAAACGAAGCAATTTTTGTTTATTGTCGTATCGTAAGGCAAGCGGGCCATTCAATTTAGTTATGCCCGAATAATAAAATTAATTAATTATATTAATTTTTAATTAAGTAATTAAATGTTGTCTAAATGGTTCGATTCCCGGCTCAGACAAGTATTTATGCTCACAATTTCTGACATCTTTCCTATAACAAAACTATCATTTTTAACACTTGGTAGTTGATAGGTTATTGATTTTGATTTGATTGTTAGTAAGTAAATAAAATAAATAAACTCTAGTGACTAGTGCGAGGTAGGTGTGTCTAGGCACAGTCTAGGTACCGACAAAAATGCTGCAATGCGCGTAATGCACAAAAACTAGAATATCTAGTTTGAAAGCTGTATTTGCAGAAAAATATATTGATATTGATCGATCAATATCGTACTACGTACTATACTTACATTTCGTTACGTATACCTATACCTATAATATTTAAAGCTTTTGTACTTACTAGAAACAATGCATTTTTTGTTAAAGTTTGTAGCATTTTGCATTAAGAAAAATAATTAAATAAATTAATCAGCAAATGAAACCGAGCTTCTTTTTGAAGTGGCTTATTTTGTCGCTTGTAATCATAAAAAGGCAAGTATCTAACAAAACCAACGTAAACATAAAACGGGAACATCACGGTAGTTGAGTCAGAAGAACGTGCCTTTCCCCAACTAGGTTGTCTATCAAATACAACACATTAAAATGCAAGGAATCACCACATTCATGGTTTATGTTAAACTGTTTCCGCAATCACACTATACCTACCTACGTGGATCAAGTTAACCATACTATAGCATATACTATTACTTTCAAACAAAATAAGCAGATTTGGTTTGGTAAGTAAAATTGTTTTTAGGTTAGTATTTCTGAGTCACTTTTCGTCCACAAGAATGGTGTCTGGTTAGGAACGGAACCAAAAGACGATCAAAGCGGAAACAAAAGACGATCACCTATACCTAAATATAATTTCTCAAGTGCTAAAAACTGACCTATGATCTATAATATATTCTTAGTACATTGGCCTATATTAATATATGCTAGAGCATCGCTAGAGATACTTACAAGTAAAAGAATTCAACGCAATCACTACATTACCTGCACATTTATTTCAATCAATTATTTACCCAACTTAGTGTTAATAATTCAAGCAAGCAACATCAACATAACAATAATATCGGTAACATGACTGTCAACAACATATACTCCCACGCATCAAAGGTCGCGTCTCGCGTCCCAATGCCAGAGCAATCACAACACAAATAATAACAACAATAAGTGAAATCTCTCGTTTCCTAAAACAATTATTATAAAATACGGAAACTGTACTCAACTATTATATATTATCTACAATACATAATAATATTGGCCTTTACATCCCATATAGATGATTTATACAGCAGCGTCACCAACGTATATACCATGCCATATATTACATGAAGTAGACTTGCTTGCCCAGAACCTTAATCACCCCTCAGCTCATTCGACCACGTCCAGAGGAAAGAACTCAAACAATACCTCTAGAAACCACTAAGTCGCGGGTTTCATCACAATGTTTTTCACTGTAAGAGCACACATAATTTCATAGTAACAAAACTATAGTATATTTTGTGTATATTTTTATTTGACCCAATACTAAAATTTAGGGCAAAAACAAACTGAATCTATGGAAGAGTCTAGTATGCATCTGAGTAAAGGTTCAAGTTTAATCCTTGCTTGGATGGCTGACGTTGAAATGGAACAGGAAATGAGTTCAGTCAATAATAGGAGAGTCATAATGAAGGTAGTTGCTGGCGGCGCACGAATCTTGGAAATGCCGGCCGGTCGCAAGTGATGTACTAAATTGTATTTAATATTGTTTGTTTACATTTTACCGTATAGTCGGTTAAGAGTAAGTGCATCGCGTTGCAGCAGTTAGCTTAACAAGATCAGACAAAACAAAAGTATATTCTAAACTGCTTTTTTGAAAACACTTTCTTAGCGGATGCGTACGTTTAACAGCCATCTGTATCCCTAATCCGATACCTCCTTTGCATTGGCTTGAGCTGTGCGTTTATAGGTATATCAGTTAGTTAGGACTCTTTATTGTGCAATAAAGTGTTTGTTTATCTATCTATTTGCAGATTAAAATTATGGATTTTCTAGGAGGAGTCCTATCATGGAAGTTAGCGAGTCTCGCTCACATATCAACGAAGGGTGTTCACCTATATTCACATCTTAAAATTATTTTGAAAATGCCGATGTGAACATAGACGTATACCGATCGGTTGCCAGATGTAACGATAGCGTGAGAAGAGCTTGTTTACATTTACCTAACATTGAAGACAGGTGCTATCGGCATAATATGGTCAAATGATATCACTGGATTCTTATTGATGTGACCGTTGTGGGGGCGGCGTGACGCGGCGTGGCGCGGCGTAGTGCGGCGTGGGTGCTTAAATGATTTGAGATGTTCACCTACAACTAATTACATGTGGATATTGACTAAAATCATCAGTTAAATGATAGAGCTTAACTAAAACAATACTTTGAAATAAATTCCCTTGAAAATGTCAAAAATTGCAGAAAT
The DNA here is from genome assembly GCA_951213275.1 of Idaea straminata. Taxonomy (NCBI): domain Eukaryota; kingdom Metazoa; phylum Arthropoda; class Insecta; order Lepidoptera; family Geometridae; genus Idaea; species Idaea straminata. Next base: position 12,146,227 of record OX577865.1, read on the forward strand.
TTCAGAAATTGATGGTATCTTGAGGTAAACCACAGACAAGAGATATCGCCCACAGTCCACCCAGTTGAACTGAAGAGGTGGATCACGACCTCGACCTGTCTACTTCATGTATCTAGAAGTCCTAAAATCCTATAAAATTATGGGAATATCAGGATATAGTAGTGTTTGGGGGGCTAACGACGTCTAGACTAGACTAGACTTCACATTTGGCTTATTTAATGTTCACTGTCTCGCCAATCTATAACCCACACCAAATAACTAGAAACAATGTGACGGTATACGCATACATTATTTAAGAAAATTACGCCGCTTTGGTTCTAGTTGCTTGCATTGTAGTAGTCTTTATTCATCATTGTTCTAAACTAAACCTATTACAGCGATAAAATATTTCAACTGGAAATAAATAGTCTTTATTATTAATTCATTTGTCAGACTAGAATAGAACAAATGTAGTCTAGTCTAGACTATTTAATATAAATACTTTAAGCTATTAAATTAATATTACTTACAAATAAATATTACAGGACAAATGGGTGTAAAAAGTAACCTACGTACGAGTAGACAGACAAAAACTAGAATTAAAATATTCAAATGAAATGCCATGTACGAAAACACGATTTCTATAGGTATGTAAGTACCTGTCCTAGAAATAAGCACTTAGATAAAAAAAAAATCGGAGATTCAGTAGAGGTTATGAAACTTTTTATGTCAAGTCGACACATTTCAAACGGACGTAGCTAATTTATCATATTTGTTTGATTAGCTACATTTCGCCTTTCCGTACATCTGTTGCAAATTATGCGTACTCAAGCAAAAGGAGCCACAATGAAATTGAAACGCGGCTTCATTGGCGAAATGTTGCCAGGATTGATGTAACGTGTTTGTACAACGTATTTATGACGTCACTCGTCGAAAGCTACCCTATAAACCTACCGTTTACGACAGTTATGCAGGAAAATAACAAACAATTTAAACATTTTTTACCATTATGTAAAAACATGAAGGTTACGTACTTTTTGAAGCAAAACAAGATGTAGATGAAGGTTAACTGTTCCAGATGATCATCTTACGAGAAATTGCTCGTAATTCGTCGGCAGACTGTTCAATTCACGTCTCTGTTTGCCCTTAAACTTGCCTTATAAAAGTTTAAATTAAAAGTCCTGACTGACTTACCAACTTATCGACGCACAGCTCTAAATGATGGAGGGCTTGTTGATTTTTTATCTAACACACATACCTATCTGAATTAGTAAATTAATCGCTAAATAATGAAACGAACTAAAGAACTAGGTATGTCTGGCACACGGACAATTTCATAAAAAAATAGAATATTTTAAGTTTATGAATAAAATATGAATAAATGAATATAAAATAATTAATAAAGGGATGGACAAATTTTATGTGTGAATAATTTGAAAGCAACTACGGAAGCAATATATTCTGCTCCGGTTCAGATAAAAATTAATTTTCAATTTAATTTCAATAAACTGTTAAATTTTTGTTGATAGATTTAGTTTTAATTTAATTTAATTTCAGGAGCATTGGGAAACGTCCCATGAAAGGCAAACCACATATTTTCGATCGGCCGACGATCTATATCTACATCTTTACTCATTTAAAGATTTTTGTTTGTTTGGAATGTAAGACATAAGCTTTGAAACATACAAATTATACGTTTATAGTACATTACGATATAAGTGTGGTAAATTGATCATTGCGTAGAGGCGGTTTATGACGCGCGAGCGGCAGCGAGCGTGTTATAGAAGCCAAGATGCAAATATCAATTCCACACGTATATCGTACGACGTTTTTTATCACAGTTGCGAATAAAAGAAAAGACTTGAAAAGAAAACAAAATAATAAAAAATATTTGTGATAACTCTATGTTTACATTTTTTCAAGGCAATATTTTTTTGTTAATTATGCTCCGGAAAGGCCAGGCTAAAGACTTTTAACCTATACATCCTCGTGTGACATACATTATTTTTTAGGGTTTTTCTATTTGTTTTTGCGTCAGGGGTTAAGAACAAAATACAATGGTACGGAAAAACAATATATTTAAGTAAAGAAAAAACAAAAAATAAACAACTCAATTTTTAATCGTTTTCTAAGTCATTATCACGTAAAATTTTCGTTCGTAAACCGACTTTAGAGACAACCATTTTTGCTAGTTATAAACTCTTTGGTACCTACCTTTTCGGGATAACTTTACAGCACTAGTTAACAAATCTAAAACGCACGCGTGCATAATATGTTGGATTATGAGCCTAAAAGCCGTTGAATAAGATCCACTTTACGAGCAACTGTGATAAAAAAGATTATTTTTATTATTTACTAGAGTCTACGATGATTTTATAACGACTAAGATATTTTTTTCTACATACCTATATATTCGTACCTAATTAAAAAGTAAGCACAAAATCTTAAGCTAAGCAACTAGGCTTGGGCTATGGCAACCAGATAACGAATATAATACCTACTTATATTATTTCTTTGTAAATACATACTTATTCATAAAGAAACTGAGTTATTTTCATGAAAACCTTGTTATCATGTAGCAACTACTGAAACCGGTTCCTCCGCCTCGAACCGGCGCGGGCGGTGGCGCGGGCGGTGGCGCGACCGCTGTAATTCAGACCTGCCTACTGCCTACCTATAGTGGTAATTGTCAGTAAGTGAACCGGTTAATTACTTAATGATTCACTTAGCGTTATATAAAGTAAGTACCTACCTACCTAGGTACGAATGTAGAACACAATGATGTTATAATTCATTAGTTAATTACATGATAATTGCATGCCGTACTCAGCTGACATGAGCAATGGGCAATGGGCATAGGTGATAAGGACTCGTTACTGTTGCCTAATTTATACATATAGTAAAGGAAGCACAAAAACTTTGTACTTATATAGAAGTAAATTAAAAAATAGGGTCTAAGTGTCTTAGTAACAAAACGTTTTTACAATGTAGGTCGATTTGTTTGTCTTTCCGTTCCCTATGCATTCAAAACTTCTGAACCTATTGAAATCTAGTGTTCATCATTGGATAGCTCTATTATTTGAGAAGATTATGATATACTTGACATTGAAATCCAATAAACCTGAATAATCAACGAAAACTGCGACCGTCTACCCTGCCGCGTATCGCGAATATGCACTATGAGAAATAATGAACATGCACTGCGGCTACTATTTATCCCGATTTTCCCACGGGATCAAGACTATATTATCTGCACTAGAATTATAATTATAAAGTTAGATTTATTAAAGTTAAAAGATTTATTTGTTTATATCGAATAGATTCCGAAAGTACTCGACTGATTTTGATGAAACTTGGTATTGAAAAATTTAGAGTAACATGACCATACATCACATTTTTTGCTGATAGTTAGTTAAGTACCTACATAAGTAAGCCTACTTATTATCTCGACACTCTCATGAGATCGGAACATATGCGGGTGAAACCCCAGGGAGTGACTAGTTAATAATATGTCAGGCAGGCAGGCTTGTGTAGTGACGTAGGTACTTAAATAACTATCAGCAAAAAATGTGATGTATGATCATTAATACGATGTCAACTTGTATATTTTATTACACTGTGGTGAGTCCGGATGCTAACATATATTTTTAAAGCATATACATGTGGCATTAGTAAACAATCAAAATAGTTTCATAGTATATATTGTTTAAAAGTAAGTTAAATAAAGTAATAACAGATTAAGCGAGCAATAATTTAGAAAGAAAATAAAAGATATTATTTAATCTTACAAACAGGAACAATATCCTAGTTTAAGTACCGACAATTCCAGAAACAATAAAATCATAAACATAACAATAAAATACCTGCGAATACTTACATTAATATTTTGAGAAGTTCTAAGTAATCCCTTATCTAACAATAAACAGCTTATTTAGAACGACAGCGCTTTGTTTAAAATATTTGCTTTACGGAGGTTTATCTCTGAGCTTTTAGAGTGAATGCACACTGAATTACGCAGGCAATATTCCGAAGTCTGTAGTCTGCTGTCAGTAGTCCCTTAATAAACATTTCAAGGTAAAGTATACTACGAAACTATATCAAAAGTAGTCATTCCCATATAAAGGGACAGTTAAATGAGTTAATCATTAAATAATGCAGGCGAGTGCTCTAATATGCGGGTAGGCGTTTGTTTTGATTGCATTTTAACACAAATTGACGCACTATTTTTTTTAAAGATTTTCGGATTATATTTTGTCCAATCAAGTCATTAGTATGTAAGTAGATACTTACCATAGGTAGGTAGATATATTAAAAATGCATTGCAATAGAAATTTATCCACAGCTAGTAATTACCAAAACAGTTGATATAAAAAACAATGCATAATAATTTGATAAAAATAACTCATTTGCATATTTAGCGATAAACATTGAATAAATACCTAAAGTAATAGAAGTAGGTTAGGTTACCTGTAATATACTAAGCTACCCTCCTATAAAATACTTATTTAAGTCTAAAATAATAAAAAACGAACTTACCTAAATTATTTCTCTGTAAAACTTAATGAACTTGCTTTTTAAAACTGCAGTTTCCACTCAACACTTTTAGTTCACACACAAAATATAACCGCGAGTTCGTACCTCAGTTGGCGGTAACCAGTGAATAGTCTCCGCGTATACAATATACGTGCGGTGCGCTTGGCTGCCTCGTGGCATATGGATGGGCACCGGGCTACCGGCCGGCGCGGCGACGGCCGGAAGACGAGCCTCGCTTCACTGCACTCCATGCACTGCGATGTCAGGCGGTGCAGTGCAGTGCAGGGTCCAGCAACTGGCCCAGTGCGGTAGTAGGTAGGCACATCCATCAAAGGTCTGGCTGGTCATAAACTGTGTTTGCTATCTGTACGTTATGTAGAGATGAATTGGGAATTTGGTTTTAAATTGTATGGTCGGACTAAATTCTATCTATCTAAATCGTTGGTGTTGGTTACTGTCAATCATCAGCTTTTTAATCTTCCGTTGGCAACTTTTGCAATAACAATGAATTAAATTGAATTATATGATAATCTTCATAAGAAATGAATATGAAATGAGTGAACAGGATAGATTACCGTTACATAAACAGATATTACAAAACAAAGACATAATAACAGCAACCTACCTGCCTCATAATCCGTTTATGAAGATTTGTTGTAAACTTTCCCAGTAATAAGGTACAATAATGCACCATAAAACTACGTCATATCAACCATTATATCTGTCGGTTCTCAAAACTCTGTAGCTCGGACAACGCACAATGACGAGCGTGGGACTTCTTCGTCCTGACTTCGAATATCACTCTGTGTCTTTATATCATTTTACAGTAGTTTATTTTATTTTACAGTTGAGTTTAATTTGACAAGGTAATAATTGTAGTTATTGTCAAAATAATAAACTTATTGAGGCGCATAAAGAAGCCGACGTCATGGCAGCTTGTTGTGTGTACAGTTTGTAGGTATAATCTTTTCTTAAAGATAAAAAAATAATTACGAAAATTTCTAACCATTTCTAAGCTTAAGACGAAAAGGGACGGGTTTGGTGTTATTTACTTTTTGTTTGGCCCGTACCTTAAAGTGTCCGCCTATATATATGATTGTTTTGGGACATACATCATCGAAACGTCACGCCTATCAATAGGATTTCCAGATAATTTCTCCTAAAAAATCATAACAAAAAGGCTGATTTCTATAAAGTCATGGGCATTATGGGCAAACCACACGTAAGTGCAACGTAAATAATATCACCGGAATTGCCCTTTACTTATTCATATATTCATATTCATTTATTTGTCCATAAACACAGGTAATACAAATGGTGTTATTATAAAATTATTTAGTACAGCCATGTTTCGCCTAGCGGAAAATGAACATTTGAGATGAGTTATACACAAAATAGTTACTTAGTTCACAAAATGTGAAATGGAGAAAAAGCATGGTCATCAATTAAATTATATTCGAATAATACATTGGTAATTGCGTAGTATACAATGCTATGTCAATGATGAATAATTTGATAAAATAAAATTTACAATTGCATAAAAATGTTAAAATTAAAAAAGAATGTCAAATTGAGTGATCATTGAAAAAGTCTTTAATGTCGTAATATGCTTTTTCAACAAGAAAGCCATTGAGTGCAGATTTAAAACGTTTATTATGATTTATAGTTCTGATCGATTTAGGTAGTTTATTATAAATAAGAGGTGCCATACTACTAACACTCATTCTTGTAAGAAGACCTTTGCTTTTACTGGTTGTCTTCAGATTGCCTTCAAGACGGCTACCAGTAGGATATGCCTTAAAGTTAGGTGAGTTATTTCTAACATAAATTGCAATCTCACTTATGTACATTGACGGTAGTGTCAGAATAGAATGCTCACGAAAATATGATAAACATGAAACGTCTTGTTTAAGGCAGAACATTGATCTGATAATTTTTTTCTGAGCTCTAAAGACTATAGATTTGTCTGTGGTATTGCCCCAAAACATAATACCGTATCTTAGTATAGATGCAACATATCCGTGGTAGGCAGTTAATAGTGTTTTAATATTTGAAACTTTTCTCAACATAGAAAGTGCATACGAAAATTGGTTGAGACGCTTCACCAAATTATCTTCTCGATCATCACAATCACAACTTCTCCTTAAATTGCATCATCATCCGAGCGATGTTCCCGGTAGCATCCCTCTCAGGAGCCCGGGGTCCGCTTTCCTGCTTTTACGCCTCCACTTCGCACGGTCTTCGGCATCCTGGTTAGTAAGGCCATTTGCATGCATAATACCGTTTATCTGCAATGTCTCGGACATGAAGGCTGCCCCGGATGTGAGAGTTCCTGACGCGATCCTTTCGCATCACTCCACACATCCAGCGCAACACCTTCATCTCCGTGACACGGCTTGCTTATGTCGCTCAAGCACCGGCCACGCCTCACTACCATACAAAAGGACAGGTCTATTGATGGTTTTATAGACCTGTCCCTTTAGTTTAACCGGCATTTTGGGGTCACAAATGACACCAGTCATCAGTCAGACATCTCCGTAAATTGCTTTAAAAGTTAAATAAAAGCTGGCTTTTTATGGATTTTATTTTTTTAATATGACTATTAATGTATAAGTATACCCAGGGGGGAGGGGGGTTGGCTAGACTGTCTGTGGAGGCGTCAGGTGTGGCCGAGCCGACCGGGAGTGCCGATGCCGCCGCACCACGCCCGCCCGGACGTCCGCGGACGTGACACTCGAATCAAACCTCTACTTATTGTAATACATTTCAATTTCTTCACATTAGGGACAGCCTGCGCTAGAGATTATACAATTAAAAACATTCGTCCAAGGGAAGTTTAACAAATAAATAGCTACAGCATAATAGGATATGGTAATCGGATATTTTACCATACTTTGTCGGTCTTCTTAATTTGTCGTTTTCATGTAAATGCTAATACTGAACCGACTCGTCGCATTATGGGTAGATATCTTAAGTGACTCTATGTCTATGTCTACCCTGACTCTTACATTCTAAGGTCTCTGACATTCTCTCTCTGTAGGTATCAAGGGATTTGTTTTAGGAATGTTGTTGAGGGTTACAATCTCGTTCCTCCTAGCTGGCTCATACCTTCCAATAAATAAGACGCAATAAGAAACCTAACATCGTAATAGGCAACAGTAAACACCCGCCCATACACGAGCCGCCCGCGCGCCACGCGACGCTTATTATGCTGTCATTGCAAGCAACGCAACGCAACGTGGGAACTAGACGTGTTGATGTGATACTATGTCCGGCTTCACTCGCAGAGATGGCTGATCATAAATATAGTCTATCATCAAACATAATAAGACATAACTTAAAACGAATGCAGTTCGGGCCGGTCTGCGGCGGGAAATATTAAATGGGCGTCATTCGGCGAATGAACAGCGGGTTGTCTCAGATGCTTTGGGGGGGGGGGAGGTTGAAGCCTCGTAAAGAACCCCTTCTTTCCCCCTGTATCCGTCACTGTTTGCTTTGACATTGAGTACATTAATTTTATTCTAATCTATACACAAATAAATATCAATGTGTATTATTTGCACAATAAATTATGAAATGACCATAATTATCAATATGGTGATTGCATATATACGCCTACATCCCCCTGCTAGGTGTACATAACTTATAATTATTCTGATCCGCTAATAATCTAAGAATATTACGATAGCCCATGTTAAGCTCACTATGTGAAGTTTACATGCTCCTTCGTAACTATTTCTAATTTATTTGTTCCAGAACTTCAAAGACCCGAGAGAACCAACTGTAGAGGTCTAGTTGCAAGAAAATAGGCCGTCAACAAAGTACAAGATGTCTCGTTCTAGTTTCTGAATGGTGAATATTTGCTTGCGGCTTGTGTGTGCGGTTACTGCTTCCGGGTCAAGAGTGTGCTATTCACTCGAACGGGATCCAGGCCACCAGATAATACCAACTAGGTTACCTACTTCTAATGTCCACCCTCAGCATCATTTTTATTCTAATGTTGACACCATATTACTCGTATGTTCAAATATACCTCTATAATATTGTAATCCAGAACTTTGCAGCTTTGTGAACATGATCACGTGAGAAGAAGCCCCAAAAGTTTCTTACACACCTGGGCTGCCTACGACGCATAAGGTTGGGGATTCGATTCCCGCCTCAAACAAGTATGTACCTACGATGTACCTACGTAGGTACCTACCTGTTTCCTTCTAAATTATTCTCGCATATTTGGAAGGTAACAAACCCTACATTAGCAAAATAAACAGCATTGCTGCTTAGTCTGGTTAAGCAGCGGCTTCGTACAAAACATGATGCAGTGTTATCCAACTGTTGTAGGTAAAGTTAGTATCTATCCGAAGAATTGTAAAGATCTAAAAGGTCCAGATAGTACCTAAGTGATAAAGTACCCAAAATATAAAATGTTTTAAAATCTAGTGCTCATCCAGCGTAATTGATATAGAGTACCCATTGATCTAGGTATGAACCTGTACTATGGCGCCTGCATTGCAGCTCGCGGCAATCTCGAAATTGGTGCATCAACTTGACTATTCAACCAACATCAGGCGGTTTGGATCCAAGCCAAAAACATGTACACAATATTCAGTGGCTTTTATAATATTAGTGGTATTCGTCTAACCTTTCTATCTATTTTGTATTTAGTACTATCGAGTTGTACAAGACTCATCATAAATTACAATGATATTCGTCCGGTACCGTACCGTGCCGCGACATGATGACAAATCACGCGATTCTTTATTCTTGGTAGCTCCAATGTTTTTCGTTTTTGTTTTGAAAACCCGCAATAGAGGTTCCCGTGTTCCAATCTACAGTGGCCTAAGTTGTAGTCATCTGGACTTAAGAAGACCGTTGCTGCAGACAAAACATGAGCATTGCACCAAGACGAAGAAGCAAAGCGATTGTGAAGCCCCATCGCAATCTGTGTTAAAATAATAATACGCCTGCTGCAGCTGCTCTCTGAAAGGAAGTTGAAACCGGAACCGAAGTCTAGTTCGTCCAGATGGGAGCAGTATTCTTAGGTCTCAACTTTTCTTTGGTTAAGGCTGCCTGTTCACAGAAGCGGTTCTGTAGACAGGCAGCGTTAACCAAAGAGTGAGGTAGCGGAGCAAGGTAGGTAGAAAAACTCCGCGTGCGCAGTTGTTTTGCAATTCTATTGGTAGAAACCTCTCCGCTCCGCTCCTGTGGGCAACCAGCCTAAACATCGAGGTATCAAAAGGTTGTCACAGGTTTTAGCGAAACATGAAGGCAATGAATGGTAGATGAAGATGTACGAGCCGGACGAGGCTGTATGGGCTAAAAGTCCCTTGCCTACTTCTGCTTTATTAAAAAAAACGTCATTTGTCATCCGCTGTCCGCATTCATTGCTGTCACTGTCACACGTTTTTTGTAACTTTCCGCCGTAGCCGAATCTTTTTGTTTACAGTTAATTTTCCATGTAATTTTTCCATTTAGTAACCAGAGTTGGCCTTCAGCCCTCAGATAAAATGTTCGCCAAACCATATAAGCTTAAATCCAACAACACGTTGAAGAATTCCGAAAAGTATACAACCAAAAATAGTGACCATCAACTTTGAATCATATTTTCGATTTTCCTGCTATAATTAAACGTATTTTGCAGAAAACACTTAGCACAACGTGTGCTAGAGGAGTTTGACTTGCCATCGGAGGAGAAAGCCAAAGATATAATACCCCAGAAAGGCACCTGTATCTGTATGAAACTCGTGCTACATTCTGGTGACTATGCGAACTTGTACGCCGTTGATGGAGTTCCTATGATCATTGAGACGGCAGAGGGGCTGGTGCCGACCGTCTGTGCGTTGTGGAAGGTGCCAGGATTGGTTCCTACCCTTACTATACATACACCGGTCCTTTCAAAGGTATCTTAACATCAACTAGCTATTCATTAAATCAGTGGTTGGTGAATAGAATAGTCCACATTGCCGTTTATATAATGTTCTCAGATACAAAACGGTGCTCCTCTATACCTCCCCGGTGTGACGATCCCCCCCTCGGGGATTGGATTCCCGCTGTTCCCAGCGGGCACGGTGCTGGCGGCTCGGACCGCCGATAACGATGCTGTCTGTGTCGTCGGGAGGGCTACCATGTCTAGTGCTGACATGCTACTTAGAACTACGTGCGTATTTGTTAAAATAAGGACCTAACCTTAAGGACTTATAAGTGCACACCGGTGGATGGCAGGGTACTTAAATTTTGAAGTGCCTTGTTGTCTGGGTATTGTAAATTTATGGAAATTCTTATGTACCTATTAGTGACAAGACTTAGACACATTCATTGAGCATCAATAAATCTCTTCTAATGCCAAGTGGTTGTTTGAAATCTATACAAAAAATTTACCGAAATGCCACGAAGACTGCCTAGGTTTGACTCATTTATTTAATGTTAAATCATATACATTCATAAACATTAATATTTTTCAATGGTATTCAAGTTAAAAATGACAGCCCATCCTTATTTAATGAAATTATTTGTCAATCTGAGTATTCCAATTTCCAGTGGAGTATGTATGGATATCCTGCAAGTGTACGGTGACCTTCTCTCCAAAGACAACAAGCTGATGAAGATGGACCGACCAAAGTTTACATCAAAGATGGACAACTCACACTTCTCTGCCAATATAACTGATGGCTTACAACAGGTAATACAAATGTAAATACTATAGTGAATATTTATCTTTATGTTAAAATAAAGGCCCTTTATGGAGACAGACATAAACAACTTATAATCTCAATCCTGGAAGTATGTGGATGATATTAAAAGGCTCAACTTGTTTGAGATAAATAAATAAACCTCTTTGGAGTACAGTTCCCTTGTATTTTTTCCACATCCATCCCTTGTATCACCATCATGTGGGAGTTCCTCTTTGGCTTCTACATACTAATACAACCTCTTTGGGTTATTGAGTTTATATATTGAAAACTCTTTGGTTTAAACAAGACATTTTGATGTACTATGCCTGCATCCTCTGGAAATGGGTTTTTTCACATAGGTGTTATCCTCAGATCTCCCTCGACTCAATGAAAGAGGAATGGCCAACGTTGGGCCACCGTCCAGCCCCAGCACCCGCACCCGTTCCAGTAGTGGCCAATGAACCTAAAACAATAGCTGAAAGTCCAGAACCAGTACAGATAGAAAATTTGGGTGACATTGAAGAGAATGATGAAAACATTCATACAGGTGAAAAATAAAAACATTTCTAGAAAAATTGGTACATAACATACATTGATTCATTGGGATATCCCCACGGGATCGAGAGTTACGCGGGTGAAACCGCGGAGCACTGTTTTTATTAAATATTTTTAATATTACAGGACATTACACAGAGCGCCATCTATCCTTCATTAGTACTTACTTAAATTTTAATTAAATTTATTTATTTAGATTTAATTTAAATAGGGACTTAATAAAAAGTTATGATTAATCTCCATGAATTCCAATGAAGTCCACTAAGTAATGTATTTTCTCAACAAATATATAAATGCCTTATATTACATAATTTCAGATATGAAGGTAGACGAGATACCCTCGGACATGGATGGTCTACTGCGATGGTGTCTGCTCGGGTTTATCAAAGTGCACGGGAAGAGTGTTGAATTGCCCTTGAAGACTAATCTACTTTATAAGTAAATGTTAATACAAGGCAGAACTTTCTACACTATTATACAATTTATTTGTAGATGGTATCGCTATTTGTACCAAACTTTACGTAAATCAGAATCAGTTTCACTTTTTTTCAATGAAAGATCTTAAAGTTTTTTAATTCTTTATTCATCATTTACTCAAAAGTTCTTTTTAAAAGTTTTGTAAATTTAATTATATTTGTAACAGATAGTTTAAATAAAATGTAATAATAATATGCTGTAGATAATGGCGGTGTGTTCGTCGTTCGTATGTTAGTGATTTGTAGATTGTATTATAAGGGGTTAAAATAATATGTATATTTCTATGTTATGATTCCAGGAACTACCTCCACCCGCTGTGTCCGCCGGACAGAACATTAGACGTTAAGAAATCTACTTACAAGAAGTTAGGGAAGTTCTTAGACGCCATGCAACTGGTAAATATTATACAATACAACACACATATTCAGAATCAGAATCAGAAAATATTTATTAAAGAACTGGGTACAATATGGTTTTTACATAATACAGTGCCTAGCAGTTTATCCTTTACGGATGTACAATAATACGTTAAATTATAAATAGCAAAGGCTAATCTAAAAGTTCAGTAAGTACGTATGTTCGTTAACTACAAGTTGAGTAGGTAAGTAAATAAATTGAGTTTTTGGCGGGAACGAGTTAACAACATGTCGTGCTGCAGATTTATTTTCATGAAACTTAGATGTAACCCGAGTTGAATTGTATAATTCTGGTGGAATGTTATTCAATTTAGTTCTGTGAAAGTGCACAAGTGTAGTGAAAGTAAAAATCAGTGTCAAACATGCAGTTTTCTCGTTGCCTCCAAATCTCCTATTAAGGTTATGGTAAACTTGCCACCGCTTTACTATAACCCCTGACTTGACGGACTATGACGACTTTGACTGTATTGAAACACTTTAGGCCCGATTTATGAAAAATCGGGTCATAATTTGATGCAAAATATAACTTGACACTGGCTAAATGCACACGTGCGAAGCCATAATAAAAAGAAAAAAAAAAAAAGTAAATAAATATTAAATTCTTGACTGCATTCAGTCCTTACCTAAGATTTAAAATATTCATTCAGATTGTAGAATGTTTTTGATATAAGCCATTTTTAAGTTTTACATTAAAAATATCACCGTTTAAATTTTTTAAATCGTGATAAGTGCGCGGTGTAGGTGATTATATTTTTTTTATCACAGTTGCTCATAAAGTGGATCTTATTCAACGGCTTTTAGGCTCATAATCCAACATATTATGCACGCGTGCGTTTTAGATTTGTTAACTAGTGCTGTAAAGTTATCCCGATAAGTTAAATACGTATCTTACTGCTAATTACATGTTAGGTAGGTGAAACATTCTTAATTTATCTGGGTTATACTGTTTTGATGTATAAAAAAGGTAGATACCAAAGAGTTTTTAGCTAGCAAAAATGGTTGTCTCTAAAGTCAGTTTACGAACGAAAATGTTTTTTCGTACCATTGTATTTTGTTCTTAACCCCCGACGCAAAACAAATAGAAAAAACCCTAATAGTACATTACGATATAAGTGTGGTAAATTGATCTTTGCATAGAGGCGGTTTATGACGCGCGAGCGGCAGCGAGCGTGTTATAGAAGCCAAGATGCAAATATCAATTCCACACGTATATCGTACGACGTTTTTTATCACAGTTGCGAATAAAAGAAAAGACTTGAAAAGAAAACAAAATAATAATTAACAAAATATTTGTGATAACTTTATGTTTACATTTTTTAAGGCAATATTTTTTTGTTAATTATGCTCCGGAAAGGCCAGGCTAAAGATTTTTACCTATAGATCCTCGTGTGACATACATTATTTTTTAGGGTTTTTCTATTTGTTTTTGCGTCGGGGGTTAAGAACAAAATACAATGGTACGGAAAAACAATATATTTAAGTAAAGAAAAAACAAAAAATAAACAACTCAATTTTTAATCGTTTTCTAAGTCATTATCACGTAAAATTTTCGTTCGTAAACCGACTTTAGAGACAACCATTTTTGCTAGTTATAAACTCTTTGGTACCTACCTTTTCGGGATAACTTTACAGCACTAGTTAACAAATCTAAAACGCACGCGTGCATAATATGTTGGATTATGAGCCTAAAAGCCGTTGAATAAGATCCACTTTATGAGCAACTGTGATAAAAAAAATATTGTATGTCAGACGAGGATGTATAGGTTAAAAGTCTTTAGCCTGCCTTTCCGGAGCATAATTAACAAAAAAATCTGCCTTAAAAAAATGTAAACATAGACTTATCACAAATATTTTGTTAATTATTATTTTGTTTTCTTTTCTAGTCTTTTCTTTTATTCGCAACTGTGATAAAAAACGTCGTACGATATACGTGTGGAATTGATCTTGGCTTCTTAAACCGCCTCTATGCAAAGATCAATTTACCACACTTGATATTTTACTAAAAAAATTGCCATTATATTTTTTTATAAATACGCAAATTTCTAATCCTATCCTTCTAATATTATAAATGTGAAAGTTTGTGTGTGCGTGTGTGTGTGTTTGTTACTCCTTCACGCTAAAACTACTGGACCGATTGCGATGAAACTCGGTATCTAGATAGCTGGAGACCTAGATTAACACTTAGGCTACTTTTTATCCTGATATTCCCACGGGATCGAGATTTACGCGGGTAAAACCGCGGGGCGCAGCTAGTATGTATATACATGTGAGAGTTAATATATTTTCAACTTTAAATACATAAATCACGTAAAGTATCTATACTTTTTAAATTAAATATTAGTCTGAGATATTTTTTTTGAAGGCGGAACGTGGAATTTACATCTACGGAGTTTCCCCAGAAAAGAATACCGTAACTAAGCTGAGGGTAGACGAAACCATAATAGGCACTTAATGCAAGAGGTTTCAAAGTTATGTTTCGTAATATTGATACAGCATAGCAGTAATTAGATATTTTATTATTAATTTTACTAACATGGCTTTTCCAGTTGAGATGAGAGTCTATTGTTACTCCTAAGATGTTTGTCTCATTCATTAATAATACTCACTGGTAAATTTAAAGGTAATGGACCGGTTTTATAATTTCTTAACTGAATGGCTTTAGTTTTGTCTAAATAAATTGAAGCTAACCATTGAACTATATTATTTATTGTAGTCGTTATTCATTGAGATTTGAGTTATCGTAGGGGAGAAATATAGTGGCATCGTCTGCGAACATTATGCATAGCTTATTTCTAACTTGTGGAAATTCATTTATGTATATTAAGAAAAGCAGCGGCCCTAATATGCTGCCTTGTGGAACTCCTAATATTGTGTTTTCAAAAGGTGACAGTACACGCTCAACTGTTTTAGATTTTTTATTATAAATATCTTCAGCTGTACTTTGAGATCTTTGGCTGAGATATGAGCTCATTAGTTTAAATTTAAAGTATTTGTCCAGTATTCCGTTTAAAGGACATGCAATGGTACTGCATTTTGGATACTGATTGGTTCCTGGATACAGCTCAAATTATGTGCAAAGGTAAGGAAAGGTAACACTTTTCTGAACACATTACATACTATTTAGACGTAAACCAATGATGAAAGTTTGCAGTTAGCTGGGAGCTTTAAGAAAGACATAATGCTACTCTTCCACTCGATCCCGATATTACGATTGAAACCGCTAGTGATATTAATTAGTGTTATAAATTGTGTTTACAGGAAAGTCTATTAGAGACCCGCGAGCTGGAGAAGGGCGTGTCCTCAGTGACGGCGGTGAACCTCGCCCACCCCGCGGTCCGCGCACACTCCGCCCCCACCCCTACTCAAGCCCTTGCACCCCCCGCGGCCTCCGGGGGCGACTACGAGCCCCCCGCCGTCAGGGAGATGCTGTGCGTCACTGCCGCCGTACAAGAGCTCCTGGCACCCAACAAGTACATAATAAGAATATTATATTTGTTGCCTACAGCTGTACAGTTGACTAAACTCAATAGTAATAGACATTTCCATATCATGTTTCTAAACTAATGTTATAAAGGGGAAAGATTTTTTATATTTTTAACGAATTGTGATTGGACAAGGATATATTGAATTCACGGAACCAGGACTTAAGCGAGTCAAACCGCGGGACGCTACTAGTAATTTATATGTTAAAATCATTTTAAAATAAGCATTCGTTAAACCTGGGTTTTTAAATAATTACATTTGATTAGACAAGACCGGTTAAACCAAGGTGTGACCAACTTCGCAGTTAATGTTTACCTACAGGTAGTATATTTCCAGGAAAGGCACACCTCTAACTCCCCCCGAAGTACGGACTCTAGTCACTGAATATGTAAAGAATAGAAACCTCACCTCAACAGAAGTAAAGGGAGCTGTCACCTTGAACTCTCTACTTGCTAAGATTGTTGGGAAACAGGAAAAGGTATTCTAATTACTTTATCTTATTTTTAAAGTATTATACCCTCAGGAAACTGAAAAGTGTTTTCTAAACATTTTTGTCCTCCGTCAAGTTCGAACTGATGCAGATATTTTATTTTTGCAATTTCATGTGGTGATAATTCGAATATTTTGTAAGATATATATAAAATTATATGATTGTCAACTTAAAAGTCATTTTAAGAAACTTGATACTATCCAGTTCCATCCAATGGGTATTTAAGTTATATTAAATATAATAATGATTATTAGTTTAGTTTTACGGGGCTGTTTCCGCACTTACCCTCGTCATTTGGGCTATTGTGCGTGTGAGTAATTATTATTAATTGTAGGATAATATAAAATGGGATCAGCTGATGTCGTCAATAACGGAGAAGATGACGGCCGCGACGGAGATGCGGTTCGCAGACGGTACCTCTACACTCAGCAAGTCCAAGCTGGAACCTGTCAAGATGAACGTCGTCACGAGGAGCGGGAACAAGAAGGTACCAACCACTCTGTGAGACTTTTGATTCTTCTAACGAAGTGATTGGGTTAGCTACATCACGTGCAGGTTTATGTAAGACCTTTGTGGCGTGGCGAGGGAACACCTGTCTGCGACGCAGAAGTTTGTAGGTTTCATTCCTGCTGTATAAAATATTTGTTTCTTTTCTGAGTGTTTCTGTATCTATTTGCAGAAGACGAACATACATTTAAAGAAAAATGTACGCGACGAATTAAGAATCTCCTCCTTTTTTTGAAGTTAAAAAGTATTTGTATCCGTTATCCGGCCACCAAAACACAAGCCTAGTTGCTTAACTTTGTGCAATGTCCTGCAATATTTATTTGTTCAATAAGTGACAAACACTCTAATTTGATATTTTGAATTCCTTTGAGTGTGTTATAATACTTCCAGGTGACCCTGGTATCGAATCTGGAACAGTTCGGTTTCAAGCTGGTACCGCTGGCGGCGGCGTGGCAGCGCGGTGCGGCCGGCGCCTGTGGGGTCACCAGGTCCCCGGGGGCCAAGCACGACCAGATCATGTTGCAAGGGGATCAGGTATGTAATGTACAATCCTTCCGTCTGTCTGCTGCATCTCAATAGGTTGCGATTACCGCCGGCGTCTATCATCTTCAGAGACCAGACGCGAGTCGTCGTAACTTGCCCCATTGGTCAATGTGATCGGGCTTAGATTGTTGATCACCATATTACAAGCCTAGCTGCATAATTTGAAGCTAGATGACATAGTTTACAAAGAGAAAGCTACTTTTGAAAGATGGTTAAAAATTAACGAAATAAATCTTGTTTTCAGACTCACTTCGTGGCCAAATTACTCATAGAAAAATATGGACTACCCAAGAAATTCGTCGAAGGAGCCGACAAAGCACTAAATAAGAAAAAATGAATTATGTTGAACAGACCATAGACTGTCATGTCATAGACACAAATGATGGTATCCCTCAGTGATACAGTAAAGTGAATCAATAAAACATTACACTTTCTTAAAACTATCCTTTATTATTTAAAAAAAAAACCTTACAATCTAAACAGAAATATGGCAGCTTAGTTATTATTTATTAAACATAAAAAACTATAAAAAATTATAACATTTATTTCAGAAATATCTTAGTTTAGGAAGACACAAAACGACTATAGCTTCCAATAATAAACAATATTTTTTTTTATGCAAAGGAAGTCAAAACAGTTTTATTGCCAATATCTTAAAATTACCTTAGACCTAAGTTACAAAAGTTGCCATAAAAAAATCAAATATACATAATGTCATCTTTTATAATATTTTTTATAATCTAGGGTTAGGGTGGGTGTTGTCCGTATTTCATTATTATTTTATACATAAAACAAAATAAGTATAATTTGTATACTCTGATTTAATTGTTATATACAGTTTAGTAATCCTAACTTAGAAAGTAACCACAACCGAAATATTAAAAAGCTATTACTAAATAATGTAAGCATACAAATCTATTAAAAATAGAGATCATAATTAAGATTTAGACATGAATTTAAAAGGAGTTTTAAATGGTATTAAAGATTTACGTGATTTTTTCTTCATATCTGGAGCAATGGGTGTGTGAGCAAGTGACTGCCTGATGCTGGAGCGAGTTCTTTCGAACACACCCTCACTCAGTCTACTATCAGTATCTGTGCTCCAGTGACTTTTGGCAGACATCATGGACAGTCGAGACGAATTAGACATTAAACTAGTCTTAGAAGGCGTTTTTCTAATACTGCTAGTGTTAGAAATGTCATTGAATACTGTTTTAGTCATTTTTGCCTGTTTTGAAGGCGATGAATGACTCCAATTAACAGCAGTTCGTTTCTCACTGGTTATCTTGTCTAAATCTAAATATTTGAACTTACTGATGTCCTTTTGTCTGTTGGCAGCTGTAGGCACTTGGTAACCATCCTTGTCGAGGTTCTCCAGTTCGTAAAATGTTAAAGTAACACTCTCATCACTTTCAATGAATGGATTCTTGGCTGTAAAGTGCACTTTCTTGGTAGAAACTTCAGGGAAAATTGTCCGGATTGGCATGTTCTCTTTAGTGATCTTAGCGGCAGTGATTATAGCGCTAGTGTCGCCGTTGTCGGCCGACAGGGAGCTATCCAAGTCTTCATATCCATAGCTTTTACGACGGGATGAACGCCGACGGCGTCGCTTAGGCACTTCGCGTCTTTGATCACTCACTTGTGACATTATTGGTGGAAGAGTTATTCCATTACTATCACCTTCAATGAAATCCTGGGATATATCTAATGGGATCACTTTAGTGGTAGGGCTGCTCACTATTTCCTTCGAAATTATGTCCTTTTCGCGTTGGTTAAGCGACTCCTCACGTTGTCTCAGCGCCATCAGACGCGACATCCACTCTTGACTTAAAGTCTGTTCCGATACGATCTGAGGTCGCGTGTAGGGCTCCAGGGCTTCGCTGTAGGGCTTACGGCATCGAGGGACGTATCCGGGCAACTCTAGCGCTAAGGCAGCTAGAGTAGGAGACAGGCAATCCCGGTTTAGACTCACATCTGCAGTTTTAATGAAAGATTTCCTCTTAGGGCTAATGTTACAGTAAATAGGACTCTCTGATACGTTGAATATTGTCCTGGGAAGGGGTTCTATACCTCTGGTCAGTTCCCCAACCTTCTCAGAATCACATTTGTTAACCTCGGAATGGCTAATGTCAGGGCTGATCAATATTTGAGTGATGTGTCTGGGTACAGCTAGTGATTCCATATTAGTTAGAACTGTGGGATGATAGAGAACGACGTCAGGCTTTAATGGGGACTCTCGGTCTTCAGTAAGAAAAGCTACAATGTCTGTGAGATCATCACTGTACTGGCACTCTTTTATTTTATCGTCGGAGGCTCCAGGGCGGTAGCAGACTGTATGGATCACCTCTCCGACCTGCCACATTATGCTTTTATCCAGCTGGTTCAGGTTTAAGTCGAAGCAATTGACTCGGAGCTCGCCCGCCTCGCTGACAAAGACCGACGCGGGCGTTATGCATTTTGTCAACACGATCAGACTGAGACCTTCGATGAGTTTAGAGACGCGTGCCAGTTCATGCAACAGATGCCACACGAAGGTCTCGGCGAAGTATCGTCCAGTGTTCTTGCAGTCGTTCAACAGTTCCTGCAGACTCCGCCACGATTGATATT
Organism: Idaea straminata; assembly: GCA_951213275.1. Lineage (NCBI taxonomy): Eukaryota > Metazoa > Arthropoda > Insecta > Lepidoptera > Geometridae > Idaea > Idaea straminata. Next base: position 12,166,485 of record OX577865.1, read on the forward strand.
CGAGGACAAAGTACAGCGTCTTGGTCGGCGCGTGCAGGATAGTATCGTAGTACCGCAGTAGACTGGTCGATGATGCTTTGCTTATTGTCTTCACCTCGTTAGCGACGTTTTGTATCTGTTCGTCGGAGTAAGAGCCACAATCGTAAGCTTTCCACGCGAATATGTTATTTGTGACCTTGTGTCGCACTTTGTAGAATGTACCGCCACCGAACACGTCTATAACTTGATAATCTTTCAGTTTTTCCGTCATTTTGGCGGATTTTTAAAATAATTTTGGTGTTTTTTTACATTTTTAACCGAAACAAAGCAGCCGATATTTCAAATCGAAAAGACCGTTGAAACTTTAGTGATGTGTATAACAGTTTATGCTCTGCTCGATAAAAATAAATGTCATTGTTTGTAGTATCGACTATCGATACTTTTTTATTATCTTGTTTTAATTTGATGGAATAGTTGAGCCTCATTTTTTTCACATTCAAAAAAGTAGTTACTTTTTAAACTGTAGTGAAGTACGACTACTATACGACGCACTAAGGTATAGTATTACATATCTATGGGGTTCTATGGGTTCAATGATAATTATTGTTGAATTATTACGTAATATTTAAATGGAAAGGTACGTCTGTCCACTTTGTGTTTTATTTCTGTCTACTTCTTTGCTAAAGCTTGTGATACAAAGTTACTTTGTAAAGTTTTTTGTGTTATTGATTAGAAAATGACAGATAATTAGGTATCATTTGAGAAATTTGTATTTTCATAGCTTGTACTAAATAAAATTAAATAAACGACATATAAATTACCCAAAGTTAACACAATTATGAATAAACAAAACAGAAGGACAACTGTCAGTTTTCTTGTAGGCAAATATTCTTTCAAAACTTGGGCCCATCACTAGTTCCGTCCAAAAACCTATAACTTTTCTGTCATTGTCAAGATAACTTTGAAAGATTATTTGTTTGACAGCGGCAATCGCGTGCTTCGCGCCTCAATCTTAGCGGCAAATTTGATTTTTATATTTATTTTTTATCTAATTTGTGATCAAATAACTACAAAGCAAGAAACGAGGAGAAGTGAGGTACGAACGTAAAATTTTAATAAAAAAATAAAATAAATTTTTATTTTATTATATTATTTAAAATGTACTAAACTTATTTGTTAAATTGGTTTTTCATTAGTGTAATTTTAATTTTTCCATTGAATCAAACTAAGCAATTAGGTAGGTAAAATAAATACGGCGATTTAATGTATGAAGGCTAAGAATAAAACACATAATAAAATGTAATATATTTTATTTATAAGTGAGTAAGCGTGTATGCGGCACAGCTGACTAGCGGTTTCCAAATAAATATCACATGATTCCATCCTTCGTTTGTAAACATCACCACCGGTAAACAAATACAAAGACAATTTAAACAATACCAATATTACAATGTATCTAATCTACAATCAATCAACCAACCAAGCTTACTTTAGAATAATTTCATAAATAAATAGGTAGAAAACAAATATTACATATAAGTATTTAAAACTATAGGAGGTGTTTCGACTACGGTAACATTATGTTAGGGGGTTTGTTCTAGACGTCTAGCGTCTAGGCAAACAACTTTTGTTCAAGACTTTTGGAAATTAAATTAAAGAAAACTCTTTCTTGAAAATTCGGTATTCTGGAAAATAAGCTGAAACAGAGGAAGAAAGATTTTTGGTAGGTTTAATATAACCCGAAGGATAATGACCTCTAACTCCAAGGAACTGCTGATTTTTAAGTAAACATAACTTCAAAATTTACAAACAAAAGTGTTTTCCAAAAATAGTAGACCAAAACTAGTTCGCCTAGACGTGTAGAACAATCCCCCTCCGTATAACGTTACCCACATAGAAACACATCACATATATACCTACCTACATCATTGTGCGAACATTTAGCCTCCTACCTACAACTACATATAACTCTATACTTGGAAATATTTTTATAAATTATATTTACAAGGATCATTGACTAGAAACCGTGTCTGGAATAGACAATATAGAGCTTAGATAGAGGAACACTGGAATGGACAGTTCGCGTCTTTGGTAACACATTTCAAATGTTTTCTTAAGTGTTCGAGACTTGCAATAGTCGCAACTCATAATAATACGATTAATGGTCGAAATCAATTACCTATCCATCAGTTATCAAGTTTTTTTATTATTTTTACAGTTTTATTATAGGAAAGATGGTCGAAAATGGCCGTTTTAAAACCTGTGGTATTGGTCAGATAGGATATTGATTTCGATCATAAAATGCGATGAAATCTGGCAGAATCGTATTACGAATACTACATTACAACGTAATTGGATGATATCACTTTGGAATTAGAGAGAACAATCGGGACGCAATTGACAATTTAAACACAAAATACAAAAATAGTTCGAGTGAGCCGGTGCTATGTATGTAGGTACATAAATAATAACATCGACTATCTAATATCACGTGGCTATCGAAAGCGAAAAATAAAATTTTACAAAAACAACAACGATAAAATAAATAAATAAATCTAGTACAAAACTTTACGATAACCGAAAATCGACTAAAATAAAACAAAATGATGTGCAACAAACAACTACACGCGACTCTGAGATCAAACGACGCCATCTTTACGGACATTTGTGACATATTACTTTCTATGTTTATTATATTAAACCCTACAGTATATTAGAGGGTCCTCTCGCCACCCGTGGCAGGCGGGCGCGGTGTGGTCGCGCTACACTCACCGGAACGAGGAACCGATAACGTAACACTAAGTAAAGAGACAAGCCGTCGAAGCTCGCAGGTACTCTCGCACATATACTGTATAAAAATATCGCACAATATAAATAATTCGCTATCGACCGATCTCTGTCGGCCGACGATAGATCGGGCAACGCACGACGACGATCGCTCCTCGGACGGAATGTAAGCATTCCGACGGGAACGGACCGACGACGACACTCGGGGGCGGAACGTTGAGAAGACGATCCGGTCATTTTACTATCGATTTATCAAATACTTGGGGATGTTCGCGCCCGATACATGGTCGAGTTGTAGGGGGTTTACCGCACGGGGGCGCGCGGCGCGAGACGGAGCGCCGTGTGGGCGCGGGGGCCCCCGGGCGCCGCCGTGCGCGTGGGGCGCCGCGCGGGGGCGGGGGCGGGGGGCGCGGGAGCCGGCGATGGGGCGGGGGTGTACGCGCGAGTCGTCGCCGGTAGGGGGAGGGGGTGGAGCGCGAGCACGTTGTCGGCGCGGTGCCGCGGCGCAGGGGAGCCGAGCGCCGCCTGGCTCGTGGGCCGCCGGCGGCCGCCCCCGGCGAGCGGCCGGCGGGAGAGTGGCGCCACGCCGGCGTGCGGCCGCAGCTCCCACGCCTCGCTGTCGTCGTTGTAGCGCGCCCGCAGCACGACGGGCCGGCCCGCCTCCGGCACGAAGCTGTCGGCGAGCAGCAGCCGCCGACGCAGCTCGGCGACCAGCGCCGCCTGCAGCGCCTCGTGCTCGCGCCGCTCCGCGTCGTGCTGCTCGCGCAACTCGCCGGTCTCCTCGCGCAGCGCCGCGTACTTGCCGAGACACCGCTTCAGCCGCTGCGTCTTGTGATCGACCTCGTGCTGCAGCGAGGTGAACGTCTCGGTCACGTGGGCCGTCGTCTCGTCCTCCAGGTCTATCTTCTGCTGCATCTCGACCTCCCGTTTCTTTCTCTCCGCTATCTCGTTGTTCCTCTGCTCCAGTATGACCTGGCTCCGGTTGAGATCGTTGAGCAACTCCTTGCCCCCCCCGCCCTGCACCAGTCGGTCCTCCAACGCTCGGATCTGTCTCTCCAGCTCCGATGTCTTCGTCTTCTCCTCCTCTATAGTAGACTCGGCGAGGATGTGTTCGTTCTCTATGCTGACAGTCTCCTCCTCCGCTGTAACACACAATACTTTCATTATATAATGAGTAGAGCAAGCAACAGTACATATACAGTGGGACAGTGGAGAGATACTGACAGTTGTCCTGGCTCTGTTTCACAAGTTTCTCCGTCTTGAGTTGTTTGAGTCGTGGTCTCTTCTCGACCGCCTTCCTCTGATCGATGAGCGCGCGGAGTCTCTCTATCTCCGCCTGATATTCGCGCAGTTTCGCGTCCTTCGGGTCCTCGTTACGGACGGGCTTGTTCTTTATCGCTGGAACGACAACATTGTGCACACGTGAAGACATGCTCCACAATTGACAAGATACAGACCTAAGTAGTGCAAGAAGTGTCCGTTACCTTTAGCTCTGTGCGAGTATCTGAGTGTAGTGATAGTTTCGTCGTAGTTGTAAGAGGCGGGGCCGATGTTTGCGATCATGATCGTCTTGCTGTTGCCACCCAAAGAGTCTTGCAGTATTCGAGTTAGCTTCGAATCCCTGGAAATTAGGTACCAACTTAGTATGTATTGACGAGTTCTCTCGTCCGTCCAAGGAGCTGGAGCAAGGTATCCCACGTCCCGGGATTCGGTGTTTATGACCGAAGTTGCCAACAGAGTCGTTAGAAGCAGGTAGGTGGGAAAGTGGCCCAAGTATTGGGTAAACATGGAATAGTGTATAACCTGTATGGTACATGAGGGCTGTTCTCAGCGAGCGCGGAGATGACGTTCCCCAGCGAGGACAAGGCCTGGTTGATACGCGACGCCTCGCGGAGTCGCTCCGCCGACGCACCCGTCTTGCGTTGACGCTCGCTCCCCGCCAGGTCCACCAGGTTCAACTTGCCGACACTTCAACACAAATACAACAACATTTTTACTAACATTAATCAACATTGTTAATTAATATATAGGTTACGGAGCTCTCTCGCCAGTTGTGAACGAAGGATGGTATAGGTTTCATAAACTCAATCAATAAACATCGACATCAAATATTGATGGATCTAAAAAAAATCTAAACTTTTTGATATTGTTGTCACTAAGTTGCCAATTATTACGTTTAAAAATTAAAATATATTGTCGGATCATGAATGTAGCAATATTTATTGATTGTCTAAAGATTCAGTAGTCAAACGCTGGTCTATACCTACTATGTGAAAATAAATGGTGGTATGAAATCCACCCATCTCTACCTACAACTTTCCTTGGTATTAAAAGGAAGATGTAAGTGCAACCTTTGACCCTATGCCATCCAACTCTCATCTAAATACTCTAATTTCAGTACATATTTAAGTAATCTTTATTGCTTGCTTTAGGTTACATTGTGTAGACGTGATTGGTATGCCCTCACATTCTTATGAATGATTACCATGAGATGTATCGACTACGCCCTATATCCGTGCCGTGTAGAGCAGATCAACGGGAGTGCAACGTCCGTCCGTCCGTCCGTCCCTCGTTCTATTGGTAACATCCTTCGTACACACTCTCTCACACATCGTACTAATTGAATTGCACCAGTTCTGTTTACAAACGTCGCCTAGCTGCCGCCCTCCGCCCGCCGCCCTCCGCCGGTACTTACTTACTAAATCATCTTTATTTAGTAAATAACTACAAAAAGTCTATTAATAAAGTGTACCTATGTGTCAAATATTTTACTTGGAGAAATGTGCGTCAAATTTACAGGAAATTTGTGGACAGGTGTAAGGAAGGAAACCTAAGCGTTAGTCATTCAAATGCGTATAAACATGTACCTAACAATAATTATGAATGAAGTGAATCACAATTACTAACTACGTTACTTCAAAACAAAAAATTCTATATAAAAACTAAGTTATCCCTTTAGGGAATCCCACTAAAATCACTGGGTCTTTTCTTCCGGTGTGTGTGAAAAACCATCAAGAAAAGCCAAAGCAATTATTAAGGAGAAAACTCCGTATCGGCACCTAGAATAGATACGGTACTTAACTCAAGTCACGTCTAAACTCTAAGTACCTAAGTAGGTAGATATAATTGTATATGTACAAACATTATGTATAGTGGCTCGTCTCACAGGTCGTCTTCCTTATTTGTATAAGGAGGCGCCCGCGCCGAGTTACACTCGTTTACATAGACATGGCTAATTACATGCGGACGGTTTACATTATTAACATCATGTTAGTTGTGTCCTGCTATGAGGCCTATGGGGTTATTTTGTTTGTGGTTTCATCTAAGCTAAGCCCTTTACCACATACTCATACTAGGGGAGTTAAATGTAATGATTCCTGAGTGTACATTTCACAGTTACTAATATAATTAAGGGTTGCATGTACAAACCGCGTCACAAAAAAACCCTCGTTTTTAGGGTTCCGTATTATTCAAATGACATATTTGTTCATTATTGGTCATTTTGAAGTATGAAAGTATACTCGATTTTTGTTGACTAACCAAATGCATGGGTGGAAGAGTAGTAGGTACTTTCAGTGGAGATTTGTTAAAACCGGTCCAAATCGACCGTTTCCGAGAAATGGCAACCATGTATTTTTCGTATTTAAATTATAACTGAAACGATAACTATTCAAAGTCACACGATTTGTATTATTTATTTATTTTCATAGTAAATTCTAATCTCTAAGGCTAAAGAAATAAAATAAAAAATACGCGATTGAGACTTTGAGACCCGGGAAAATAATTACTTTAATAGGTACGTTTTAATAATTGGAAAATGACTTGAATCAAACTGTTCAATTAGGAAAACTAAACAAGTCGTTAACAATCGTTGCACCTAGTTAAGTTTCGGGAGCGCTAGTTTAACTTTTTAAAAACTAAATTAAAACGACATGTTACTGCTATGAGTATGATTTTAATACTAACTTAATAATGTAGAGACGAACGAAAGTTTACACGGATGTTATTGTTCACAAAATATATCTAGACTAAACAGTTTATTCCTTGAATTTAACTTAGGTATAAACAAAGAATACGCTGAATTAGCATTGTATATATCTAAATTACATTGTCTCAATATATAACTCCTCCCCCCTTAGTCTTTTAGTATCGGGAAAAACTAATTAAAATGGTTTTTCCCAGATACCTAAAATTGACGTAAAAGAAATGGTTAAAATTAATAATTAATTGAATTATAACAAAAAGAATTTAAATAATTACTAAACAAAGTGATTATACAAAAATAATTGATTATATGATTATAATAATATTAAAATTACTGATTATTTGAATTAATTGAATACAATAAAAGAAAATAAATGATTACCTAAAATTAGGATTTTTAAAATTTTAAACAATTAAACGTTGATTTTGTAATTCAACGGGATTTACATTGTTCACGTTATTTTCTACTACATTTTCCCGATTCCTTAAAATATAAATTGTCTTAATATGTTTCTGTATTTAATACAAATTAATATGATAAATAATATTATAATTAACACGTTTAACATAATCATTATGTTTAAAGTTTTTCGCGTTCCTTTCGTGTTATCATGATTACCGCTTTTCTTGATTAAATTGTTCATTTGCCGGATATCGTCCAAGTTGATTCCTTTGAGGTTAACTGGTTCGGTGTCGTAGTCTTCATTGGTTTTCGGGTTATTCCGCAAATCTTGTAGATTAGGTAAATTCAAAACTGGAATGCGTTTGTAGTCTGGTTTTAATGTATGTTGCCGTTGACTATGAATTCGATTTTCACCGATGTGGGCATCACACTGTACTGGTATAGTGAGTATATAGGTTCCCTTCAGTTGCTCGTGAATTTCATTATTTCCGCATTTTATTGTCAGAACTTGATTGTTTTTACAGAATAAAATCCAACTATCTGTGTTAATTCGCTGCAGTTTGACGTCGTCGATATGTATTGACAAGGACGTACATGAAGAAAAGTCTTTCTCGAATTCCATAAGTGACTCTATGCATGTTTTTCCAGGAAAAGGCGTTAATTCGTTTTCATCGCAAAGATATTCTTCAGTAGTTATCTCTTTACATTTTTGGGCGAATGGCCTGTATTCGTGATTACTCACCAAAAGAAAGGAAAGAGATGGGATCACTATAAAGGTTTGGTTTGTGGATTCATCGGACATGGGTAATGGGTACAATTTGTAATAATTATACATTATTTTATTAACTACAGGTACATCTATAATAAATGTTATTTCTTCGTTTTTAATGTAAGTTTTTACAGTTAATGTTTCTTCTATATAAATTAAATTTTCTTCTGTTACAGGGTACATTAGATTTTCATATTTGGCAATTCCAGATAACAAGGTAAGTAATTCATTAGAATTTATAACAGATTTATGTAATACTGAAGTTTTGCTTAATGCTAGAGCTGTCTCTATTTCGCTTAATTTTATATAAATGGTTCTGAAGTTAGAAACAAATAAATTAATTACGCCAATAAAATAAGATAATGATGTGAAGTTGTTCTCTGCCGTTAATGAACGAATGACCATGCTTTCTAGTTTATCTAAACGCATTTTCATGAGTCTAGTATTTTCGTCTATAATTTTAGTTGTATTTAAAAAGTGGTCCATCATTTCAGAAACTATAGTGATTTTACTGTCTATTGCTTGTTGTTCGTTTTCTATTTTTCCTATAATGTTATCGTAGCGTACTGCATCATCGTGATCTAAATTTCCTGTAATAATTTTTATGATAGATCCTAGGGGATTGATGAGACCTCGCTTGACTCTACTGGAAGGTACTAACTGCTGCACTTTCTCTATTGCTTCATCTCTTAAATATTCTGCCTGAGCTTTTAATTCATTTGTCTCATTTAAATATATTTTATGTTTGTTAACCATAGTAATAAAATCCTGAAATTTATGAATGTTAAAGTAAAGATCCGATCGAATACCAATTAATGAAATGGTTTTAATGATTGACCAATTTTCCGTCTGTAAGTATGCAATTCCCTGTTTAACAGGTAAGATTCCCGGATTGTTTTTAATTTTGACTATTTGAGGGTCCTGGTTGGCTGTCGTCTGCGCCCATATTTGTGTGACGAACCTGTGGAGGACGTTTGACGTTTAGTATAGGGGCTCTTGTATGTCTTTCCCTAACCTGGATGGGTACTACATTTCTTTCTATTTCACCTGTAACTTTTGCTTTCTGAAACTTTGGTTTATCCTTACTCTGTCTCTTATTTACTGCTTTTGTATATATAGTTTGCCCTATTTGTAATGGTGGTGTTTCTTCACCGCCTCGCTTTCTTACTAAGTTTTCCTTTGCTGTTTTCATTTTTTCCATTAAATGTTTATAAAGCACTGAGGTTCTATTTTTATGGTCTTTAATTAGCTGTTGACTGTATGATTTTTCAAAATCTATATCAAAGGTGGAATTTAAATCTGTGTGACCAAAGACTACCTCAAATGGTGTTAAATCTGTTGAGCTATGTATTGTATTATTGTAGGCTATAATTGAGTAATTCATGACTGACAATGCGTCTGTATGTTTTTGGTTGTATCTAGCTAATCTGTATATTTCTGTAATTGTAGAATGAAAACGCTCTACTATACCCATAGAGTTTGGGTTGTTTGGTGTACCTATGTGTAACTTTATTTTGTACAAATCTGTAGTTTCCCTAATAAGGTCATTATTGAATTCAGTACCTGGGTCACAACTAATTCTCTTAGGTATGCCATAAAATGTAAAGTACTTCATTAAAGCTCGTACTATCTCTGGGGTGTTTTTTGATTCAATTTCGATCGCTTGACCTAATTTACTAAAACTATCTACCATGGTCAAATATTGTTTAGAATCTATTGAAAATATATCCATGAAAATTTCCTGAAAGGGTGCACTTTGCGTCTGTGTTAGCTGCAATATTGGTTTTATCGGCTTTCTGTCGTATTTTGATACTTTACATTTTTCGCAAGCATTTATTATTGCGGCTACTGTTTCTTGCATGTTTGGCCAGTAATAATTTCGTCTGATACGTTTGATGGTTTCAGAAATTCCACGATGACAAGTTTTTCCATCGTGTAATTTCTCTACTACTGCCTTTTGTTCCAATTCGTCTTCTAAATAGATTACGCGTTGAGTACATTCGTAAAAGTTAACTGTTCCTTTTTTAAATAATGAAATTATTACTGTAGCAAATTCTTTCCTATGTTGTGGGTTTTCAAAGTAAATAAAATATTTTAATTTCGGTTTTATATATTCTTTGAGAAACTGTTTTATGATATCTAAATTATTTAATGGTAAGAAAACCTCTAATACTTTCTGTTTGTCCCTAGATAAGTTTTTGACTTGTAACTCTTCGCGGTACCAATTAAAAACTAAGATTTGGTTCGGTTTTGTGTCTATGGCTTCTTCTAGTATAGGTATACCGTGTGATTCTAAATCTTGTGCAGAGTGAACTGTACCAACAGAGCTATCCGATGGTACAGGGTATTGTGGAATTACCTCAATATCTGGCTCGGATGCTGTCATAGTGTCTTCGTCATCAGAAATAGTAAGTGTCTCCTCAGAGTCCTTTTGTCCTTTTTCGTCATCTACGTTAACTATCATTGAGTATTTATCTGAATCTAAAGCATTTATTTGCAAATGTTCTATTCGAGAAAGGGCATCTGCGTTAGTATTTTGTTTGCCGTTTTTATGTATAATTCTAAAATCGTATTCCTGTAATCGCAAACGCCATCTCGTGAGTTTACTATTGGGTTCTTTAAGTTGATATAGCCATACCAATGGTTTATGATCTGTGTAAATGTCGAATTTATGTCCATACAGGTAAGGTCTAAAATGTTTCGTAGCCCATATTATCGCTAAGAGTTCCCGCTCTATTGCGCTATATTTTCGTTCAGCATTTGTTAGTGTGCGACTAGCATAAGCTATCGGTTTGTCGCTACCAATTGAACCTTGTGATAATACAGCGCCTATTGCTACCTCGGATGCGTCTGTTGTTAGAATAAATGGTTTAGACATGTCTGGGTACTGTAGTATAGGAGCATTTACTAAAAGTTCTTTGCATTTTTCAAATGCCTTTTTATAATCTTCGTTAATTTCTACTTTTCTTCCTTTCTTTAAACAGAATGTTAAGGGTTGTGTAATTTTAGAAAAATCGCGAATGAACTTTCTGTAGTATCCTATAAAACCTAAAAATCTTTTTATTTCCGTTTGTGTTTTCGGAATGGGATAATCAAGTACTGTCCTAATTTTGTCGTCATTTGGTTTAAGGCCTTGTTCTGTTAATGTGTGTCCTAAATATTGTACTTCTTTACGCAAAAACTCTGATTTGTCTAACTGTATCTTTAAGTTTGTCTGTCTAAGTCTGTCGAATACTGATCGTAATTTTGTTAAATGTTCCTGTAATCCATTAGAATATATTAGAATGTCGTCTAGGTAAACTAAACAGTGAATGCCTTGAAGTCCTCTTAATACATTATCCATTGTACGCTGGAACGTTGCAGGTGCAGTTTTCAGTCCAAATGGCATTCGAAGGAACTCGTAATGACCATTTTGTGTAGAAAAGGCTGTCTTTTCCCTATCTTCTTCTGTAATTTCAATTTGATGGTAACCAGAAGCTAAATCTAAAGTTGTGAAATAGTTACTATTACCTAATTTGTCGAATAAGTCACATATGTTAGGTATGGGGTATTTATCGTCTATGGTAATTTCGTTAAGTCGTCGATAGTCTATAACCATCCTATATTTAACTTGACCTGATGCGTCCATTTTTTTTGATACTAGATGGACAGGGGCACTCCATGGTGAGTATGATTCCCTAATAACATTGTCTTTTAGTAATTTTTCAGTTTGGTTTTTAATCTCTTCAGCTTGCGCCGGAGGTTGTCTATAAGGTCTAACATAAATAGGATCTTCGTTTACGGTACGTATGCGATGTTTAACTTGATTTGTAAAAGTTAGTGGTAAGTTTTCACAATAAAATATATCTCTATATTCCATGCATAATTCTTGAATGGCTTTTCTTTCTTCGTTATTTAAATGATTTGTTCTTAGTTTAACATTTAAGTTTTCTATTAATAAACTGTCTGTCTCTATGTTTTCGGATTGTATTTGTGTATTATTTAATTCTACTAACTCTATATGTTCTAATTTTTCAACTTTAAAGGGTGATGTAATTTTAAGGAATAATTCTTCTTCTTGTAAATTTTGAATAATGGTTGTAGCTAAATAATTCTCACATTTAACTATTGCTGAGGGCATTCTTACGCCTTCTGTAAATTGTATAAAATTAAGAAGTGCATAACCTTCTTTCTGATTTACAGGTAGTCTGACTTTATGTTCTGAACGTGGGAGTAGAGTAATCATGGATTCTTCCGGAAAAATTATAGGAATACATGTATCGTTTGTTTCTAAACGCTTGTCCTTTAAATTAAGATTAGCATTGAGCTGAGACATTAAATCGAATCCTATAACACCGTCGTAATTTTGATCAACATCGTACAAATAAAATTTGTGAAAATTGTTATTATTAAATATTGTAAAAAGTGGGATTTCGATAACTTCATTGTGAGAACTAGTTGAATGTGTGCTTACTACTACGAATGGTTCCTGAAATTTATACTTTTGGAAATATTGTTGTCCTATTTTGGGGCTTAGAAATGATTTTGAACTACCAGAGTCTAGCATTAGTCGGGCGTTTATTTCGGGTACATATATATAGGGTAATTTTAGGTCTGCATTAAAATTAATCGCTATTATTTCGGATGTTTTTGTTTGATACCTATCTGAAAATTTTGAATTTCCATTTTATTTTCATTTTTATTTTCCTGGTGTATGGGCTCTATATTTTGTTGCTCTACGTTCTGTGAAGATTCCGCATAATCTAAAGCAAGTTGGTAGCTAGATGTTTGGTCTTCATCATAACTATTATCGTAATAATTTTCATTATAATCATAGTAATTATCAAAGTTTTCGAATTCAGGTTGGTACGGAATTTCATAGGGAAATTCTGTGTAGATTTCGTTCACGGGTACTTGTTGAGGTCGAGCTGGAGCTGTCCTCATAGAAACGTCCGTGTTTTGTTGCTGGTTGGGTGGTTTATACCCAAACTGACCTGGCTGTGGTCTGAAACCTGAGAATTGAGGTCTATAACCGAACTGAGCTGGTTGTGGTCGGTATCCGAATTGAGTTGGTTGTTGTCGGTATCCGAATTGACCAGGCTGTGGTTTAAATCCAAAAGATTGATTATTAGGTCTAAATGCTAATGGCTGAGGTCTATATCCGAATTGTCCTGCCTGAGGTCTAAAACCAGAGGGTTGATTATTAAATTGGGGTCTAGGCTGATAATTTTGAGGGAAATTGTTATTTCTAAATTGATTTGGTGGATTTCCTATCTGCTGAAATTGTAAAGAGGGTTTAGATCCTGTAGGTATGAATCCTGATGGTCTTTGATTCATGAAATTTGGTCCTTGAATAGGAGTAATCAAAGGTTTATAATTATTTCCTGAAAATGTGATTGGTGGTCTACCGTTTCCTATTAATTTTGAATGCATATTGTATTCTTCAGCAAAATTAATTTCTTCTAAGACTATGGTTAAAGCTTCTTCGATGGTTGTTGGTCTCTTTTGCCTTATTGTTTTAACTAAATCTATTGGGAGGTTGCACATAAAAACCTTAAGGGCTTTATCGTCATATATTATTTTTCTTGCGTCCCTAGTTATGATTGGGGTTGATACCTCTACCTTAGCGAAAAGGTTTGCTTTTAGCTCCTGTATTCGCTTACAGAATTCTACGTAAGATTCATTGGGTTTTAGCTTAGAGGTTGCTAGTTCTAAAGCTAAGCACTCTTCACTACGTGGATCTCCGAAATGTTGGACTAGAAGATTTTGTATATCGGTAAAGCTAGAAAAGTTTCCTCGTTCGTTCACTAAAGCGGCGGCTCTACCTCGAAGTTTGCTTGTAACAACTTGTAACAAGTATTCGTTTCGTTCATTTGTACCCTGATATTTTGAAAGTACAAATTCACACTTTCTTAAAAATAAAGTTAACACTGATGTATCCCCATTAAATTCGGGAATTAAATTGATTACGTCGCGAGGAATTTCGGAAGCAGCCATTGTTAATGCCGCTCCGAGATCTATCGCATTATCCGCATTCATTTTAAATTATTAAAATATTAATTATAAACTAATAAAAAAATTAATTCTTAAAATTTCAATATAAAAAAAAATCTAAATCTTAAAATTAGGCACCAATACACTCGAATGGGTACGGGATCGGAAGGGCTTATTAGAAGGGGTGAGTACTGAGTAATCACTTACATTAACGCCACTGCCGCTCGTTTCCACATTGCGCCGAAAGTAACGAATTTATTTGTTTGGTTCCGGATGCCGCGGCCAATACGTGAATTTAACACACACGCTAGCACAATGGACATCCGTCCCAGGCTGCGCCAGTTAAGTTTCGGGAGCGCTAGTTTAACTTTTTAAAAACTAAATTAAAACTACATGTTACTGCTATGAGTATGATTTTAATACTAACTTAATAATGTAGAGACGAACGAAAGTTTACACGGATGTTATTGTTCACAAAATATATCTAGACTAAACAGTTTATTCCTTGAATTTAACTTAGGTATAAACAAAGAATACGCTGAATTAGCATTGTATATATCTAAATTACATTGTCTCAATATATAACTACCTACCTCGCTCGTCTCGTCTGCTCTATGAATAGTCACTTTTCAAACAAACATAACACACCGTCGCGTTGTTGTCCAATACTTGTGTTCAACATAATAATAACAACCAATGTCAATATTTACCTATCTACCTGCTAGGTATGCGAGATGATCTACGCGTATGATGAGATGAGAAAATATATATTTTTTTCACATTTAAAAAATGAAAATAAGACATGATTGAAAGACGGATATACGATACGAGTGGTTGGCTCGCTCAAATAACAAGTAACAGACATAAATTGAACATGAACATTGCTGAGTCCTAATTGTGCATCGCGCGCGTCATCATCGTCGTCGTCGTCGTAATCTACAAAGGTATGCAGTTTTGGTTTTTATCAAAATCAGGCACGCAACTTCTTCCAGCATTTTCCGCTATCTCCTATAGTTTCGGATATAGCCCTGAAGGCCCACATAAAAAATTCACCCTGTATATACTATAATATACCTCTAAGACGAGATGCTCTACGCTACAAACTACGGCTATACAACATGGAGGGAAAGTGGTTACAAAATTACATTAAAAAATAAAATGAAACTCTTATTTGATTTCAGTAAAAACATCTAAGTATCTAATTTGAAGGTAGGTTATCTCCGTGTGGCGGGGCGGAGATGTGAGGTGTGAGTGAGGTAGTTAGCTGTGTGACACTCGGTATATAGAAGGTATACATTATATAATGTAATGTACATAGTTAGTTACTGAAGCCGAGTAAACCGTGAAACCTTCACGGTTCGCCACCCTTCCTCCCCGAGTGTACCGGTGTGCGGCCCCTACCACTGGCCTTACGCCTTCCTTACCGTCCTGTCAGGTATTTTATGTGCCTATGTAAATAATCTATATTAATATTATAAAGCTGAAGAGTTTGTTTGTTTGTTTGAACTAATAATAGACTGTATTGTAAACAAACAATCAAGAACCTTCCCCAATGACCGAATATGTGCTAACACAAGACGTCAAGCCAATGATGGTGCCATGGCTGCTGTCAACTATTGGCCAGACATATATCATTCAGAATTTAAGCGGGTTTTCCCTTAAATAAAACTCATTGCTTACCAAAAGAATCGCTACCTACATAAATGTTGCATTGTAACCTACATAAATAATTATATTCTAAAAATGGTAAAAAGTACGACAGATCAGAACTTAGATCATCAGCGGCAAGGGCCGCGTGATTCACATCACGTGGTCGTCGTGTGGTCGGTCGGTTGGTAGGTAAACTCGAAGGAGGCCGCGCTCGACGCTCGACGCTCGCGCTCGCGCCGAGATCTCCATTCATGGTAAGGGCAGGATGCATTCCGCTGAAAACGCATCACGCACCGCACTTAGGTACTCTTTATTTCTAATGATTTAGTTTGGAGTTTAGTTTGTAACGAATAGGCACTAAAGTAACTGGACCAATTTTAATGATTGGTAATGAGGATACATTGAATCATTGGGAATAACATAGAGTTTCTATCACGATATTTCTCGGCTTGAAACGACTCGTGAAAACGCGGAGCGCTGCTAGTTGAAAAATTTACGATTTAAAAGTATTAAGTATACCAAAAAAGTATAATTTCTTTAAAGAATTTACCGAAAAACAAACAGCTTTCGTTACAAATATTTCGTTAGCTATGGTTAGGTACAATATCTGAAATATGAAAATGTAATAAAACCTAATAGTGTAGTTAGTCTAGGAAGGTACCTAGGGCGAGGTGGTTTATTGTATTGATCTAATCTAGCTGTACACAATGTCAGGTCTGTCTGTCCGCCTCGATGACGTCATTCCTCATTTACTTTACTTATTCTATGAATGTTTTATGTAAAGATTGTATTTAACCGACTTTAAAAACGGATTCTCCATTTGTCGCGTATTATTATATATTTAGTGTATTCATCATAGGTTATAGGTGAATAACTGGGGAATTGTTGCCATTTATATTAATCTATTTTATTTTACGATCACAGAACAATAAGCAAGGATTAGGAGCAGATTAGACAAGGAAGTGATAGTAGGTAGGTACTCTAGGTACGAACGAATTAAATAACGAACGTCGTATATTTGGCGGTCATTTCAAATGGGATTATAATAGCGCAACTAATTGTTAATTGCACATAATAAACTATTTATAAAAAACATATACAAATTACATCATATTTTTAGGTGACTAATAGGTGAATGGTTACCTACGAATTTGATTTCTTTCCTTTTTTTGGTGAAATAGTTTTTTGTAAAAATTGACCTAGTGGAAAATCGAAAATGAACGTTATTATGTGATCTGCTACTCTAGAACATAATTCACATAACTAACTACTGAAACCTTAATTAGGGGTTGAAACTACTACTAATTAGTAAAGAATCAATGAACCGACTTCAGAAAAGGAGGAGTTTCGCAATGCGATGTGTATGTACTCGTATGATTTAATAATATTCACGCCCCGTAGCCGTAACCGTAGCCGGAGATACTCCGACGTACGATGCGAGATACTTGCAAAGTATAATTAAAGTTAATAATTGGGGAATTGTGTTTATTCTTGATCTCGCAGTCACAAACCAAAAGAATGATTTGATCGCGGACATCCGGATATCAGACGACCCAGTTGGTACAATGGTCACCATGCCGGCCTGCCAAACACACAGTTGCGGGTTCGGTTCCCGTCTCAGACAAGTATTTATGATTAGGTATTTGTCTGTGGTCTGGTTGTTTCTATGTATTATAAGTATATATTTACAAAAGTTGCCGTTGTCTAGCACCCATAACACAAGTCTAGGTACTTAGCTTGGGACTAGATGGCAATGTGTAAAAAAAAATTGAAACTTAATTTGAATTATAAAAAGCTATAGTGCATCCTCGTAGCGTAGCACGTACGGAGGGGAAACATGAATCAAATACTCGTTGTGGATATATACCTACTTACCTAGGTATAACTGTACGGTACGTAAAACCCATTTAGCTGGCTTACAAATAAAACACATTAACATCGAACATTTTCATGATCAACCCGTGTCAGTGTCACTGAACATACAACCCTTCCTCCTACGATATAGGCATTAGTTTACAATGACAAGAGTATTAGTTGATCGATCCACTAATGGAATGGCCAGTGTTTTTACTTGCAGACGCGGGCACGAGCACGAGTAGGAGCGCGAGCACGAGCGAGAAACGTGATCCAAGTTGACGTGATTTCCTTGTGAATGGAACGTTAGTCTACGTTTCTTGTGGCCATTCAGTTTTTACTGTAAGAGCAATGGCTTCAGTGTACGAATATACCTGCGCCTGCGCAGCATTACTTGAGTCAAATACATTTCTTAATTATATGATTTTCCTCGTGTGGTTTACGGGGTGTAACTTGTAAACCATACGAGGGACCCTTTGGTTCAGACCGGGTAAATACACACTTGGTAATCTTGCTTTTCCATATTTTCATTCATCTATATTTTTTAAATTGTCTTTTGTTTCTCTTTAAATCGTCTTTTGCTTTCAGACCTAATGAGATACAATGGTTTCAGTACCTACTTATAGTTCTTTACTTTCCAGAGTCCCGCGAGATATTTGAGAAAATTGAATAAAATCTCACTAGTTCCTTCACGGAACTGTCCAATGGAATTTATTTTTTACGTTAAAGGTTCAGAATAAATGTACATGCAAATAGCAACCCCTAAGTCGTCGAGTCTAAAATACAACGTTGTATTTAAAGATAATACGAAAATAAAACCTAAAACACACAGGGGGTGGTACAAGAAGGGGTGGAAACAAAGGAAATGAATCTTGGTAGACTACCTAGGTAAGTAGATAAATACAGTCAGAGTCAAAAGTACATTATCACCTTTAATTTGTAAACTTACTGTAATTACATCATATTTTAAATCAAGTAAACAATAAATGAAGAGGAAATAAATTATTAGCTTCAAAGAATATATTTCATAAGCAACAAAAATAGGGATGTTAGTTGTTGTCATCATCTGTCCCTGAGCTAAGTTAAAGCTTGTCAAGCTAAGTCAGGTAGAGGTGCTCCCTTCTAATGTATTTTAGATTTAGCAATGGTAAATAGAATGAAAGTATTATTAAATAAAGAACAATAAAACAGATTCGAAATCATTTCTTCTGTTGGAAGCTACGACATGAGGCCACCGATAGACGTCATAATTATAACACGACCTTATAGTACCGAATAGCAAGTTAAAAACGTAGAGATGGTAATGAACTTATGACCCCCACCTGTACCTACAGTCTACAGTCAATGCCTTCCAGCCAGACCTACTGTTGTAAGACCGTTTGTTCCAGACGTAATTAAGGAGTTAGACACAAGGTATATGCGTCGGCGGAGGGCGACGGCGAGGGAGCCTCGGGGAACTCGAGTGTTATGTCTTTGTTTTTATTGCTTTTATAAGAAAAAAAACCGGCCAAGTGCGAGTCAGACTCGCGCACCGAGGGTTCCGTACAAACCTGTAGGTATATAAGTAAAAGTTATGGTATTTTTATTGCTAAATGAAATCCATAACATAACAATGTGGAAAGCTGACGGTACCTTGTCAATACATATATGAAAACATTATGTATGTTCGGAAAAATCTTCATCTCTTTAAGAAGAGAAGTGATAGACATAATTTTAATACTAGAAATAGGCACAATTTGGATCAATCTCGGTTTAGATTGGCTAAGGTACGAAATTCTTTTATGGGGAATTGTGTAAAATTTTATAATAAAATACCACTGCGGATTCTACAACTGAACGAGACAAAATTTAAAACATGCATAAAACGCACAATATGTAGACAAGCATATTATAAATTAGAGGATTATATCCTTGATAAAAAACTGGTCCTGCTCCACAGTCACATCCACTTGGGCCCACTAATTAGTTTTCTTTTATTTTATATTTAGAAGAGATGCTCTCCCTTTTATTTTTATAAACATGGTTTTTTTTTTTTTTTTTTTTTTAAATCGTATTTTTTTTTGGAGTTATTGTTTATTCTTTTTATTTTTAACTTTTGAAAAGTTATAGTATTGTATAACTTCGAAGCATTTTTTATTTATTTTGTAAATATGAGTACCACGTGTAATATAATGTAACTGTTTTTGTTTAGAGTCTAATATATAAAATTCTCGTGTTGCGGTGTTTGTTTCCAAACTCCTCCGAAACGGCTGAACCGATTTGCATGAAATTTTGTGTGCATATCGGGTAGGTCTGAGAATCGGCCAACATCTGTTTTTTTTTTTAATCGCTGAACAACGTTTGCTGGGTCAGCTAGTAAGTTTATGATTATTAAAAAAAATATACTATGTGATGTAACTAAAAATTTAAGATTTTCGGAATTTTTCCTATATGTGTACTTTATAACGTTGCTTCATGCCAAATTTCAAGATTCCAGGTCGTCTGGAAGTATTCTTTAGGTTTTGATTCCCTTGCGAGTAGTTGCGAGTTTCAAAATATGCGGCTTTAATTGCTGTATCTTTTGATTGCGTTGACGTAGAAGTTTGATTTTGTTACAGCTTAAAGATATTATAGACTTGAGTATTTGATATGAATTTCAATATAATACCACTACGCGTTCATGAGTAATGGGGTAATAAGTTTAAAATTATTAAAAATATTTTTATTATATGATGTAACTAAAAATTTATGCTTTTCGCAATTTTTCCTTTATCTGTGTTATAAGACGTTGCTTCGTACCAAATTTCAAGATTCTGAGTTCACGGGAAGTACCCTGTAGGTTTTGATTCCCTCGCGAGTAGTGGCGAGTTTCAAAATATGCGGTTTTAATTCCTGTTTCTTTTGATTGCGTTGACATAGAAGTTTGATTTTGTTACAGCTTAAAGGTATTATAGATTTGAGTATTTGATATGAATTTCAATATAATACCACTACGCGTTCATGAGGAAAGGGGTAGTAAGTTTAAAATTATTAAAAATATTTTTATTATATGATATAACTAAAAATGTATACTTTTCGCAATTTTTCCTATATCTCTGCTATAAGACGTTGCTTCATACCAAATTTCAAGATTCTGAGTTCACGGGAAGTACCCTGTAGGTTTTGATTCCCTTGCGAGTGTCGAAAATTTGCGGCATAAACGGGAGTATCTTTTGATCGCGTTGACTTAGAAGTTTGATTTTTTCACAGCTCCAAGAGACCATAGACTTGAGTATTTGATATGAATTTCAGCTTGATACCTCCACGCGTTCCTGAGAAAAAAGGTCTTGACAGACAGACAGACAGACAGACAGACAGACAGACAGACAGACGGACAACAAAGTGATCCTATAAGGGTTTCCGTTTTTACCTTTTGAGGTACGGAACCCTAAAAATGGACAAATAAATGACCAACTGGTAAGATGAGGGGACTCACTGCTTCTGTATGACAATAAATATTTTTTTCGTAAACAAATATGGCGTGTTGTGCTGCTATCTATTGTCTATTGAAAACATAACGCCTCTTGTTAACGCTCGATTTTACAACCCATCAAATTATACCCAGTGCTTTAAATCGATTCCGAAACCTAGACACAAAGCGGTGAATGGATGCCAGAAAGAGTCCATGGTTGATGTCGTTCGCGGTGCAAATATGTAATGACGAAGAAAAACGCTAGTTTGTAACTGCAACTAGTAAAGTGATGAAAGCTCACCTTCCAAAATGACAGTCATCATCATCACCATCATGGTGGTACCAATCTCCAATGAACATATAGAACGAGCCCATTGTACAAACTTCACGAAACAACAAGCAATATCAATGTACTTAGTAGCGTACTGGGTGAGTACTAGTGGACTGGACTCCCAGAGTCTGGCGAATACTGGCGATATAATACACGAGTAACATCACCTATGAAGGCAACTCCTACACACTCCACACAGATCTAGACAAGTTCACTGAATCATTCAGATTATGTATTTGACCTCATCACTAAACTGTAGTACACTCACTTACAAAACTAGCTGACTTAGTAGGGTTCACTCAATAACTAGTTCCTAGTTGTCTAGATATATGGCTACACTACAGTGTGCTTCAGGATTAAACAATTTGAAAGATGTCTGTCATCAGTAGAAATCGAAGTGTGTTACGTACAATGGGCTTAAAATGAACAGTTTGCCTTTCTTGTAAACAAAAACTGGTTGTTTGAAACTGAAATCAGATCATAGCGTAGTTAGTTTAGAAAAAAAGCGAATTTGAGTGACGACCATTGTACCATTACCTACTTATCAGACAAATAAAAAACCCCGATTAAAAATTTAAAATATTCATAGCCTTTAAATGGTTAAACCAATTTCCATCAAACATAGCTTCCGATAAATTTACCTTTTAAATGAAAAAAACTAAATCAACATCGGTTTATCCGTTCGGAAGCTACGATGCCACACACGTAGCTGACAATTGTACGATGTTCTAAACTAAGTGACACATGCCCCCATACATATTACTTTTGAACGGTCGTTGTAACATTTATCATACAAATGGCCGTGCACTTATTTTGAAATCTTCAATGATGTCAACAAGTTTTTCATTTGACGATACATACGGGTCGAGGGTCGAGCCTCGAGACCTAAATACATGACAATGTTATTGTCGTCAAATTATAATCGTAGAACTAAACAAGTCCCTACCTACTTACGTAAATGTCGGTACGTTCGGTTGGAAGTTGTGCACGATTTGCAGAAATTAGGACAAACTTTACCGAATTATAAGTGGAATTCATCATGCGAAGTTAACGTCCGCGTCCCTACTGTCGATAGGCGTATATTGGGACACGAATATTATTTTTCATTACTCATACTCCGAAAGTAGATCTAAAGATGCCTGAAGAGCGTGTAGAAAGAAAAACTTTCAGCCCTAGGGAAAATCGCTTTCACTGACAGCTGTCATGTCAAATTATGGATTCGCGCGGCTTGTGCATTGTGCTTGTAGCCAGTATCAGTATCATTACGCATTAGGAACTTCTTAAACCTAACCTCCTTGCTTTAGGTAACACCAAAGGATAACGATTATGGCTTCACACGGCTCATGCATACTGCCAGAGGTAGTATGGAGTCTCTCATTTATTCTTGTTATTATGAAGAATTTTATGTATTATTCGTAATGAAAAGCACAGTGTTTACCTTGGGTAAAAGACTCATTAAGTCCCTTGAACTATTAGCGCCCTCGCTACGCTCGGGCGCCAAACTTCGTCTCGGGACTCAATGAGTGATTTTCACACCTAGGGTAACAATGCACTATATATTTGGACGAAATTACGTAGAAAGTACAGCACCTATTGCATGGTTCCATGTATCTCTCTCTCTATTCTAGTGTAGGAAAAGGTTTACAAGACAACAATTTAAAAAGAACTCAACAAGTTTAGTACTCCTAAATATAATTGTACAATAAGTTGGTCTAACAACAGCCGTTCAAATATAGTTGACACATACGGTGAACTTTATAATTTCATCAACTTTGTCCAACAAAGCTATATTGTCGCAGTTAGACAAGAAACAACGCGAGGAGGAGTAAATAAAGTCTGCTCGAAGACAACGCAAGTAATTCATAACTGATAAACATCAACGTATAAAACAGTACAATATCAATCGTGGAAGGTGTATTGGTTGCAGACATGCACCGCCCGCACCCACACCCACACACCTGCTATACTCCTGTATACGTACACTCGGGACTCGGGAGTCACTATGACAACAACTACTATTGGAGACTCTGTTACTTCGATACTTTGTGATTATATCACACCCAACCCAATAATAAACACGAACTTTCTATCCGGTGCAGTTATTATTTCCGTCTGATAGTAGGGTCTGCCTTCCCATCTTCATCATGCCCTCCGCTCTAACTGACGCATTGTCTAGACATACTTCGCAGCCTACGAGGTCTTCAACTTCAGTCTGTCCACTTCGACTTCAGTCTACCCGATATAGTACCTACTTACCGACAAATAAACATGAACTAAGGAAGTACTCGGTCATTATAATTTGTTTGAAGGCAATTGAACGTTCCAGACAATGAGTTTGAGTAACGAGTGACCGACAATTAGAGTTTGTGTGAAGTTGTTAATTAACATGTGGGTGGATACGGCGGAGATCAATGATACCTCGCTCGGAATATATCGTTCTCGCCATCGTTCTGCACTCATTATTGAGATATCATTGAGTCATCGTTCTATCGGTAGATAACAATGCAGTATAACTACGTAGACTTTTATCTTTCAGTTTCGCAATCGAACACAAATATGATAAACAGTTCCTGTGCACTTGTATTCAAATTGTAGATCTCATAAATAAAGCCCAATGTAAACCGCTGGATCTAGAAACATGAGCACATATGGATATTGGACACTATGGACAGTCAGACAAGAGCCATGGAGGCGAACAGTCAACTGCAAGCTATAGTCAGTTCGTCACTCGACGTTTATAATCTATGAGCCCTATAAGCCGAGTGATTGACGAACGAATCGCGTGAAACGTCCAACAAACCAGCAATTGAAAAGCCTGCTCTCTCCTTATTGAAGGAAATGGAAAAATCAAATAATTATCAATTATTATTAGGGAAAAAAGCACTTACGGCTTTTATAAAAGTATAGTAATTTAGTGACAGCATATTATTAACAGGTAAAAGCATAGAGCCCTACCTACCTACCCTATAGGTACTACCAGACGACGAGGGCGGTCAACGAATGACCGTGAGTTGATGGCTAGGCTAGGCCAGGCCAGGTACTCGAATCAATATAATTTACCTAGACTACCTACGCTACGTAATCGCGTGTTACAAAGGTCAAGCCCTAACTTTATGGTTCACAGCGGGCTGCCAGTGACACACGATATTTAACGTTGGACTTTTACATATTTTATTCGTGAATATTTAGCCATCTAAATGCATGTGCTGTGCGATTATGTTCCAAATTGTGCAATTGCAGTAAGCAGAGGAAATCACCAAAACGTATGGCAGTATCATTAACATAAATTAGGAATAGTAGAGGACCTACAATGTTGCCTTGTGGCACACCACGCAGAGCTACATTTGGTCCGCGGTCCGCCACGTCACGCGTATGACGATGGTAACGTCTCAGTCTCCATACATTGAATATTTAACTAGTTTTGGCGGGTTTATAATAAAACATGGCGAGTTGTGTTTTGTATTCATAATTTCTGGTGACTTATTAATTACTTTGATTGATTGAACGTGCACAAGTATAGGGAAGGTTTTCTTTTTGTTGATGCTCAAGTTCCAAGACACAATGTGAACCTTAACTTGGACAGGACTGAAGAACGGGCCGAGGTTTATATGAAACATTTTCGCCCCAATTCGGGCTAATATCTTTAGGCAAATTAATTAAAAGAAAAATTACGTTAAATCACTGTAATTAAGTTCTCGTTTTCTTATAAGGTAAAGTCAGGGTTTGGCCACTATCATATCTGATGGTTTGTGAGTAGAGACGTAAGAGTAAACAAACATACCGTATCCTGTTGGTCTTCCTGTGCGCCGTCTCGACGGTGACGAGGAAGACGGCGTGGCTCCTCGAGGAGTGTTCGTTCATGTCGGTGCGGCCCGAGGAGCGGTTCTTGTTGCCGGTCCTCATCACGCGGACCATCTCCGCCGCCGACTTGCACACCACTGACGTCATCTCGGGGATGTAGAACCCGTTTAGTTCCTGTCACGTACATCACATTACCTTACATTACATTACATTACTATACGTTTGCCTTCTGTTAACGACACTAAAAGGATCTAGAATATCTGGCTTATTCCAGAAATCCCTTACGATAATCCCTGCGGCGTCATCGGTAATTTCAGAACTTTTGTCCTGAAATATCCTTAAAATCTGTCTGTATGTTATACGTTTGTAACTGTTATGTAGTTGATTGAATCCGGCGTTACTTTTCGGAACTCCATATCTGTAATGGAAGTATTAATATTTAGTTTTTAGTTCCGAGCCTAGTGCCAAAACACAAAATGCAAAGTGCACCGCCCTCCCGCCCACTTGAAGAGGCATACAATGAGGACAAGCAAAAGTTAGTATTAGTGACACCATTCATAAACCACGACACGTGTTTCGCGTCTACACGACGCATCATCAGGATTGGACCCCGACCGCGCTATATGGGCGACAAACGTTAGATACGACGTCGCTCTCCGAGATGTTGCCTCGCCGAACGCTGGAACAATGACTCTTGTTCCAGCGTTCGGCGAGGCAAATATTAATACTTCCATTACAACTGTTATGTAATTGTGAGTGGAAAACCTATACCTACCTAAATGTACAATACTGTACAGAAGCCTTACATAAATCTGTATAATTACGAATATCAACAAGTCCCCGCATTGTCACGAGATGAAAGCATTCATACAAACAAAACGTTATTACATAACTGTTTGTATGACCATCATCGAGCACATGTACCTAGTAGAGAGGAAATATCGGTTGGTATTGTTTGGCAACAAATCCGCCAAATCAAAACGGCGATCGCTGCGTTCAATTCTAAACTAACTAGAATTAGGCTGGCAAATAATTATTATTGATATTATGTTATTTCATAGAAATAAGCAATTTAGTTTGGGAATAAGACTGGTTGCATTACACCTCTACTGAGTGTGTACCTACTCGATAATGACCACCAACTGCCAGCCTCGCTCGCTCGGCACACTTAGCCTTTTGTTTGATTTCATAAAAGGTAAATTTCAAACGGCCTTGATCTCCGTCGATTTATAAGTTACTAGCTACGCCACGCGGTTTCACGCGCATAGTGATCCTTGTACACATTTTAATGAAAATCCTCCGAACCATACGACCATGGAAAGAGAAAAACAAACAAATCGCATTTGTCAAAGAAGTACGAACAAGAGTATTTAATATTAAATGATTTATACAGCGTCAGCTAGTTTAGTCTACGCTATTCAGAGCACAGTAATAGGGCCTGGGACATGTATTAGATGGAGTAGGCTTGCCCAAAATCTACTCTTACTTGCAGTGAAGGAAAACGTAACGAAACCCACGCCTCTGTTGGTTATAGAACGTATTAATGAGTTATTTTTTTCTGGATACAGTCAACAAAGCTGAGATATGGAGTAGCTAGATGCAATATCAGTCAAAGTGAGGAAAGTAAATTGTTTGTGAAATAATAAGTTGTCCTAGATACAGCCCTGACCACAACGAGCCACACACGTATTACGTAAACTTCACCAATGTTTGTTTGTTGTACCAATAATTTTAGGAAGCATCCGTTCACACAAGGCTACGTTATATTTGCTATTTTTATTTAAAGCGAATTGAATTTATGTAGATATTATATACTTGATGTATTGATGTACTATAGACTCTCCTAACATTGACATACTTAAACGTAGGCTAAAGACTATACTTATTGACAAAGCATATTACAATTTAACTGAATTTTCAAATGACAAATCCTTAAGTAGGTAGGTATGTATTGAAATTATTTTAATTTTTAGCTATATAAGTGTTTTTTTTTTCTATTAATTATGGCTTCGCACGGCTTGTGCATTTAGCCAGTATCAAGTTATATTTTGCATCCTATATACGTACCTACTTTTTGACAGATTTAAATTTTATTTTATTTTCAAAGTGACATCTATGCTAATTTGGTAATCATTGACATCGAACTTTAATTGCGTATCTCTTTTTTATATTGAATGCCAAAAAGGCTGGATATAGCTGTACTATGTTTTATTTGTAAGACTAATTTGTTACCTATATTCTCAATAAATAAATGAAATGAATTTGACTTTTTTGCGAAATCTTAATCAAATAAAAGTGTTGTTCCCAATAATTTTAGGTTTAATTTCGACCGTACGATTTGGGACTAGTCCAATGGTCACTAAATCAAATGATGATGAAATGACTTGATAAATAGGCCTATTATTTGGTTACCTCTTAACACTAAAAATACTGAACCGATTGCAATAAAACTTGGTATGAAGATAGATGAAACTCTGGAATAACATATAGGTTACTTTTTATACCGATATTTCAACGGGATATGTCCCGTTGAAATATGGGTATACGTAAAGCACATCTAAGACCATATGATATTAATGACAATCATTAAGGGCAACACTAATAGTAGATATTACAAGTGTAGATATATTATTAAGTATGTCTAACAATACATCTACCCCTGACCCTCAACACATAGTAACCACATTTATGGACAAAGGCACAGTACATATAAGGACAATTAAATTGTCGTCCCAGCAGGCGGGCAGCCATCGTCATCATGACATTAACCTAATTGTAACAATACGATACCGGTCGCCAATTTTTTTTACAATTTTATTTATACTATCTGGCCCGACAGACGTTGTCCTAAAACGCCACCAATTGCAAATCTTAACCAGATACTTATCAAAATTCCAAACACACAAAGTAATCATCGAAATCGGTCAAAATATTTTGGAGTTTTTGCGAGATTAAGAGGTTCCAGTAGTAAAATTTAGGAAAAGAACTTGAGGATTTGGGAGAGAAATCCTTAAGACGAAATTCTCGCATAAAGGAAGAAGATACTTACTCAAGTTTTCTTTAAGTGACACATATAGAATTTGAAAGAGATTACAATGTCAAGATCATATAAATATTTAGACGGTACATTAAAAAGTATGTTTCTCTTGGTACTCGTATAAAACACAAACAAATAATAGATAGGCTATCGCTGATTAGTATTTGAGTAGTAGTAAATCGATAGTAATCTATAAACGATGTGATAACATGACCCTGAAGACAAGTGCTGTACACGTGGCCACCACGCCCGCGCCGCCCCGCCGGCTGACGCTGATCGATAACACTCTGTCTGACTGTAGTTACCTAGGCTACGAGCTACGAGTACCTCCTAGGCTAGACCTTATCATGATTATACGGTAAAACATTACAAATATAGAAAAGGAACCACTTGATGTAATAAAAGACTAGTTGGTAAGATCGGATGTAGGAAAAGAAACAACAAGTTGTTGTTTTGATTTAGATACAGTGACTGAAAACTCAGTGAAAAAAGACAAAATGAATTTAAGGAAATAATCAATTCAAAATTGGAAGAATATAGATAAGCTGGTGTTCGAAAGTTTAAGAATCAAGACAAGACGTACTATCGTAATACTTTTGCTAGCTGCAAAAATTATACAGTTTTACTAAAATTAAGTTTTCGTTGAGACCCTACTACCAACTAAATAAGAACAAACAATGATGCAGGTAGGGAGCACGCTGCAAGGTAAAGACCTTGAGGCACTCCTCGTAAAACACCATTAAGCCACAGAGTGACATCACTTCAGTTCTCACAAACCTGGTATATATTGACACGTTACAATAAACATACACTGTTTACAATATCTACAACAGTCATTTTAGGTTTTATGATATTTGGTTTGAAAAAAAAAATAACGAAGTTTAAGCCTACGCGTGAATTATACTCATTTACTATATTATTTTTAACCAGATTTATGTTTTTTATTTGATTAAGATGAATTAAATTCTCAGTGCTTTGTAATATTATAGTGGACTATTATAGTCAAAAGAGTATTAGAATGGACTAAGTATAGGTACCTATATTTCTCCTGGATTTCTCTCCTGAAATTTCATAGTACAAGAGCTCTACTGATGCAAGGTAAAATCCAAGGGAAGCGAACACCCGGAAGGAGGCGCACTTCATGGCTTAAGAACCTCCGGACATGGTTTAAGCAAAGCACGAGATCCCTTTTCAGAGCAGCAGCTTCAAAAGTAAAAATAGCCTTAATGATAGCCGACCTCCGGTAGGAGATGGCACCTCAAGAAGAAGAATAAGAAGAGCTCTTGAACTACTAAGATTTGGTAATATCAATAAAATTAACTAATAAGATTTGTAAAGTATAATAATGCAATGCAATTGGTGTCGGAGGCCATAAGATCCACTTCGGGTCGCTGAGCCAGCGTAAGTAAGTAAATATATTAATACTAATCAATGCGTTGTGTTACCAGTAAAACCAAGATAATGATAATATCATGATAGCATTTTAATTACGCATATTACAAAGGACATGCAAGTGAGGAATACCCACTATTTAGCAGGACGAGCGTATGAATATTCATTTGTAATTCTAACCTATCTAGCCTTTACTAATGTAGAAACTTAAGGATATCTCGACAAATATACAAAACCAAACTCAGCTCAAGGAAGCACGTATTGTCAATATTGAGGTAATATATTACTAATGGCTATCTTAAGTATCTTAGGTCTTGCTTTACTGATCTGGGCAAATATGGAAACTGGAAAAACAATCAGTTTTAAAGGGAAAACGTAGTACACCAACATGAAACATAGGTATAGAGAGCGTAAGTTTATGACGTAATTCATACCGCAGACGCGGGTTCTATGCGACAATTTCACTATACTGTTCCCAAAAGAGTTATAAAGTTGACCTATAAAATGTTTGCTTCAAACTTCTGGGAAAATGTTCAGTTTTCTTTTACAAAAATGTTAGGATTTCAATTTGGCTTAAATTATTATGACAGTGACGTATTACCTCGCGACTAGCTCGTACAATCAACGTAATGATTCCTTTTAGGGTGCAATTACTTACGTACTCGCGAATGCATTGTTCATTCATACGCCTAATATTGGCCTTAGTATCTAGTATAGATAATTTATACACCGATTGCAACGTTAATCCCTGCTATTCTGGACGCTAGAGTCAGTAGTGCCTGGGACATGTATTAGATGGAGTAGGGTTGCCTAGCACCACCCTCTCAGCTCGGTTAACCGTGTCCAGAGGAAAGAACTCGTCAATACGTCTAAAGACAACTAAAACTGAATGAAGTCATTGCAACTCACCTGTCCCCGAATAGTGAGCTTCTTACAGTCTTTGGCGAGTAGATCTCTAACATCTTCCAAGTATAGTTCGACATATGAGCAGGAGACGAGATGTGTGACGTCGGGCGAGGCGCTGTTCTCGATGTGGGCCCAGATGTGGCGGAAGGCGCGCGGGATGATGCCCTCGTGGTCGGGAGTGCCTTCCATCGTGTGAGTCTTGCCGGTGCCGG
The DNA here is from genome assembly GCA_951213275.1 of Idaea straminata. Lineage (NCBI taxonomy): Eukaryota > Metazoa > Arthropoda > Insecta > Lepidoptera > Geometridae > Idaea > Idaea straminata. Next base: position 12,196,993 of record OX577865.1, read on the forward strand.
TCTGACCGTACGCGAACACGCAACCGTTGAACCCGTCCAAGACAGATGCGACCAGCGGACGTACCTGAACAAAAACAACATTATATGGCAATTAAAAATGACATAGAGGAAGAAAACATTTATTTTGGATAAGCACATAAAAATAAGTCAACTAGGTAGTAGGTTTAAAGGGAAATTATGGGAAAGAGACATTTCGGGAAAGGGACGTTTTTGAAGCGTTTTTGATTGAATCCGGCGTTACTTTTCGGAACTCATCATCTGTAATGGAAGTATTAATATTAAATTATTAGTGTCGTGGTTAATGAATGGTGTCACTAACACTCATTATTGCTTGTCTTCATTGCATGCCTCTTTAAGTGGGCGGGAGGGCGGTGAGCATTGTATTTTGTGTTTTGGCACTAGGTTCGGAACTAAAAACTAAATATTAATACTTCTATTAACCTAGCGGAGCATGAGCTAGCCTGTTTTACCGTTCGTCATATTATTCACCTTTATCTCAACCGTTATTATACTATCGGCGATTTAATGCGACAGATTTTTGGCACAGTATTTGGTGGGGTTTGCTCGGACACTAAATTGCTTCCCAAAGCTTTTTATTGCAAAAATCGTATCAGAGAAACATAGATACATTTCAGTCGGTCAATTTTAAATGAATTCATATCGATTTAAACAATACAAAGGTATTGAATTGGTCGTTTTTTTTCATTTAGATTTTAGATACCTTACTGTTTAGTCGTGACTTGTATTGTACACATCAGGAAAGACGGACTCAGACAACTCCATTTATTGTCAAATTCTGTATCTACAAGGTAAATTATTAATTGTCCTGTTTTGCGTAAACATTGGGTACTTAGGTGAATTGTTTCGGTCAAATGAGTAATTTTCGCATGAATAAATCCAGAGATGCAACTAAACCGATCCAATGCCAAAACTATGACTACATGAATGCATAGCTTTTTATAGAATCCCATGTTTCATACCGAGGAGCGAGTGGTCAATACCAGACAATGCAGTGACGTCACGAGACTATAGAATAGCAGCTAAGGGAAGACAGTGCAGTGACGTCACGAGACTATAGAATAGCAGCTAAGGGAATAGCACGTGTCGATAATATCACACAACTTCTGTTGTTTTATGATAGCCTGGTACTTTAGCTGTCGAACAATGAATAATTGCGAACAAAAGGTAAAATAACTTGGATAGTTTTGCCTTGAACAATAGGTGTAGACACGTGCCACAAGCATAACGTAAAACAATGTTGTCAAAATATTACATTGTTGGAGAATCGAGGTCTAATCAATGGCGTCACGTGCAGTACTTACACTACACGTTATAAAGATGCAAAATGTAAAATATTCATAATATTTAACTAAACGACATCAAAAAATACGAGGCCATAAAAAAACATAGTTTAAAAGTATATACATAGCTACAATCGAATTGAAAACCTCCTTCTTTTTTGAAGGCGGTTAAAAAGACTGTATATTTTTTATGTTGTTTTTATGATGTTCGGGAAACTTATTTATTTATGAACCGATTGAAAAGGGATACCTCAAGACTCAAGGGTTGAATTTTGTTGTCATTGTACCTTCTTGAAATCTGTTTTTCATTTTTTTGACAAGCTGACGATGGTTTAGATCGTAGAAAAGAATTTTCCAAATCGGTCCAGGCGTCTTCGAGTAATCGGCGAACATACATATATATATATACGCGACGAATTGAGAACCTCCTCCTTTTTCTGAAGACGGTTAAAAATACAATTTAGGAATTTAAATCGGCCTGAAACTAGGATAATTTCTCAAATCCGTACCGCCATCCGCCATAATAATAACGTTCACACCGTTTCTACTAAAATGAAATAAAGCACATAAAATAATAACGGAACTTTTCCCTAATTTTACAGGGGAAATCAATTAACCATAGTAAGTAGCAATATTTTCTAGGTCAAAGAATTGTAACGTGACTATTTAGGGTCTATGATATTCCCACGCGATGATTGCAACGTACGATTTATGAAGGTGATCGTTTGGTGTTAATTAATCACTTGATCACTCATCGCATCATGGCGGGAGGTCGTCGCCCACAGCCTGCTACATTCATACTTGCTGATAAAAAACCAACGAGTACTTACATTACATGCCCACGGTAGAGAGGAAATATGTCGTTTATTTTGTTTTGCAAAAAACCCGCCAAATTAATACGGCGATCGCTGACCGATCCAAGTTGACGTAACAAATAGCAAATAAATATTGAAAACATAAATCATTCATCATTACGGTTTGCGGTACGTACCTACTTACTAATTAAACTTTTAAAAACACAAAACAACAATTACCTAATAACTACTTAGTTTACGCATTGTTTAAATAAAATATTGTAAATAAATAAAATACTTCATTAATCTGAATTTTATGGCCCGCATTACGTCTCTACTGGGTATGTGCTCGAAGTCAAAAACATTAGCCTTTGAAGGCAGGTTAGGCAGGCATTGAAAACTATCAAGGCTAAGCTTACTCACTGACGATATTGGCGTAGGATGAAATACTACAGGTGATTTCCGTATGTACCTCCATGGTTAGTCAGCTATCACAATATCAATCTAATTTGATGTCAAATGACTGAGTAAACAGTTGCTTGCTAACAAGGTTAGCTAGGCCAGGTTACTAGCAGCAATATTAGAGTGCTAAATAATGTATGTAAGTAACATAACGTAAGTATTCTATTTTATTTATAGCATTGTTACTAAAAAATAGTGCCTATAATATAAACAATGACTTCGGGACGTCGGATGGATGTATGAAGGCAGAGCAGTAAACACGACGTCCAAAGGGCTGACCAAGCAAGCGCTGGAACGAGTGTGAGGGTGGGGAGGAAGACATGTAGCGAATTGGGAAGCTCACATCTTGGATGGAAGAGAACAGCGAGTGATCGAACTCAACGGAGGAACATTGTGGGAAGGGGTTCTGTAACACCGCGCTCGCACTCCGCAGGAAATATAAGCAGAATCTACTCGTAAAGACGTATGTTGAATTATTCTTCGTCCGCTGTAGTCCTATTATCCTTCTGCCAACATATGTCATAATATGGGGACAGCGTCACGTCAAAAATGTCCTTAACGTCCCATCCCAAAAATTGGGACAAGCTTAGGAGCCAACAACTCCTGAAAATTATAGTGATTCTGTAAAAATAGGACAAAGACTAATTGCCCAAAAAAATAAAGAGAGAACTTTTTAAACAAATAAATGAATACCATACACCAGTCTCTCCAACCAGAATATAAAACAAAACTTTGAATTTCATAATAAAATACATAAAGATTTACGATTCTGAAGCAACAACATTGAAAGAACACATAAAATATGTGCAATATATGAAACACAATAAATGTGTATGTTTGTATGTAAACGAGGTGCGCACGCGCCGCACCGCGCCGCACAACGCGGAACGTAGGTAATCGAAATATAATTTGCAACCCACATCACATACTACGGTACGATGTATGTATGCAACGATCAATTAAACAACAATAAAAACTACAATAAGTAAACTGATGTAATATACGTACCTATTAAAGATGAAATATACGTTGAGTATATACCTACTTGGAAACGCAAAAAAAACACGAAAAACGCCATTTAACAACCTTACCATTCGTGCATTCCATTCAATATTAACCATTTCAATATTTAACAGCTAATACTGATCCAATGTTCAAGTCAACAAACACGGGTGCGTAACGGTTTAGAAGATACCTCAAAATACTGAAGCTAAATAACTACAGGACAGCAGTAATATGTAATTAATGACAGTAAATAAAACCAACAAGGTACTTAGGTACCTAAGTAAGACAGTGAATCAAATATTTTAATAAGCTGTTATTATAGATGATCTACTAATTTACAACTCACTAAAGATAAATTGTTTCTAATCATATAGTGGATAGTGGATTATATCTTACATTCATCGAAGTTTATAATGTTGAATGTTAGCTAACATTGTCTCACTAGGGGACTAAAACTTTTTTGGACACTTTATTGTTAAAGCTCTGAATGAACAAAGAGGGCTTTAATGGCAAAACTTGCTCTGTCAGATCACAACTCTAAAACGAATAATACGATTTGGGTGCCGTTTTCTTTGCTTAAAATCTGAATGTTTCGAGTATCCTTCGCTATATTTCATAAAATTAGTTCTGCCGTTTCAAATTATTAAGAATTCCGATTCTGAAATAGAAATGTGAAGAGATTCACCTGACGATATACGATATAACAAATAACCAGCGTACGATGGTTATGATTTTATTCGTTAGCTGTCAAAATATTTTGCCTGCATGTCCATAATCGATCTCAATTGAGCATTATATATATTTTGTATGTGGTATTTCAACGTAATTGAGAGATAAATCTACTCGTACTATAATTATCTGTAGTATGGTGTAAATAGTCGAGTCGCTCTGGGAGTTAACGCTAACAGCTGTTGTTTTGTTTAAATCATTCGGACCAGGAGTGTAGCGTGCATGGCCACTTAGGCTTGTCCAATTACTTTTGTCATCTTTTTATAGCTTATTAGTCTTATTTGAATATGAGTAATGCAATTTATTTCAATTTCTTGATGGAAATAAATATATTTGTACCGTCAAGTGACAATTTAGTTTCACTTTTTAAAAATTGAAAGAATTCAAGTAATATTAGACAGTATCTCTGTTTGTTCTGTTACATTGTTAGGCCTCAACCGCTGAATTAATTTTGTTATATCGGAGATGGATATAAGTATTTTATCTTCATCCCGGACGTACGTGAAATAACTGGATTCAGCTAGTACCTATATTAAATATATCTTGCAAAAAAAAAACTAAGAGTTAATGAAAAGAAAGAAACGTACAAAAATAACTGGCAGTTAGCACCGAGACTAATTAGACGAATGCATCTCAGATGCTAGTTTCTATGAGAATCCTAACCTTGATCCGTGTCATTCCGACTGATGTTGTACAAAATATTTATAACTTCACTCCCGCTATGAATGTACCTAGATATACAATGTTCATAGCATTTATGACGTCAAGTTATAAAAAACACGATGCCAGTGCCAATTGTTGATAATACACGCCTAGGTGGCCTAGACTTATTGTACGCATACACTTCTTTATTATCACAGGGACAGGTCCTCCTCGGGTGTATGTCAGACCACATTGCTTTGGTATAATATCTGATAGTCCAACCTTATGGGATTAAGTACAGATTGAAATCTACTGATATTCGTATGCAATGTTCTTCTCTAAATATTATATTGTATTCAATTGAAGCGCCTATGAATACTCTTAAGATTTTTTATAAAATAGTGTAGCATCGATTGTACCTAGAGGCAAGACAAACCCAGTTAGGTTTCCTGGCATTGTTTAACTAATTCATTGTAAGAAATTGTGTATGTCCTTTTCAAAATAAATAATAATTTGATAGGTATTTCTATTCTATTCAACCTTTTAAATTATTTCAAGAGATCCAGATTAGATGCTGCAGTGCGGATCTGAATAAATTATATGAATTTCAGCAATGCGTCGAAATTCGTCGTCAGGGTCTTGTTACAAAACTGTCAATAAAAACGACGAGTTTTGATGATCTAAATCCATGAAATAGAAATACATACAATAATCCTTTACTGAAATAAGATAGATTGATATTTTTTGGTAAATATGTCAGATTCTCTTACCATTTCATCATACATAGTCTGTGTGTCCGCCTCGTGGTCGTAGGCTGCATCGTAAGTGAACAGTTTATCCTGGCCCTTCGGGTTGTAGACCTGCACTGCACCGCGCTCCGGCCATACCTTCACCACCTGCCAACAGAACAAGGTATCAGGTACTCAGGCTATAAGGGCAATATTACTTTGCAAGGGATGGATTGTGATTAGGGATGATAGTATTACGTGATTATGGGCATCTCGGCATTATGAAAGCGGTCACCGGCCCAACCATCGGTTTGGGATCATGATCGTTAGTTGTTTACTAAAGGTATTTGCGAACTCCACACCAACATCTATGAGGATACGGTCGGGTGAACTTCACGAATATCCTCTATTGAAAGCCAGCTATCGTGACCACTACATGTAATGAATTAATTATCAAACATTTGACCATTGCATGGACGTATGTAACTAAATAATATAAGGAATGTTATTTTTCTTCACCGTTTCAAAGCAGATTTAATGAACCGTTTCTGAATCCACAACGTTATTTACCGATGAGAACTACTAAATTACCGACACCATTAAATAAGCAAAATGTAAATAAACTTGATACTTATAAACTAAGTTAGGAGTTAATAATTCATGGGCCGGTCGGTAACCTGTTGCAATCATGAGGCAAATATCACAAGCGTGCTAAGTTTACAACGAGTTCAAACTCGGGCCATGAATTATAACCAGACTGTATCCCCATCGTCCTGTGTTAGTGCATCATCCCGTGAATTGAATATGGCTGGAATCACACCTGTAAAGGAACTTGGAGCTTATTGTCCTTGGTGGACAGTCGCTCGAACCATGGCTGTTCCCGCTTTCTCTTAACCTATGAAGTCACAAATTCATACCTTTACTTCTTAAAATGTAAAGGACCCGAGGACCTTCTACCAACCAAAAGTAAAAACATTTCGCCTTTAGCTAAAATTGTTGATTATTGCATGGAAAAATGTTTGTGTACCGTATGCTGTGCTGCAGCCTGCAACCTGCAGGTGAAGCTGAGTTGAAGACAGAAACGACAAGGTAGTTTCCGCTAGGAGTACACTTGCATCCAGCTATATCTCTCATGGATAAATTAACGTTTTTGTAGATTATTCTACCTGTAGGGAAAGGTGCACTAAATTATACCAAAATGTAAGAAAACAACTAGCCAACAAACGTTACACTATCAACAATTTTCCGTGTAATAACGATCAGTTTTAGTTATTGGCGACAGTCATTTTGTGTTTGACCACAATATGCACCTTAAGTTATTTGTTACAATTGCTATTTGTTTCTGATTCAAAGGTTTTGTAAGAGTTTCTCTTTCAAATACAACATAACAACAACGACATAGAGTACGTAAGTACGTATGTTTGTTATTATCTTGCGTAAAACATCATTGGCCACATGGTTACATTAACTCACATGCAACAAGTGGCTGTAACATCATGTTAATTACTTCTTCCAATGTGCTCGAAGGTTCCGGCGGCGGGTATATTTACTTATATAATTTACTACATATACCGGAAATGTGTCTTTTGTCATATACCAACATGCATCAAGGTAGATAGATCTATGGGTCGTTGTTAGTTATAGTACCTTAATTATCTTACCCAAAGCGGCCAAACTACCGAATTCTCAACGTAGTTAGCCTGGTTGGCCGTATTATAGAGGAAATAGTAAGTATATTAACCGGTCTAATATGCATATGGGAAATATTGTACCTAGATCGTGATACTCGCTCGTAGTAAGTGCGTGTAACCCGAGCCAGCTCGCGCTCGGTTTCACGGCTAGTTGAGCGCTTGCCTTCCACCTGCTTTCAGCCGATATCGATTGCAACATTTGCCTGTTCGTGGTACTCTACTCTACTCTATTCTACTCGACCCCTATATCTATACACTTACTGGTAATTACACACTATAGTAAACAGTTCAACTATTACTAAACTAAGAGGATGTTTGTCTATTATGTGACCTAACTGGAAAATATTCTATTTTGTCTTAGCAGACTGGGAACAACATTACCTCAGAATATATAATAGTAACTCCTATTTTTTGCCCCGATTTCAAATAGGATCGGGATTTACTTATTAGAAAAATATTAAAAGTTAAACATTTATAGTTAAGACCATGTGTTCGCAAATCGACCTTTGTGTTAAGCAACTTTAAGTAATCAAATACTATTTTTTTGTTATTTGGATATAAGTAGATATTGTAGTTTAAAAACCATATTTTTGTTTATTTCGGTTGAAAACATGATATAAACAACTTTGTTCGATAAAAAAAATGTTAGAAAACAGAGAATTTTTAGATCGTTTATCGGTTTTTATTCAAAAATAGTTAACGTATGTTTCTAAAAATTGAATCAAATGATAGGTTTTGACCTCTAGGAACTATATTTTTGGATAATAATGCTAAAATGTACAAAATGTTTTGCAAATCGATCAAATATAACAGTTAGCACGCGTCAGTTCCTCGCAGTCGGCCTGCGGGCGTCATCGAGGTAAGACCTATGCCACTTTTGCCGGCACGCTGCGTTCGAGCGAACCCCACGCGGAAGCTTGCATTTGCAGGGATGACAAACTTTTTTCCGCAAATAATAATTTACAAACTTATGTGCCCGCAAATAATATATACTAATATTATAAAGAGGTAAGGTTAGTAACAAGTTTGTACATTGTATTGTTGCTCCAGTCTAAGCAGCTAGGCTTGTGTTATGGTGACTAGACGCGATTGAGTGAGCGCAAATAATCTATACAAATATTATAAAGAGGTAAGGTTAGTAACAAGTTTGTATATGTATTGTATTGTTGCTCCAGTCTAAGCAGCTAGGCTTGTGTTATGGTGAATAGACGCGATTGAGTGAGCGCAAATAATCTATACTAATATTATAAAGAGGTAAGGTTAGTAACAAGTTTGTATATTGTATTGTTGCTCCAGTCCAAGCAGCTAGGCTTGTGTTATGGTGACTAGACGCGATTGACTGAGCGCAAATAATATATACTAATATTATAAAGAGGTAAGGTAAGTAACAAGTTTGTATATTGTATTGTTGCTCCAGTCTAAGCAGCTAGGCTTGTGTTATGGTGACTAGACGCGATTGACTGAGCGCAAATAATATATACTAATATTATAAAGAGGTGAGGTTAGTAACAAGTTTGTACATTGTATTGTTGCTCCAGTTTAAGCAGCTAGGCTTGTGTTATGGTGACTAGACGAGATTGAGTGAGCGCAAATAATCTATACTAATATTATAAAGAGGTAAGGTTAGTAACAAGTTTGTATATTGTATTGTTGCTCCAGTGTAAGCAGCTAGGCTTGTGTTATGGTGACTAGACGCGATTAAGTGAGCGCAAATAATCTATACTAATATTATAAAGAGGTAAGGTTAGTAACAAGTTTGTATATTGTATTGTTGCTCCAGTCCAAGCAGCTAGGCTTGTGTTATGGTGACTAGACGCGATTGAGTGAGCGCAAATAATATATACTAATATTATAAAGAGGTAAGGTTAGTAACAAGTTTGTATATTGTATTGTTGTTCCAGTCTAAGCAGCTAGGCTTGTGTTATGGTCACTGGACGCGATTGAGTGAGCGCAAATAATATATACTAATATTATAAAGAGGTAAGGTTAGTAACAAGTTTGTATATTGTATTGTTGCTCCAGTCTAAGCAGCTAGGCTTGTGTTATGGTGACTAGACGAGATTGAGTGAGCGCAAATAATCTATACTAATATTATAAAGAGGTAAGGTTAGTAACAAGTTTGTTTATTGTATTGTTGCTCTAGTTTCACGGTTTTGTAATGCGTAACAGTTTTTTCTCGGCTAGGTCAACCCGCGATTGGGAACTTCGTTCCAATAAAAATATTAGGTACATTATTACAGCTACACATTAGTTTTATTATTTTATATATCGAGCCCAATTAGATAACGAAAACCTACTGTTGACACCTACCTACACTGTGGCGTGCCCACTGTTTACACCTACACTGTGGCGTAGCTTGATCGCGTACGCGAGTCGTTGCGCGCGGCTCACTTTCACGCTACGTCTTTGTGCGCGGAGGCTGAGGTAATGTTAAAATACCTACACACGGTACTGGAAGAGGGCCTTAAATGCTTGGAAAGTATCGAAGGCTATGGACGGTGGCGACGACGGCACGGGCGACGCGACGTTGAAAACTGCTTCTATGGATGATGCCTTAATTGGGCTCGATGCGAGTCTCGACCAGATGTTTGTTTACTTTATAAAGATGACTGTTGAGTTATTTCGAAATGCGAAGTAGGTAGGACAGTACCTTTGTGTGATTTGCGAGTAGGTATACTTAATTATTTATGACATTGATTTGATTAGGTTCTACTACTAAGTTTACTTATACTTAGATAGATTTAGTGATCGTAAATTTAATAAAAATGTACGAGCACGTACTTAAAGAGCCTACTTAAAGTAGGTGCTTTATTGAATGTATGTATTTGAGTGTCGTAAAATCAACAAAGAATCTTTAGTTAGAGTGTACCACGCTGAAGTCGCGCTCGCGGTGGGCAGCAGATAGTTGTGGCAACTGCACATGAAAATTACATTTTCGTAACTCTTTGTATTGCCCAAAAAAATGTTGTGATTGTGAAACATTTAGATAACAAACAAACCTAATAGTATTTTAAGTATTTACCTGCTTATTACGAATGGATAATCTCTGAAGGTCGATTTCGAATCTTTAAACTATTTATAAGTAGGTAGGTATTTACTAAGTTTTATTGTTGTTTTGTAGTGCCAAGTGACAACTCTAACATCGAATAGCTCGAGGTTTCGCAGTATCTCCAGCGAAGCGCGCGCGCGGTACAAAAACGTCGTAGCCAATACAACAGAGAGAGATCAAGAAAAAAGGTTCGACAACAAAAGATCAATTTGTACGAGGTGTTGGTGATCATGTTTTTGCTGAAGACTTAACAGATACTTTTGTAGGAGCTCTATTTTTTATGCTTATTTAATTTTGTTGGACGTTAAACCTTGGACTGTTATCTATCTTGTGGTTGAGTTTAATGTACGCCTGTTGAGGGATGAGAATAATTTGCAAGGTATAACATTATTTTATTAAATCCCTAGGCTATGCCCGAGACCGGAACTACTTAAGCTACTTACTTATTCATACATTCAACACATTGCCCGGACGCGTCCGACAGCCGCGACTGATAAGTGTGCACGGTCGCTCAAGATGTCCGCGGACGTCCGAACGCTCCAGGGCGGTCCAAGGTTACGTCCGCGACTTACGTCCGATAGTGTGCACAGTTACATACATTCACATTACACAGATGCCTATAAAGACGAGCAATGTCCCCAGGCTTTACTATAAAACGGAAGTTGTCGAGTTCCGCAAAGGGTGAGCACGCGCCGCGCGTAACCAACGCGCAACTTACATGCCTGCCTACCTAGCTATGCTACTAGTCTACCAGATGTTCAGCGACCTAAATGATGATGACACGCACGTCGCACGTCGCACACCACATGGACGCGCGGACGGGACGGGTAACCATTCACTGGTTTACCTCAGGTCAAGAGCAAATCTACGCTCGTCTTATACCTACTACGATATAAGGGTACCTACTTACTGCGCTGTGTTATTTATAACTGGAAATTAGTTATCGCTAACAGACGCCAGTGATTTACTGATACATTTTATAGGATATAGTCTTCTGAACTGTGAACACTTCAAATGACTAAGCCATTTTAATAGGAATTAAGCACGCGTGCCCTCGATGACTAGGTACCTACTTATCTCTTTCGACGGATAACAATAGAACAGAAGCAGTGATTATGTTTATTGGCTAATATCGTATAACAGCAGCTCTCGGATTTACGCTAAAAATGTTCGGATAGCGATGGCGATGGGGTAGGAATTAGGATTCGTGTGCTTGTCTAATAAACGTTATTCTTCTTCTTCCTCGTAATTCACGTACTTATCCTATAGGTACCTACAACGGATGCGACGATCGGGTGTCATTATTATGTCACCACTAGCTGCACTCGGCGGTTTCACCCGCGTCGGGATATAAAGTAGCATATAGATGCCCTTCTCCAATGTCTCATCTACTTATCTCTATAGGACAATTCATCAAAGGGGGTGTTGTCAAGTAACGGCATTTAATCGAAAAACTTTTTGAAATGACAGATAATTATGTATGTGTGTTAAGTAGTTCTTCTGTTTAGCGGTTCAGTTCAGCGGTTTAGACATGAAAACGCAACAAACAGACAGACAGACATTGCATGCTCCTCGTAGGTATATCAGGCGGTAGGCGAGCCGCGAGTTTAGCAAACATTGTGTAAATATGATAGTCGGTAACTACGCTACCTACTCAGATTGTTAATAAAGAAAAAATATCTATGAGTATGTACTAGAGATGTGCGCCGATCGGCGCGGTGCACGCCGCCGTCGCCGGCTTTCGTGTCGGCGTAATCGGCGCGAGATTAAAAAAAGTAAACTTCATAATTGCGCGCTTTCCCGACAATATGGGCGAACTCCGTATAGCCCACTTAGACAAGATTTCTTTCTATTAGCGATATCTCCAATCCCAGCTGTTGTCGGCGAAACAGCCCAATTACCTGGAACTTCTGCTGTCGATTGATCCAGAGCGCTACTCAGTGTCAGTGTCATCACCACTTGGCAATCCTGACCACTGTCTGGTGAAGTCAGTGTCTGTCTACTTTGGGGCTATGCCACGCCTTTGGATGATACAAAGTGGCGAGCATAGCCCTAAAGGCGCAAGGCGAGTATGGCGATACAATCCGGCAGATTGGGATGGGATGTGTTCGTTCTTTGCGTCTTATCCTTGGCGGCAGGTATGTTTTTTCTGAAGATCCCTCAAGTTGCGCGGAGGCTGTGACGTATGTACTGCGTCAGGGAATGGAATACTTAATTCCTTTTTTTGAGGTAGCACTGTCTAGCAAACCTCAGCCTTGGTTCGGGGTAGAGTGCAGACGTTTTGGTCCCTTGCTAAGACGGTCGAGTCGAAATGCTTCCACTCCTCACTTCCTCCTCACTTAAAAACTGACGGATCACTGGGCCACACTGTTGCAGAGAAAGTGAATTTATTCACTTCTATATTTACGGAATCTCAATGTCTAGACTCTGCAGGCGAGTCACCTCCTAGTCTACCGGGATGCGGGATATTCAATTCAATTCAATTCATTTATTTCAGACTTTTACATCCATAGTGTTGTTAGTATGACTTATAAACTAGAAGTTAGTAAAAATATACATACAAGATACTTAATTAATTGGGCCGATATTTATGATTAAATAGTGCGACTCTAGACCGCTTGTGTACTGCAGTCCAGTGTCGCACTGTCGGGCAATCCAAGCGCTGCACTATTGGGCTGAGGAGAAGGTTGGAGCTGCATTGGACGCGGCGCATCAGTGAGGCTACTCTTTTCCGCATTATTGTATGGAAATCATCCACTCTTGCCTCCGCGAACATACCCGATGCACTGCAGTACCGAGGCAGTCCCAACAACATTCTGAATCCATTATTATATTGGATTCGCAGGGCATTGAAGGCTTTCTGTGTGTAATTGGTCCAAAGGCTGCTAGTGTAGAAAGTCTGGCAATAACTTTTAAAAAGACTTAATTTGACTTCCGTCGTACATCTAGCAAATCTTCGGACCAACATGTTACATCTTACCGCCAACGCCCTACGCTCCCTCTCCATGTCCATATTATCTGAAAGGTCCTCGGTGACCCAATGCCCCAGATACTTGAACTTTGTGACTCTACATAGCTCAACATCTCCTAACTTTACTGGTGGTATTAGGACTGGAGTTTTGTTGCCCGCCTTGAAAACTAATAGTTCACTCTTTTTTGTATTGTATCTGAGGCCGTGAGTCACCGCGTACCTCTCACATATTGCCAGCAGAATGTTGAGTGCCCTGACCGATGGTGTCAGTAGGGCCATGTCATCTGCATAACTTATATTATTTACAATATTACCATCCATCGAACAACCGACCCTCGCACTACCAAGCTCCTCGATCAGCCCGTTAATATAAATATTAAATAGACGAGGAGAACTCAAACCGCCCTGTCGCACACCACATCCCAGAGTGTATTGCGTCGAGTATGAACCAGCCCATCTCACGGAGTTACTCTGGTTATATATATGCCGGAAATACGAATCCTTAAAACGCTCCGGAAATTGAAAGAGAACAAAGCCAGTGGTCCTGATGGGTTACATTTCCACACTTAAACTACTGAACCGATAATGAAATAAGTAAGCTAATTATTACTATTACTGCCTCTAGAATTAAATATAAGCTATTGAAATAAAAAAAAACAAAACATTGTTTATCTCTTTCAGAGATAGCTCACTACGTAAACATGGCTCAATGAATGACTCAATCTCCTTTGTGAGCTGTTTGAGGAGACAACTCATAAACCGACTGGATTATTATTTATAAGTTTACTTATTTAGATAGGTACCTCATTTGATGATAAAACAATGCTTATTAATAATAAGTTATTATAGTAATAGTATAGTACAGTATATGTAGGTACCTGCTTACCTACCTAATTGTGTAAACATTAATTGTAAATGTGTGACCTACATACCTACACTACATCAATAACTTATGGAATTATGCATCAATTCCATTCAATTAAACTTACTTATATTTTATGAAGAAAATACGAGTACTTAAATAAGTACCCAGTTTAGTTTGATGTGGTTTGGTTTTACGGTTTTGCCTGTAAGAGATTCATTTTTATTTAAATTCATAACTTGCAAATGTGCAAATAAAATGTTCAACACTCAAACAACACACAAGAAATCTTAATTTTCAGTTCATTACCCTCAAACTTCAATGTATGTATGTACCTATGTGGGTAAATATGAAAATATGATAATATCTTATCTGACTGAACCAGAAACAATCTACCCATAAGTACATTTATGACAATATACAGGATAAAACTTAGCAGGTAATTCTTATCTAATACCTATCTATTTTTATGGACTGTGGAGCGCTGCTAGTCACACGGTAATCATTGAGGTAGGTAGTAGGTAGCTCTTACCTATTTCGCCTCTTCTCACCACAATCAATATACCTCGGTACATACACAAGCAGGAATTACCAAAGTACAAATACGAATATTTTATACAACTAGGTAGGTTACTTACCTATATCACCCTATATCTATCTACCCACATCACCAATAGGTGAATCTATTGTTTAATGAAGGTAGGTTTTGTACCTTATAATTTGCAAATTCATGCAGTAGTAGGTATTTACTTAGGCGTAAGTTCAAAACCCACGCGCGTGATTCACTACAACCGTCGTCGTGGTCTTTCTTCACAGTCACTGTGAACTTATTCATTCAGGCATTAACGCAATATCTACCTAAATACTTCAATAATAGGTAAGTACATAAGTATGTTTGGCTATAATCCGCTAATTACAAGAATTCGCGTGCAGATTTCATTTTTATTGAAAGAACTAGCGCGTAGACCTAACATGTTTTTTGTTTGACGTATCCCTGATGGGTACGTAGGTACCGGGTAGGGGTATGTTCAACAGAAGAAACGTACCTCGTCGTGGCCTTCGTTCTTCTCCCGGTCGGAGAGCGGTCGGCACCGCACCACCACCTTGACGCACTCGTTGAGCGCGGTCCGCGGCCGCGCCGACTTATCCATCTTCGTTTCACCCCCTATCTTACTCGTTATCCACAATCCGACCGACTAAAGTCACCGATATCGATCCATTCGGAGAACCCTTGTCGGCATCACCTGTTTCAATCCCACTCACGATACGGTCACCGCGTATCTATCTATGCTACAATACACTGTTTCGTATAAAAATAAATAACACACGATTATTTTATTTACAAACGAAGGAAAATAAAATCGTAAATTTATTATTTTATCAAAGCGATGATCAATCGGCCGCTTCAAGCGGACATTTCTTTTCAACTGATTTTTGTTTGATTTGTCATTTCCCGCTGCGCGCGCATGTTTTGTTTTGACAGGCAAATAACGAGCTTTCCAAATTAAACTTTACGAATTAAGCAATAGAGCATATATTTATTCGCCAATGATTCATGGCCGGTTGTCATGGTTTGACAGATGGTTCGATATTGCCAGTATTAAAAACAATCGATGTTAATTGGAAACGGAAATGCAAATTACCACAGACTCTCGTTGATGTTTGACTAACCGGAAACAGCTGACTTTGACATTTCTCCAAGACAGTTTTGACATCAAAACAAATCCTCCCTTCTGTTGTGCAATTTTATCCTCTTTGCTGTAGTGTTGTGGAACTCTAATAAAGATTTGCTCTATTTTCAAGAGAAAGCAAAATATTACATTCAAAGAGGATTTAAAATACTTGATTACATCCCTCGTCTCATTTAATTAGTCCTATACATTTACATAATGTCTACGAATCTGTCGATCAATCTAAAAAGAGTCAGCAAGGTGTATCATGAAGGTGTAAGTAAAGAACTTGCTTAGTCCTACAAAATTTTATCTTCTTTTTTACTTTCTAGATTCTGCTGTACCTCGATCAACTATAAGTCAGTCTCTATTAACTTAGGAAACATAATAATAATGAGTGAAATGACCTGAATGTACACGTCCAGGGTACTAAAGTTATACCTACGTGATATCTTGTAATATTGTGTTAGGAGACGATAGCCGGTGTGGCGGTAGTGGATAGCGGTGGCGAGGTGCGCCACGAAGGTCTCTCGCTGACCATGGAGGGCACCGTCAGTCTGCAGCTCAGCTCCAAGAACGCAGGCATATTCGACGCATTCTCCAATAGCATTAAGGTAAGAGGAGAACAATAACTATCTACCCTAACTAACAATAAAGTATAGCCTAGTTACTTGGTTTTGGCCTAGACGTCGCTATGTAAAGCACAATCAAATACAATGTAAAAATTGTTTAATGAATAAATATTGCAGGACATATAATAATAAGCAATGTCTGACAATATTAATATTTATTTACATGTATTCGACAGCCAATAACACTAATCAACACATCAATAGACCTAGCCCCCGCGGGTAAGATCCCGGCCGGCACCACGGAGATCCCCTTTGAGATCCCGCTGCGAGCTCGGCAGGCCATCTCCCCGGGGTACCCTGGCCTACTGGAGACATATCACGGGGTCTTCGTCAATGTTATGTATGTCTTGAAGTGTAGCATGAAAAGGTCCTTCTTGAACAAGCCATTGAATGTTAGCTGTCAGTTCTTTGTACAACATCGTCAGGTTAGTACATTTTATACAGACTTTTGCACTCTCCTTCAACGTCATCTACTGGGTCCAATTGTGAATCTGAACCATACTTCCCCCCCCTCAAAGTCATTGTAAGTATCCCATAAGAATATCAGGAAAAAGTAGCTCATTTACTCTTAAGAATTTAATCAATCGTCTTACCAAATTTTATAAAAATCGGTCTAATAGTTTCTGAGTTTTAGTTCACTATAAACAAAAAATAGAAAAAAATTCTATTTCATAATTCAGTACTTATTTCCAGCAAGAATGTGTGCCAATAAAGCCAGTCCGGTGTGAGATCAACGAGGCGAGTGTACGCGCAGCGGGGGCGGGGAGTACCGGCGCAGGCGCACGCGGCTCCATGCCCGCCTTCCAGATATATGCTGAGATCGACTCTACGGTCTGTGCGCTCGATAAACCTATTACTGGGAAGGTATGTATTACTGGCAGACGTGGTTACGTGGTTGAGTCACCACCTCATGCCAGAGAGGTGATAGCTCTATGTTCTGGATAGATTGTGTACATTTTACTATCACAATCCACGTAGTAGCAACTTACGCTACCGTATGAAAATGCGTCCTGCAGCTACTATTTAACCCGATTTCCCCACAGGATCAGGAGGAACATGGGTAAAACCGCGAGGTGCAGCTAGTAATAAATATTATATATATTACAGATCAGAGTCGATGAATGTTCAGTTGCGATAAAGTCGATAGAGCTGCAGCTGGTCCGCGTCGAAACTTGCGGCTGCGCTGAGGGATACTCTAGAGATGGTAATAATATATTTATAACTATTCAATATGTCGGCCATCGGGATACCATAGTCTGTGTTAGTAAAGGATCCACCTATGGTGTCTAACTACTACTACATAATATATTATAATTAGTTTTGCATTATAGCGACGGAGATACAGAACATACAAGTAGGTTCCGGCGACGTCGCTCGCGGTCGCGACGTCCCCCTCTACATGGTGTTGCCGCGGCTCTTCACCTGTCCAACTACTACTACGCATAATTTTAAGATAGGTCAGTATTAAATGTAAGAATCATTCTCAAAGAGCCTAATTCTTAAGCTGCTCCCCACGTTTTCACCAGCGTTAGTCGCGATCCTGTGGGATAAGTGACAATGCGGTTTAAGATGTAACTCGCGACTTGCAGACCACCAAATTGTATCCCTACCTACACACGTGAGGAAAGACAGATTCCATTCCCTCGCGGTGCAAATAAAGAATGATGAATTGCGGCTTTCTGGAATTCCACCATGAATCGGTATCGTATATCAGTTTGCCTGCGTGGTATGATGAAATAATGGAGATAGACTATTTCCTGCGTGCAGTTGCACTTCTGTCGTACACTCCCCGACACGCATCCATCAAAGCGCTTGGTCGCTATTAGCCGAGTCCTGACTGCAGCTTCGGTTTAGAGATTGCCGCCAGCGAGACACGCCCCGGCGCGGCGTCATGGCCGACCGAGGATATGCCTGTCTCAGTCAGAACAAGACTTATTAGCTATGGAGGAGCTTACCCAGTCAGTAGGTACTAGATGCCCAGCCCAGCGTGTTATGTACGCAATCTATACTAATATTATAAAGCTGAAGAGTTTGTTTGTATCCCGATATTCCCACGGCATCGGGACTCGGGAGTTACCCTGGTAAACCGCGGAGCGCTTCTAGTAATGTAAAATTATATTTTATTTGTTCCAGAATTTGAATTAAATATAGCTGTTATATTTGAGGACGATCATTTGGTGACGGAAAACTTTCCTATTTTACTTCTTAGGAGTAGGTAGAGAGATAGTAAATAAGATCTCTATGAAATGAATAATAGCGTTTGACGACCTCTGTGGTGCGGCCGGCGAACACCACCCTGCGCCTGCGACGCAGAAGGTTGCGGGTTCGATTCCCGTCTTGAAACAAGAATAATGTATCTTTCCAGGATTATTTATTTGTATAATTAGCGGGTTCGCTTCCTGTCTAGGCCCTAGACAGGAAGAGAAGCTAGGGTAATGGCATTTACAAAAATCATTTCATCAGATCATTTCAAAACAAAAATTTACCAGTAGGTATTTAGGTATTGTTTGTATAATCATTTCTAACGGAATCTATTTTTAATTGCCAAAATTATAAGTACGTAACATAAACTTCTAGCTTAGGCATTAAGACTTCTACACCATATTATTTTATCTAGTTAACTAAAAGCATTTAGTAAAAAAAATAAACACATTTATTATTTATTATGATTTTTATTAATAAATTAAAACTAACTTACAGAACGTTTATTGTTACCCTTTTGCCTGTAAATTTTAGTTTTGTCTGCCTTCATCTTGTGGCTGGTCGGTGCGTTCAGGGACTTGAAGTACCCATAACCGCCGCCACCTTTCCTCTTTTGAGGAGGTCCTTTGTTTGCCACTTTTAGTTCAACAGCAGGCGGTACGGTGAAACCGAATGATTTTGATACTTTAGCAAGGTCAATAGTGTCAATGTCAAAGATTGTCTTCAAGTGATGAGAGTCGTAAGCTCGTAGGTAGCTCTTGAAAGCTTCTTTCGCCGATTGGTTGAGGAAATAGTTCCGAGATATCAGTTTCTCAAGTTGTAACTGTATATCGGCAACTTTGTTCCATGAGAACTCAAACTCATTCAGCGCCACTTTTGACTGCTTCAAATACCGTAAGAAGCCGAGTTCTTCAGGCCTTAAGAAGAGTAGTGCATGGCCACTGGTGCCAAGACCTCGAGCCGTTCGACCCACTCGATGGATGTACTCCTTAGGATCATCTGGCGGGTCATATTGAACGATCCAGTCCACCGCCGGTATATCGAGCCCTCGCGCCGCCACGTCTGTGCACAGCAGGATGCCAGACTCGGCGTTGCTAAATTGGAAGAATGTTGTAGTTCGTTTAGTTTGTTGCTGTTTACCATGTATAGACATGACGGGTAGATCAATATAGTTGAACAGTTCGTGATGGTATTTGACAGACATGCAAGTGGATAGGAACACCATCACCTTCTTGTTTCTATTCTTCTTGAGGAATGTGAACAATACCATCATACGTTTCTCTGATGGACACACAATATAACCCTGTTCTAAAGAATCAACCGTTGCTTGTTCCCTATGATCATCAACACCAACGTAAACCGGCTCTTGTTTGACTGCAAGCCCCGTTAGAGCTTCAGTTTTCTTCGTTTGAGTGGCACTAAACATCATTGTTTGCCTCCTTTTCGGTAACAATTTTATGATTTGTTTGACCTCTTCTTCGAACCCAATTTCCAAAATTCGATCAGCCTCATCGATGACCAAGCATTGTAAGTTTTTGTACAAAAAGTCTGGTGTGTTTTGTAGGTGATCTAGCAAACGTCCCGGTGTTGCTACTAAGATATTAATACCTTTGGAAAGCTTTTGAGCTTCAGTACTTCTATTAGCACCTCCCATGACCAAGCCATATGTATGATGATGGTATTTCATCAACTCCATCAGAACACCGAACGTTTGCATCGATAACTCTCGTGTAGGTGACAATATGATCACTCCCGTACCATTCCTCGGCTTAAACTTAAGCTTGTATATCAAATCTATAGCTGGTATAAGAAAGGCTAGTGTTTTCCCGGAGCCAGTCCTCGCAGCACCGACCAGATCTCTGCCTTCAAGCAATGGTGGTATAGCTTTAGCTTGAATCTCCGTCATGGTCGTGAAACCCATGTCCTTGATGCCCATTAGAGTAGCTTCACAAACCTTGCCTTCTAGTGATGAGAACTTCTGGTCGGAGAGTATGCCGAGACAAAGGCTTGAACCTGGCAATTGACTTTCATCATTTGAATTATTATTGTCATTATCTGCGTTGTCAGAGTCATTATCTGAATCTGATTCTTCTTTCACTTCCACAGGTTCTTCTTTTACCTCCTCTTTTACTTTTTGCTTCTTTTTTTTTGTTTTGGCTGCGTTTCGATCAACTTCTAGCGATCTCTTCTTTACTTCGCTAACTCGATCTGTGCCATTTTGTGTTTCGGACTCTTCTTTAGCTTTCTGACTGTTGAGCGTAACCTTTTTCTTTTCCCTTTTCTTAATCTTTCTCATGAGAATTTTATCAGGAGCGGGCATTTCGTATGATTAGGTTACCTAGTTTTCGCAGAAAACCACCACGCACCGTACCACATGTGGCCCACTATGAAAAGTTTGACTTGCGTTGCGTTTGACAGAAAAAATGTATGGTTGAACAAGGTGGTGTGCAGTGCTGCCAACTCGGATTTTGAAAAATGCGTAGACCCCATTAGAAAAGTTCGTAGATCTACATACTTTTATCTGAGTGATTACGTTAATAAACTTTTTTTCGCGAATGAAAAGGAAAATATGCACATTCAGCTATAAGTTTTGTTATTTTACAAATTGATAGAAAATACGTAGATTCTAGGACTGAAGTTCGTAGGTTTGCAGGAGAGGCCGTACGTACGTAGATTGACATAGAAAGAGTAAAAAGACGTAGAGTTGGCAACACTGGTTGTGTGCCCGTACCACAGACTTACATTTTTCTGTATTAAATTCAACCAAGGAGTTTTGGCGGGAACGAGTTAACAACATGTCGTGCTGCAGTTTTATTTTCATGAAACTTAGATGTAACCCGAGTTGAATTGTATAATTCTGGTGGAATGTTATTCAATTTAGTTCTGTGAAAGTGCACAAGTGTAGTGAAAGTAAAAATCAGTGACAAACATGCAGTTTTCACGTTGCCTCCAAATCTCCTAGGTTATGGTAAACTTGCCACCGCTTTACTATAACCCCTGACTTGACGGACTATGACGACTTTGACTCTATTGAAACACTTTAGGCCCGATTTATGAAAAATCGGGTAATAATTTGATGCAAAATATAACTTGACACTGGCTAAATGCACACGTGCGAAGCCATAATAAAAGAAAAAAAAAATTCAACCAAAAAGGAGAAGTCAACCGAACAGTTTATGTTGACTTCTACTCTGTTTGTGCTCCTACCAGATGATAAGCATTGTTAGGCATACTCGAAGATAATTGTTTGATTGAAAAAGGCATGAAACTCTATGAACGCACTTTTGAACTAGAAGAACTATTTCCTGTCATTCGTTATGTCAATGGCATTCATTCATTTACTGTCACTGTCACGCGGTCAAAACAAATATCGATTGGATTGTTGTTTTTGTTGTTCTGTACTCGTTTAAATTTTCCAAAAATGTTATTTTGTGTGTGAAATAAACTTAGAATCACTATGTATCAGTTTCCTAATCAACAGCTTTACCATCACGATCCATATCAACATTGCCAGTTAGATCTAGAAGATACACTCAAGCAAAATGTGAACACACTTCCCGAGCCACAGTTCCATCAAGTTTTAACACAGAATATTGCTTCCAACAATACTTTACATAATGAAAACACTGTAAAAGACTGCGAAATTCCTCCAGAAAGTACCACGAGTGAAAAAAAGAAAAGAAAACCTGTGAGAAAATTAAAAAATCAAACAGACGATGACGACGGTAACAAGGAGAAAAAAGATAAGAAAGACTTAAAAAAATCTAGCGTAGATACGTCTACGTTTAGTATAGAGGAGAGATTAGTGGCGGGGGTGTGGGTTCACGAGAGATCTTACACAAATAGCACTATTAGTGAAGTAATTACATCATTTTTCTTTTCTTTTACAATTTGAAGGCGAAAAGTTAAATAATAAGATAGAGAACTGTTTGTTTTGTTTTGACAGATAAAACATAACTTCAGAAGAAGGTTTGGTCGCGACCCTCCATCCAAAACCACTCTGTTTGCGTGGGAGCGCAAGTTGTTCACTACGGGCAATGTCTGTGATGCTCCGAGGACCGGCCGACCTGTTCATAGGTTTGTTTAATGCCTGGGATCTATACATGAAGAAGTAGGAGATCATAAGTCTGTACTTGATAGCAAAGTCTTATTCTACTGATACAAATCATAATGTAAACTTTATTTTGTCCAGAATGCAGTTTACAATAATTGGTGTGGTGATTTGATTCAAATGTCTGTCTGTTACCTATGCCATTTAAAAGTAGGAAATTTACTATTGGATACTTCCATTTTTGAGGCAGGTTGTGTTGTGGTGTACTGATAAGATAATGTTTATTCACGAATGCAGTATAATATTAAAGTTATAGGTACAAAATTGTACCTAAAATGTTTCCACTTTACATCAAACCTATCTTGTGGAACCTGAGTAATCAAAATCGAAAAACTCTGCGGCTGACATTTATTCCAATTTTTCCACGAGATTGCAACTTACGTAGGTAAAAACGCAAGGTGCAGCTAGTTGAGTATAAAGCAGAATTTAATATGGTTTCAATTAAATAAAGTTTAGTATTATATTGTACCAGAAAGAGCCACGTGTCAGAGGTGGCAGCGTCGCTCCGCTCGGCGCCGGCCTTGTCGCTCCGTGCGCGCGCTCTGGCGCTGCAACTACCGCGGACTACGTTACACAACATACTGCGCAAGGACCTGCCCTATGTCGCTGTCAAGGACAAGATCGATAGAGCTAAGACTAATGAAGGTTCGTATTTAGAGGTCACAAGGTATCTATGTTCTAGAACTCTTAGCTAACTCATTGCAATTCGTCAAGTGGTTTTTGCATCTTTAGGTAAATAGGTAGGTAATTAGGCTTAGGTAGGCTCTAGGTAATGTTCATAATAACATTTTCATACAAACTTCCGTATTGATTTATTTTAGGGAACAGAGCTTGAAATTAGTAGCTCAAATCCATATATATATATATAATTCTCGTGTCGTGGTTCTAATTACTTACGTACAGTTGGAATACCAAGTGAAGCGAGTGAGCTCTGGGTCACGTGGGGTTCAGCTAATTAGTAATCACACTGTACCCCTAAACGGCTGAACCAATTTGTATTAGATTTTTTGTGTATATTCGTTAGGATTGAGAATCGAACAACATCTATTTTTTATTTTGTTTCTGTTGGTTTTGTTTTGTAAATGGCAAAACAACGATTGCCGGGACAGCTAGTATTTAAATAAAAGCTTGTTTCTTTTCAGCAGGTGAAAAGCGTCCCCCAACGAACAAGAAACGCGCGCCGCCGCCGCCCGCTCCGTGCGCTAAGCCCTTCCCCCCTCTAAAACAGGAGTGTGCCCCCTCGTTCCCCGCTGTCCCCCCACCCCCGGCTCAAGGGGGGGGCCCACCCCCGCCGCATATGCACTACGTCATGCACGCCGTGCACACACACACGCATGCACATGCATACTCGTAAAGATTGAAGGAGTCTTCTCAGTGGCGTAGCTAGCATGGGTGGAACCCGGGGCGAATATTGTAAGTGTCACCCCAAAACTCAAATTAAAATTACTTGTTATGCAAAAGAACTTGTATTTCTACTATTCTTTACTTAAAAAACCTATTAAACCATAATATTTTCTTGATTCCTGATGAACGTTACTTGGAAATTACAAGTTTACCGATCTTTGAATCTTACTATTTTACAAGTAAAAGAAAAATCTTATGACTTCCGGTGAAAAATTAACTCGACTAAGGTCTAATCCTACAATAAAAAAATTAAAATGCACTATGGTTAGGTACTTTTTACTTGTATTTAACAAAAAAATACTATTTTTTTTAAACGTATCCAATGTTGCCAATTTTTTCACCTATGTTACCGTATCGTAGGATAGTAAACTTGTACTTTCGTGAAACGAGGCGGTGCGGACCGCCCCTTGCCGCCCCAAATAGCTACGCCACTAAGTCTTCTATTATAAAGTTAAACATATTATTATGTTTGTAACATTACAATTAAGTACAATTTGTATACGGACCCAACTTAATACAATATCAATCTTTTATTAAAACGGTGAAGTAAAACGATGAAACCCATGACTTGGTTGACTCCACACATATTGAGTTATTTCCTCAGGAGATGGTCGACTAAGCTGAGAGGGTGTTATAAGCTCTGGACGCGCCTTCCCCATCTGATACATGTCCCAGACATTACAGCACCCAATATAAATTATTTAGATTAGATATAAAGACAAATATATGACTACCATCTCCTATGTCACGTCACGTCAGTCTATCACATCTGAAATGCGTCCATTGCTTGTTATATGTATATACAAAACCTACTGTATTTAGGGTAGCTTTAAGTTAATTAAATGTAAAATAATGTAAATAATAGGATTATTAAACATTTATTACATAAGCGAAGTTAAAAACATTATTTACAATATATAAAATGAATTAATGGCTAGATTTGTTTTGATTTGATCCTTAGTGATATAGAGAGAGTTTGTGACTTCGGATGATGTATGTTTGTAATGGGGAATCATGTCCGAAGAAATCACTTGACTGATTGTGATAAAACTTGTTAGGAGTTTACAAAGGGTACTTTTAATTCCGATATTGTGGTAAAACGGCACTTGTTATAATAATGCCTTAACAAAAGTAACGATAAACAAGGCTCTCGTATACTTGACAAATATTTTTACATAAAGATCGAGCCAAAAAACTTAAGTACCTATATTTAAACAGATTTATGTATAAAAATATTCACTCACTTTAGACTTTCTTATAAACAAAAACAGTAAAAATCTATTTAATAACATATGATTATAAATACAATTATTTTTTTCAATTGAACCACTTTCTCATCAACATGCTCATTTTTATTTGATTTTGCCTTTTCTCCTGGAAGATTCCACATTTAAATATTCTTCAGTCTTTCATTCATAACTTGTTTTGTTTTACTGAAATGTATAAATCAAAGTAATTATGTCATAAATAAAAGAGATTGTGTTGAAATCCTAAAATACAATTAAATAACACTGTATTCTTGACAAAAATAAATGTCACTCTCCATACCAAAAAGTTAAAGTTGAATCTCACTCTATTTATGTAGATAAGTATAGTTTATCAATAGATATGTTACTTACATTTGTGATTATTTTAATTTCAGTCTCCGCAGATTCCCCCTTGTGACATTATATTTCCTGTTCATACGTGTCATCGCCGGTGTCCCGCGGAGTGACGTAGTTCCGACACAGGCCGTAGAAGGCGTGCGGTTTGAGGTGCTTCCTGTAAACGGAACAGGTATTCGATACAATATAGCCCAAAGGGGGCAATCGCGAGCATCGAGTGTAGGTAGGTATAGGTACCTCAGCGCAGTGAACCGCCAGCCGACATGCTGGCTACAGCCGCCGCAGAGCGCGACGCGCCACGCGTACCCCGGGAACCACGAGTACTCGGCGGAGGCGGAGCCCGAGGCCACCGTGTTGGTGGCCGTCGTCACCGTCACTACATCGTGCATGAAACCACCTGCCGAACATATGTATATGACCAACATTCAACTACTGGGAATGGCCGACGTAATCGAACGTTATGTACCCTCATCTCGCTTATAATCCCAACTTTAAAATCTCTTTACATAATATTATTCCAATATTACATTTTTATTTCGATTACACTCCCGGATTTTGATGGAAAATTAAAACTTATTTACTGTAGATCATGTAATAGTAAAACAGTAGGTATATAATTACCTAAATTGGTGTAATTAGCGTGAACACCGTCCGTAGACATCGCGAACACGTTGTCACGTCGCGCGATCTCACACGAACACGACGAGCAGCACAGGACACTCTTCTGTGTATTATATTATACATAACTTAGTAAATATAGTGTCTACAAGTGCATTATACTAAACGTTGAAATAGAAGCTAACAGTTGTAGTATACGTACCCTGGCAATGAAGGCGCACTCCATATGCAGCCGCTGCAACGCGTCGTCGACGAGGAACAACGCGAGTCGATCCCGAGGTGACAGCGTCAGGTTGGAGGCAACCCAGAACGATAGCGATACTGCCTCCGTTGGTAACAGGTGATCTGTACATATAATATTTTCGTCTACTAAGTGCGCCCTGTGGTTTCACCCGCGCAACTCCCGATGTCTCGTTTAAATAGACTTACCGAGGTCCAACGTTTGGAAGTAGTCCCTGATGATGTTCCTCATACGTTTGTAGTCGAATATCTGATAGACGAAGCCGGGCCACGGGGTCACCGCCGCGTCCAGTACGCGGACTATTGCACTGTGACTGGACATACAAACAGGTATGGTACCCGCGATTTAACAAGCTTAAACACAATCTTTCATATTTCAAATCTAAAGTCTCCCAACTTTAATATACTTAATCCTATAAATACATATAGAGCAAGCAGTGCTACCTTGCAGAACGTAAGGAGTCGAGTGAGGCGAGCCTCGCGTGCCGGAGCGGCGCACCCGCCGACGTCTCAGGCAGCACGGTGACCCGGTAGTGACGTATGCCGCCGGCCCGCAATGTGCCCGTCGACTCACGCAACCGCACGCGGTGCGCCGCGCGTGCCTTGAACGTGACCGCGCCTGTCCCTAAGCCCGCCTCGAACACCGAGCACACCACACCATAGCCGCTGATCACGCTCCCGCTCTCACTGCACACACCCCAAACACATGATAAATGTTTTATTTTATTTCTTTATATGTAATCATTTTGCGTTTTATTTTTATGGTGCATGCCTGGGCGCAAACGCTCGAATTCCGCTCGCCTAGCGCATACGTACGGTTTTTATCCTTCGGAATATTACCTGGCCAGTACGACTAGGGACAGCGTTGTGAATGCACGACAATGGAGGATGACGATTTATTGACAATTGCACTTCTGTTATCATCGAAAAATGAAATATCAGTTATTGGATACATCCGTAAAATACTAGAGAATCTGCGAGAGTCAATTTTACTAAGAATTTATTAATTTAAAATCAATTTTTATCAGGAGCAGCGCCACGGGGGGCGTGGCGCGATTCCGATTCGTAATTTCCGTACGTGTGCGGCGGCTGGTATAAAATGTATGGAAACGCTGCGTTGCGTACGTTCCGTATAACGTCATTAGGTTTTTTTGTTACGTACGGTTCGCTCCGAACGCAAGGGCTAGCAATCGAAACGTACGTGCGGAATGGATTCAGCGCGGAAAAAAACGCACGTGTGCGTTGACAGAGCATTTTGTATGATTTTACTTAGAAGGGAACCCAAATGCGTTTGTACCAACCGCCGCGCCGCACACGTACGGAAATTACGAATCGGAATCGCGCCACGCCCCCCGTGGCGCTGCTCCTGATAAAAATTGATTTTAAATAATAAATTCTTAGTAAAATTGACTCTCGCAGATTCTCTAGTATTTTACGGATGTATCCAATAACTGATATTTCATTTTTCGATGATAACAGAAGTGCAATTGTCAATAAATCGTCATCCTCCATTGTCGTGAATTCACAACGCTGTCCCTAGTCGTACTGGCCAGGTAAAATTCCGCAGGATAAAACCGTACGTATGCGCCAGGCGAGCGGAATTCCGAATTGGAAACGCACGCGATAACCACATTCGGAAAAACGAGCGTTTGCGCACAGGCTTAAAGTGTTTGTTTATCTATCTAAGTTATCTTCAAAAACTATCTAAGGTATCCTATAAGACTGTAATCATATAGAAGCCTACAGTGATAAATGTAATACTTATGTATTAATAGTTCATAATAGAAGTCCTTACTCAGGAAACAGCAACCCAAACAGCTTTTCCTTCTGTATAGCTTCAGCAACGAGAGCAGCATCGTGTGAGTTGTTGATCAACATGGGCACCGTCTCCCCGGGGAACACGCAGCTGTGGTGAGGCATCGCAGGCACCAGGCCTTCCCAGCCTGCCTCCAGTATGTTTCGACCTGCTATCTCCTCTAGATCTGAACCCATATACTGTAAGGATACAGGAAATTTATTCAACATCATTAGTAAAATACACTGTACACTGACAATGCAAAGCTAAAAGGGTTATCCCGCGGGGAATAGCTATATTGAACTTAAGAGTTATCTACCATATTGTCTTATGAAATAGTACAAACGGAATGCGTAGCGGAGAGCGTGATGTCGAACGGTTGTCCCTGGCCGTCATCGTCCGTGTCACTCGCCTCCTCCAGTTCAGATAATTCGCTGTGCTCATCGTCAGAATCCACTGGAATCATACAACTTTATTTTTCGCGACGCACACGGAGGTAGTCAAACAATACGGATACATAATATTATAGTAATAGGCATAAAAGTTAAATAAAAAAATGTGAAACCTAAATCTATGCATTACTTTCTAGATTCTATTTCTAATGAGAAAAGAGCGCCAAGAGAAGGAACGTAGAACGATTGTATACACAGTCTATAGGTACTCACAGTTTACTTCCATAATATCTCGGAGAAGCTGCCGCAGAAACAGAATTTTAAAGCTTTGATATTAAACTGCGTTGAAATAACAAATCTTGGAGAAATTACTTCCAGAAATCCAGAAATTAAAAAATTGGTTGGAACTGCGAATATCTTCCTTTTTGTTTAGGTACGTTTACAAAGACAGCTAAGGCGTTTGTGGAAGTGTATTCATGCTTATTCTTATTGGATATTATTACAACTGATTTATTTTTAAGCCAAAATCTGTAACCATTTCTCAAATCTGGACAATAGCAAGAAGTTTTATCTAGTTTCAAGATAACCATGGGTTCTTTCTTTGATGGTTCGCTTCGTAAACCATTTATTATTTTACTCTTTGTCGTAAACCCAGAAACCAAAGGTAAAATAATATAAATTATTATTTGGCCAGAAACACTAACCTGTCGATGTTGCCAGCTCTATGAAAATTAAATAAAATCAATTGTTGTTGTCATAGATATATGTACAGTCAAAGTCTATGTCATTCGTAGTTTTAACTTTTTATTCTATGGCTCATTATCATGGATGTCATTTCACGATTTCGCGATCGCACGTCTCGTGTGAATTTTTCGAAAAATTAACGAGTAGTGCCTCGAGAAATGTGATTTACAAGTTAAAAGTTACGAATTAATGAATCATAATGTATCGTAAAATAGTGTGGTGTTACATAATATTGCTTACGTTACTGGATATATCGCTAAACACAAAACTCTCTGCTCAGGGAAAAAGCCATGGGAATGGTAAATCGATTTTAATTATTTTAGTAGCTATCATAGTAAGATATAAAACGATAAACGTTACCATCGGGTGCAACTATGCAGCCCGGTGTAATAGGTATGCAGAATACCTACCGAGTAGAAACAATAAGTTGGCATGTTGTGCTTGCGCTCGGTCGGACAGCAGTGATCGGCGCGTGTTATTTTTGTTCGTTCCTGGGGAGATTTGTTTGTCGTTTTGTTTTGTTTGAGTGTAGTGTTGATGAGACGACAGGGACGCACGGTTGAATCCGCGGGAGACCGCGCACACGTGCTCACTGGTCACGGCGGCGGTGGCAGATGCTCCCAACACCAGTGTTTATGATACTCCAACAACTCCTAATAGAATCATGTTTGTCTTTTACCTTTACTTTTACTCATGGTATTTTGTTACATGGTATTTAAAATTGAGTACTCATACTTTTTTATATTTGTGGGGGTAGTAATGAAATAAACCGAATATACCTACAATGAATGTGTGTTTATTTACAGGAGTATCAGTCCATGAGTCGTTAATGGAAGGGATCTCTCTACAGGTGGGTTCTGGATTCAAACATGCCTCTTTATATTAATTGACTAAACCACGCAATGTATATATAAGTAGCTGCACCCTGCAGTTGTACTCTCGTTAGATCATGTATGTATGTATGTATGTATGCATACGGGCTTTTTTCCGCAACTAGACTCTTTTTAATTGGGTCCTTTTTGCGTGAGGATGGAGTAGGCTTGCCCAGCACCTACTACCCTCTCAGCTTAGTCGACCATGTCCAGAGGAGAGAACTTGTCAATACTTCTGGAGCCAACTAAGCCGCGGGTTTCATCACGATGTTTTCCTTCACCGTAAGAGCAATGTCAATTAGCGCACATAAATTTTTCTTAAGAAAAATACATTGGTGCACGGCCGGCTGGGATTCGAACCCACGACCTTCAGAATGAAAGTCGGGGTATCTACCACTAAGCCAACACCGCTCTCCTCGTTAGATCATATTATGGGATAATATTATCAGGGTAAAATTTAGCTTATGTATGTGATGGATGATCCAGGTCTCAGCTATCTGATTACCAAGTTTCATCGCAATTTTTGTGATTGTAATGTGAGATTCAAACAGTACAAATAAAGAAAGAAAGAAACAAAATAATAAGTATATAAACTAGATTGTTCGCTTGAGGCCAGATGGTGCTGTGCCCTGTGATATAATCTATACTAATATTATACAGCTGAAGAGTTTGTTTGTTTGAACGCCCTAATCTCAGCAATTATTTAT
Source organism: Idaea straminata (assembly GCA_951213275.1). Taxonomy (NCBI): domain Eukaryota; kingdom Metazoa; phylum Arthropoda; class Insecta; order Lepidoptera; family Geometridae; genus Idaea; species Idaea straminata. The sequence continues at coordinate 12,228,218 of OX577865.1, forward strand.
GTGTTGGACAGTCCATTTGTCGAGGAAGGTTATAGGCTATTTTATATTTCGATATTCCCAGGGAATCGGTAGTTATGCAGGTAAAACAGCGGAGCGCTGCTAGTATTTAATATACTTGAAACATGAGTACATAAAGTAACAAGCCTAGTACACCTACACAGTAATGTTGTTTATAGACTAATGAAAGACAAACCACAAAATATTGTATTGGTCACATTACACCTACCTACCTACCTACATACATACATACATACATACATACATACTATGTCATCGTAACATACTTCTGGGGCCCTACCGCGATAAGTGCGTCGGCTTATGCTGACCGGCGCCCCACACTGGGCGGAATTTTGTGCCTGCCTTTCATAAAAAGTTTGAAAAATTAGGTTGTTTTTTTTCGTGTGTTTTAAGTATGCAGGATTTTTGGGAACATCAAACCATTCAAAAATAAGTGATTCCGGTTGTTATTTAGATAAAAAAATCTTTGATTTCATTTTTAAAATATTAAACCTATTATTTCAAATATGGGTTCAGTAACTGCTACAGATTACCCAGTTTTTTTCTTCTGGTAATTTAACTGTAGTCGTGTATATATGTACTCTGTCTGTCTATTCTTTCATACACGTCATGCTCGGGACTTTGTAAACACAACAGAGTGTATATACATATATATACTCTCTCGACTTCGTAAACACAACAGCGTATAGGTTAGAACACGCACGGCTTGCTAAATACATACGTTCTGATATTGTAATATATAAAAAATATATATAAAATATGATTTGTTTTTGAATTTATTAAAATTATGACGCGTACACTTGCTAAACACACAAAATGTGGAGATTATAATGCGTATGACTTGGTTAGCACAATAATAAAGAGAGGTTATAGTGCGTACTTGCTAAAAATACAAAAGCATTTATTATTATCTGTATATAATCTCTACTTACCTAACTCCATCAGCAATATCCGGAACTTGTACAGAAACACTGTCAGGATTCATTATTATTATTTTTTTTTATTATTTATTATTTACAAAAAACCTGTATACACTCAACAAAAATAATCGCCGCGACACCACACTGTTCAATGCGAAATAGAAATGAAAATATCTGGCTTGCTTTCTATAAGAGAGAGAGACAGACAGAGAAACATGCGACGCCGCACAGCTTACAATACCTTACTATAGCAAAAAGTGTCGTGACAACTTTTCGTAAGAATTTTTTCCGTCTAGCCCCGTCACAACGCGCGATAAGGAACTTCGTTCCAATAACAAAGTCATATTTTGTGGTATTTAAAAAAAATAAAATACCTAACCAAAATTATTAATTCCGCCCAGTGTGAACCGCGGGTTCGGATATCGACGTCGGCTTGAAGCCGACGCAATAAGCGCGGTTGGGCTCCTGAGTTATCATTTATGTAGATACAGGGTTATTGAATTGTTACCTAAGAAACCAGTTAAGATATAATTAGCCACTAAATGAATAATGCTTGTTGCATAAATATATGTAATACTAGCTGCGTCCCGCGGTTTCACCCGCATAAGTCCCGATCCCGTGGGAATATCGAAAAAAATATCCTATGTCCGTCTCCTGGCTCTAAGCTACCTCCCTACCAATTTTCACCAATTCAATTATAACAAGTTTCATCAAAAAAAAACGAACCTTGTAGTGATTAGCCAACTATGGCGAAGCAAAGACTTATGTTTTGACCATTATCGTCATCTTTTAAACTACCTACTACTTATATAATATAAGTTTAGAGGAATCAATAACCCTGTATAGTAAAATGTCAGTTGAGTTCCCACAGACAGAAACACAATATAAAGTTACATATAATTCATGTCCAAGTATTTGCCAAGTAAATAATATATCATGTTACATTGCTTGTTGTATGCAGTAGGCACTTTAGGCCAGTGCATCTATTCTAATATTATAAAGCTGAAGAGTTTGTTTGTTTGGACGCGCTAATCTCAGGAACTACTGGTTCGAATTAAAAAAATATTTTTGTGTTTGATAGTCCATTTGTCGAGTCAGGCTATAGGCTATTTTGTATTTCGATATTCCCAAGGGATCGGGAATTAACCGTATGAAACTGCGGAGCGGTGCTAGTAATATATACATACTCTTAACTGACAGATGAGATGTTTAATGTTGTAGGTACCTAATGTGCCTCCACTTGAAGGGAGCTCAGTTACAAGGGTTACCAAAAATATTATGCTATAAGTAAGTGGCTGCGCTCAGCTTTTTCACTCGCGTTACTTACTAACCTATGTGCTAATCCAGGTGTTTAGCTGTTTACATACCGAGTTTCATCACAATCAGTTGAGTAGTTTTGCCCTGAAACTGTAACAAACATAGGAACATATAAGTAATAGCAAGTAGTGATACTTACCTCGCGATACCATATAACATTATCTCTTCAGTCAAACTGTACAAACATGGGGGGGTTCCACGTCTAACCATAAATGATGCACTTATCAATGGAATTAATCTATACTAATATTATAAAGCTGAAGAGCTTGTATGTTTGTTTGAACGCGCTAATCTCAGGAACGACTGATTCGAATTGAATTTGCGTTGGATAGTTCATTTATCGAGGAAGGCTAATGCTAATTTTGATATTCCCACAGGATCGGGACTTACGCGGATGAAACCGCGGGGCGCAACTAGTGATAGATAACTACTTATACTTGACTCTAATCTCATTTACCTATCTAAATAATTTAAAATATCAATAATAATAATATTGGCCTTTACAAATAATCAAGATCAACTTCAATAAATGCCATTCATGGCGCTCGCTGTAGTGCCTGGGACATGTATAAGGTGAGAAAGGCTGGATCAGAACCTATACTACCCTCTCAACTTAGTCAACCGTGTCCAGAGGAAAGAACTCGTCAATACGTCTACAGCAAACAGAGCCGCGGGTTTTATAACAAATATGAGCATTGAGTAATGACAATTGTGGCACATAAATTGATTTTTTTTAATCCACAATATATGTACTTATAATATTATAATCAGCTGCGCCTCGCGGCTTTACAAGTCGTTCTCCATTAAGTCCCAAACGTCTATATCCTATACTAAAGATATGAAGCTGAAGAATGTATGAATGAATTAATATATTTGTTTGAATGTGCTAATCTCTGTCGACTACCCGTCGGTGATTTGGAGCCGCGCGGGCCGAGCCGAGCGGCTAGTTGTCCCATGTTGTACCTTATAATATGTATGATGTGTCCAGGAATGGGGTAAGGACGGTGGTGAGGGCGAGGGCGTGGGGCGCGGGCGCGCCGTGCCCCCGGACACGCTGGCGCTGTCCCCGGCGACGCTCGCGTTCGGTCCGGCCGCGCTGGCCGCGCCCCACGCGCGACACGTCACCATCACCAACACCGCCAACGAGACCATACACCTCGCCTCCGTCGCCGGCACCACGCCAGACTTCCACGCTTCATTCTTCGAATCTAAGGTAACTTACATTTAGTATAATATATTCTGTCTGACCGTATTATACATCATTGACAATAATCATTGATTTGGCGAAAGATTGCTGGAATAAGCCCAATCGAAAAGGTATTCATCTTCAAGTCAAATTCCCTTATCAATTTTTTGCTTTGAAATGTCTAAAATTCAAAACTTGAATCACAAAAAAGATGGCAAAGTATTGAATGGGTAAAATAAAAATATCGGTAAAGTGTCTTTTTACTTAGTCTGTAATGGGGAAGTATTTATATTTAATCTTACTTAGTCTGACTGTACACGTGTCGTTGTGAACATTCAGTGTACAGTGTAGCGTTGTAACAATCTATCGTATTGTATTGTTAGACATTTGTTTATCGTTGCATCAATTCATTAATTATAACTCGTTAACAAATTAACCAAACGTCATGACCAATATGTTTTAAGTGAGTTCACTAATTATCTACCTAGCAATGTAATTACGAAGACGAACAATAGTCGCTCGTTTGACACGCATCGACCGCAGGGTGCAGGACCGCGTCGTTGTCGTCACTCCGGGCGGTCCGGGTAGTCAGACCGGACCGCACATTCACTGGCAAGTCCAGTATTGTAGACCTCGACAGAATCATAAACAATCATCGATTTGTTTACCTTGACGAACTGACAACTATGTGATCCTGGATCCACCCCTGCCCTGGTGTAAGTACGTGACGTCACGGTGCCCGATGCACCACACACACACACAAACACACACACCGCTATCACCGCATTATTATCTTGATTTGATAATAAGTAAGGTTTCCACTGAAACGACTTTTTCCAATAAATCGCGCGCCCCACTGGCGGAATATTGCACGTCTCATGCAATATTCCGCCTATGTTGTGCTCGATACCGGTATTTAGAGTAAAATTTCAGTGAAAACATTTCTAACCCTTCAAAAAAGGAACCGAAACGAATCGGTTCGTAAATAGTCAGACGCCTTTCCGCTACTATATTATTATTTCGGTCTGTCCAATAGTTACCTATAACATGTTATGTATGAGATGTTGTACTTGTAATGTGTAAGGTACGAGTAAGTATTGTAGGATGTAAACACGTAACGTGGTAGGAGTCAGTCAGTAGTGTCAGTGAGTAGCAGCGAGCGACGCACGCACGATGTGACCCGTCTCTACCGAACGATATTGGTCTGTGTCGGTATATTGTCATCGGGTACATCTATCTATCTATTACCTCCTCTGCTGAGACGGTATGATGCACCTACCACCACACTAATCATCATTGTATGAACAATATAACATGCATGTATGAGACGGCCGGACGTGATCACAACGACACCGACACCGCACTACGGCTGACATAGTAGAGGGGGGGGGGGGCGTCTCGGGCACAAATACCGACATTATTATTTCTATGACGTCAAAAGGGAGGCAAATGATGAGTTCGCCCCGGGCGACAGTAACCAACGCTACGCCATCGCCACTGGACAGACAACAATATAATATGCATGCTCGTAGAGATGTGTGCGTGTGATGTCACGTAGCACGACACCTATACCTACTCTACTGTGGAATCTCAAGTATTCTATAATTATATTGTAGAGTAGAAGTGTAACGTGATACGATGTGTCGTCGTGTTCGTGTCGCGCGTCGCTCTGTTTCATACGTATGTATGTATACCTATCACTAGTGTTGCCAGGCGTCCGGATAAAGCCGGACATAGGTAGGCTTTTAGATTGCGTGTCCGGCCACAATAAACGGTGTCCGGCTTGTAGGCTTTTTACATTTCGCAAACGAGTGAGCACCGAGTGCAGGCGAGTCGACTAGCGACACACCGCACCTTGCGTCGTCTGTACTTTATTGATGCTACATAGGCTGCACTAAAAGTATCGGGAATGGAATATTTCCACTGTTCCTGTCATATTTAAATCTTTTTAATTGAAAACTCCTTGGTTTTAAGAATCGAATACCATTTATTTATTTAAAAAAAGAATCTCGGTCTTGTCACAAGGTTTTGTCAAACTTGTTTAGTCGTTGAGAAAATGGAATTGACTCGAGAAAATTTTATTATGACTTTCGAAGTGGTTTATCACAAAAACAGTGTGTTGACCTGATGATTTCTGCATTTGGTGATGAAGCCCCATCCAAAACCACAATTTATCGCTGGTTTGCTGAATTCCAACGTGGACGTGTCAAGCTCAGTGATGATCCCCGTCAAGGTCGTCCAAAAACTGCACTCACCCAAGAAAACGTTGATGCTGTGCGTAAGCTGATTGACGAAGATCGACATGTAACATACCGCGAAATTCAGGCAACTTTAGACATTGGCATGAGTCAAATACAAATAATCTTGCATGAACAATTAGGTGTAAAAAAGTTGTTTTCCCGATGGATACCGCATTCGCTCTGTGAAGAGCAAAAAGTGGCTCGCGTTGTTTGCCACAGGTCGTTTCTGAACTCCGTAAAGAGAACTGCAGCCGCCGCATCATCCTCCATCACGACAATGCGAGTTCTCACACCGCGAACAGAACAAAAGAGTTTTTAGAGCAAGAAAACATAGAATTATTAGACCATCCGCCGTACAGCCCCGACCTAAGCCCTAATGATTTCTATACTTTCCCTAAAATAAAGAATAAATTGCGTGGTCAGAGATTTTCATCACCTGAAGAAGCTGTGGACGCCTACAAAACGGCCATTTTGGAGACCCCAACTTCCGAATGGAATGGTTGCTTTAATGATTGGTTCCATCGTATGGAAAAATGTGTCAAATTTCGCGGAGAATACTTCGATAAGCAATAAATACATTTTTAAATAGTAATGTTGTGTCACTTCCTTGATTCCCGAAATTTTCAGTGCCGCCCTCGTACTTCAAGATATCTTATACATTTTATAATGTATTTTTTTATATCATGTTGATCATTTGATCAATTCAACTAACTTTTTAAATTGAATAACACTTTTCCCTGAGTTCTAGATACTAACATAGTTATTTTATGTTTTTATTATGTGCAGTCGAAAATAAGTATTATTTGGCCTTTTTACCCAAATGTCCGGCCATTATGTTCGGCGACCTGGCAACCCTACTTATTACATTCTATCTATACAATATCTATCTATCTATCTATATATATAAAAATGAATTGCTGTTCGTTAGTCTCACTAAAACTCGAGAACGACTGAACGGATTTATCTTATCTTAGTCTTGAAGTGTTCGTGGAGGTCTAGGGAAGGTTTAAAAGGCGAGAAAAAATCGAATAATTTCCAGGAAAACCCTAAAAACAGCCCTTTTCTATTTCCCATACAAACGTTTTCTAGAGTCAATTCCTACGGGTTCGGGACTTACGCGGGTGAAACCGCGGGGTGCAGCTAGTCTACGTAATAAATAATATACTCCATTTATATAGAGGACTATCTGTCTGTCTGTCTGTCCGGCAAACGGTTGTTTTGCCATGACAAATACAAAATAAAATTATTGATATTGTTCGATTCTCAGACCTAACGAACATACACAAAAAAATCATACAAATCGGTTCAACCCCGTTTAGGTGAAGTTTGGCAACTAACACCACAATCATTTTATATTATCTTTATATATATAAAAATTTCGTGTCACGTGTTTGTCCGCGATGGACTCCTAAACTACCGAACCGATTTTTAATTTGATTTGCACACCGTGTGCAATTCGACCCAACTTGAAAGATAGGATAGCTTACATTTCAATTTATAGTCGCAAATTCCCACGGGATCGGGAGTTACGCGGGTGAAACCGCGGAGCGCTGCTAGTAGAGATATATTTACTAACGATTACTCCGATACTACTGGACCGATTTTGATGTGACTTGGTATGATGTGATGATACATCGATTCATTGGGAGTAACATAATCTACTTTCTATCTTGACATTCCCACGGGAACGGGAGTCACGCGGGAGAAACCGCAGCAGCTACTAGTCTTTCATGCCTCATATGTTGTCTCTCGACACGTTGATTTCTACATATTATTTAAATGCTTTCGTTAAATTTTTGAATTAAAGTAGATAAAATAATTTAAGCAAGAAGTTTGAGGAATCATCAACAGACAACAACACAAGATCTTCATTATATACCTACTTGCTTTATTACTTTCAAATTTAATAAGTCTGCTATAAACATTGTAAAACAAACATAATAATGAAAACCTAAATAAACATTATCTTTTCTAATAATTATGTAGGTATGTACGAGTATGTATGTATGTATATAAGGAAAGGAAAACGTTTCCTTTCATATTGTAAGTAAACACTGAGAGTCAGTCAGTACTTGACAATGGGTCTCTTTCATCTCCCTTCAGTCAGAGGTCACACACACACACACACACACACACACACAACAGGGCATGCAATAAATATATATAAAAGTTTATCACAATAATAAAAGATTAGTTATTAAATAATGTAATCCGTTCTGTGTGAGTCAACGCTTACTGCTGTATAACGGCTCATTATGAACATGTTCCTATCTACCTGTATGGAGTTAGATAGTCCGGGCTCGGCGCGGGCTCGGCGCGGGCTCGGCGCGGTGCGACACCTCTCGCAATGAAGGTAAACAATGAATAGAAACAAGGAGCTCCCAACTCTACAGTACATGTGGTTGTTGTTACTAACGCTCGAATACTGGAACTATACTTTTCCTAAATATTAGAGAGTCGTTTGCGTATATTCGGGCATAAGATGATTCACATAGAGGTACGTACGGTCGGAATCGGAATTGCAGACCCACCGTACAGCTCAAAAACTTCTATTATTAGAAGGTTTTTCAACTCATTAATTTATTAGATAAATATTATTAGAATAAAACCATATCCAATAATAGTTGTTTAGAACAGTAACTGTATGGTGGGTCTGCAATTTAGGATTGGACCGTACGTAGGTACGTATAGTGTACACCTCAGACATTGGAACTTGTCGTGTATTGTGTTATGTCGCCGCCGCCCGACGAGACGACGACGACGACGACATCTCTATTACAACAATACCTACATTACATTATTACATAATGAATGATATATCGAATAGCAATCACTTGATGATATATATTACATAAGTGTGTCCGTCTCTCGCTTCCTGTCACTATACTACCCACGCGGGTTTACTCATACATAATCCTGTCTCAGCGAGCCATTCTATAAACTGCACTTTGATTATCCTCAGTATTTACAATGTCTGATGGGAACTGAACTCGGTGGGCCTGACACCCGGTCACCGAACTGCCCGCGCTCGCCCTTGTCATCCATTTCGCTCATTCTTTTTTTAGAATATTCCTTAAAGTACGAGGATGGTTCTTACTCGAAAACTATATTGTACGTGTACATCTATTCGAGTGTAACATGTACCTGTAACGTCAAGTAGCAGTGGACGTAGGGACGTGCCACATCCGGCTGTAAACTATATTGTACGTGTACATCTATTCGAGTGTAACATGTACCTGTAACGTCAAGTAGCAGTGGACGTAGGGACGTGCCACATCCGGCTGTAAACTATATTGTACGTGTACATCTATTCGAGTGTAACATGTACCTGTAACGTCAAGTAGCAGTGGACGTAGGGACGTGCCACATCCGGCTGTAAACTATATTGTACGTGTACATCTATTCGAGTGTAACATGTACCTGTACCGTCAAGTAGCAGTGGACGTAGGGACGTGCCACATCCGGCTGTAAACTATATTGTACGTGTACATCTATTCGAGTGTAACATGTACCTGTAACGTCAAGTAGCAGTGGACGTAGGGACGTGCCACATCCGGCTGTAAACTATATTGTACGTGTACATCTATTCGAGTGTAACATGTACCTGTACCGTCAAGTAGCAGTGGACGTAGGGACGTGCCACATCCGGCTGTAAACTATATTGTACGTGTACATCTATTCGAGTGTAACATGTACCTGTAACGTCAAGTAGCAGTGGACGTAGGGACGTGCCACATCCGGCTGTAAACTATATTGTACGTGTACATCTATTCGAGTGTAACATGTACCTGTACCGTCAAGTAGCAGTGGACGTAGGGACGTGCCACATTCGGCTGTAAACTATATTGTACGTGTACATCTATTCGAGTGTAACATGTACCTGTACCGTCAAGTAGCAGTGGACGTAGGGACGTGCCACATCCGGCTGTAAACTATATTGTACGTGTACATCTATTCGAGTGTAACATGTACCTGTACCGTCAAGTAGCAGTGGACGTAGGGACGTGCCACATCCGGCTGTAAACTATATTGTACGTGTACATCTATTCGAGTGTAACGTGTACCTGTAACGTCAAGTAGCAATGGACGTAGGGACGTGCCACATCCGGCTGTAAACTATATTGTACGTGTACATCTATTCGAGTGTAACATGTACCTGTAACGTCAAGTAGCAGTGGACGTAGGGACGTGCCACATCCGGCTGTAAACTATATTGTACGTGTACATCTATTCGAGTGTAACATGTACCTGTACCGTCAAGTAGCAGTGGACGTAGGGACGTGCCACATCCGGCTGTAAACTATATTGTACGTGTACATCTATTCGAGTGTAACATGTACCTGTAACGTCAAGTAGCAGTGGACGTAGGGACGTGCCACATCCGGCTGTAAACTATATTGTACGTGTACATCTATTCGAGTGTAACATGTACCTGTACCGTCAAGTAGCAGTGGACGTAGGGACGTGCCACATTCGGCTGTAAACTATATTGTACGTGTACATCTATTCGAGTGTAACATGTACCTGTACCGTCAAGTAGCAGTGGACGTAGGGACGTGCCACATCCGGCTGTAAACTATATTGTACGTGTACATCTATTCGAGTGTAACATGTACCTGTACCGTCAAGTAGCAGTGGACGTAGGGACGTGCCACATCCGGCTGTAAACTATATTGTACGTGTACATCTATTCGAGTGTAACGTGTACCTGTAACGTCAAGTAGCAATGGACGTAGGGACGTGCCACATCCGGCTGTAAACTATATTGTACGTGTACATCTATTCGAGTGTAACATGTACCTGTAACGTCAAGTAGCAGTGGACGTAGGGACGTGCCACATCCGGCTGTCAACTAACCGAGTACGTTATATCGATACTAGATAGAGCAGGCAACCACCGATACAATATCTACATACACACACTACACTACACTACACACTAGTGACACGTACAAATATAAACAGAGGGCATACAACTATTAGTTGCCCTGTTGTCGTTGTCAGTCGACGATAGCTCGCCTCGGTTCTTACCGAGCTGGTACTTACGATTCAATGTAAGTACAGTGTATGCGCCCGCGCCTGCGCCACACTCACTGTGGTAGGTCACGGTAGTGTCCCCTACCGATCAACCGAACTATCTATAGTTATCATCTGAAACAGCCTGTACTAACTACTATCGATTGGCCTACGATAGATTCAGCGACCTCTACTCCGAGAGGAGGGGGCCAACCTATCTCTCTGTATATTTGACGTGTCGATAGTTTCCATGCACTTGATGCACTCGTAACACGGTCTCGTAACTGAGATCTTGGAAAGGGTAGGTAAGTACGATACTATTTTTGCATTGAAATACGTCGCAAATACTTTATAATTGCAAAATAATGCGAGTGTTTGTCTGTTGATTACGAGAGACGTAGATAGCTGTGACGTCACACCACCACCTACGTCCAACCGGAAGATATACATATACAGAACCTTCATGGAGTGAGCCTTCGATCAGAGCATGCAATAAACGATGACGTCACCTACTGGTTTCCTCCAATTATTATACAGAATTATAGCATAGTACAGATATAATGTGATATGTTCATATTGACTATAGATAGGTACGTCTGTTGGTTTAATTAAACTGTATATTTACCTTATTTAGTTAAATGTTATAGTCAATATAATATTATAGTTGAGTCCCATTTACCGCTGGGTATTTACGTTAGGTAGGTGTTGGATCGATCGCATCTCATGTATAGACGTAGCGTAGGTACTGGTATATACTATCAGTAAGTTCATTCATTTAAATTAGTATTTGTTTGTATTAGAATGAGGTGAGGGAACGTCAACACTGTATTTATATTTACCTAATGTAAACTATACTATATTGAAATAATGTACCTACACTATTCTATTCATGATAGACATGCAGTGTCGGTTCAATAATATACAATGTGGATGAGTTGAGTGAAGAAGGGGGAGGGGAGGGCAGCTCCGTTCTTAGGTGAGAACTGTTATTCTTATCTTATTTCTATAATAAACGAACTGTCCCGGTAAACGTTACTTTGCCATAGGTAGGTACTATGTTTGTTTCCAGGAATTAATCTCGGCAACACTGTCTATTGGTATGTTTTTTTAGCAAAATCAATAGGTTCGATTCCTGGCGAGGGTAATGGCTTTTTAAAAAATCTAATGATGCAGTTGAATTTTTGTCAAAATCGGGCACGCAACTCCTTTCAGCATTTTGCGTCTATCTCTAATAGTTTAGGATATAGGATGTGAAGGCCCACATTCACCTTGTATAGCACTGTATAGTAGGATTCCGATAGGAAGGATTGTGTAACATTGAACTAAAGTCGCGTGTGAAAGCTATGTAATGCCCCGCGGCCCGCACCGCTCGACGCTCGACTGACTGACTGATGTAATAATACAGTAAGGTTACACTTACAATTACGTAAGTAAACTGGTAGATACCTAGATATAGTATAATATATACTCAACTATTGTATGAGCCGACTCATTTTAATTTATTTATAATGTCAAGGTAAAGGACTCACGTTTGAATGTTATTTTTATACTACATTTAGACATTTAGTATAATATTAAGTGTATGTATGTATGTAAGTATATATATATCTATTAAGTTTGATTACTTACGTCATAATATGTAGCGTATAATTAAACGCAAAACTGATTCTCAAAGTATCATATATAAAACTATAAAATGATAACTTATTAATTTGAACTAAATCCCGTATGAATATCGGGATAAAAAGCAATGTTGCGAACAATGAATCGATGTATCCTCATACCAAGTGTCATCTAAATCGGTTCAGTAGTTTCGACACCTATACTACACAAACAAATAAACTATCAAATCTTTCCTCTTTATAATATAATATTAGTATGAAGTAACAAAAATGAGTTGGTTGGTTGGAGTTGGTGGGCTCAGAGTTGTGTCGCGTGGCGTGAAACAAACAAAACCGCAAAAATAGAAATTAATTGTTAACGTTATGAATGAGGTGACAATTTCATTCATAATGTACTTATGTACATTATTTGCTAAGAAATAATCATTAGATAAGCGTCACAATGTAGTGACCGGCCGTAGATTGGAGAAGTGAGTTAACAGAAACAATGGTATAGTTGTTGTGTTTGCAGCAAATCACGGCGACTTTTGTGTTGTACAAATAAAAATGTGTGAAAAGTGGCGACCGCCGGTACGCTAGAAAAATCAAAAGATAGCATATCTCCCTTGATCTGAGGTAGACGCGGTTGCCGCAAGCCAACACTACCTTCACGGTGGTGTACCTCGGTCGGAGGGAGGGCGCCGTCGCCGCCTATCTATATATACACACGTCTAAAGTAATGTAAACGTTTGGTTCGGTCCGTAGACGCTGTCGCCGCAAGCCAACACTACCTTCACGGTGGTGTACCTCGGTCGGAGGGAGGGCGCCGTCGCCGCCTATCTATATATACACACGTCTAAAGGCGTATACAAATATCCTGTAAGTATATACCACACACATCTACACTTATATTTATGTTAGTCTTTGATTTCTTACAAGTTATGGTCCTTCGAGTCGGATCATTTTTTTGTTTCGTAAGAATGTCGAGGTGTTTGTGTATTATTGTTTAGTAATATAGAATTATGTGTGTGTGTGGTAGGTGTCAGCAGTGGGCGTGGCGAGCGAGTACCGCGTGTGGCCGCTCGTGGGGCTCCGCGTGCCACTCAACGTCACGCTGCAGCCGCTCCTCACGTTGTACAACCCGACCGATACTACAATACAGGTACTTACTTTGCTCCCTAGCTCGCTACTTGCAGGGATAGAGGGAGAGAGTCATATACTGTCTGCGTGTGTGTGTGTAAGGTGAACGAGGTGTACTCGTCGGGCTCGTGGGTCGGGCTCACCCTGCCGGACGGGGGCGCTGCCTTGGACAAGGCGGCTTGGGCGGTGCCCCCGGGGGCGACGCGGGACCTGCTCGCCCTAGAGGTTGAGGCCGGCTCCGCGCCGCGCACCGCCTACATCCGCATCAAGGGCAGCTGGCCGGGGGCGCCGCTCGTCGTCTGCGTCGAGGCGGCGCCGGCGCCCGCGGGGGTCTACCTCGCGCCGCCACAGCTGCGGCTCGCGGTGCGCGGCGCCCGCGACCCGCCCGAGCGGTTCCTGCTGCACGCGGGCAGCAGCGCCCCCACGCCGCTCGACCTCACCGCCGGCGTGGAGGGCGCGACCTGCGCCGCCGCGGGCGAGGCGCCCCCACCGCCCCCCGCCGCGCACAACGGCCGCACCTCGCCCCCGGGCGCCACGCTCGCCCTGCTGCAGGGCACGGTGGCGGCGCACAGCGCGCCCGCGCCCGCCGCCCACCTCACGCTCGACTACGGCAAGCTGTGGGCGGGCGCGGACGCGGGCGCGGCGACGACGGCCGAGGCGCGCCACTGCGCCGGCTGGGCCCGGGTCGGCGCCGCGCATGCGCCCTACTCGGTCACGTTGATGCCCGGCACGGTGTCCCTACATCCGAAACACTTACAGTAAGTATACACCCTATCGCTATCTATACGACGATGGTCCTTCGCACCGGATCGATGCAACTAAAAGTACATAAAACTCATCAAATAAATTGATACATTATGTTTAGTTTTGTGACGGCAAACCCAGTGGAAGCACTGAAAGTCCAAGAAATAACCGCCCACAACGAGTTCCCGATACCGGTCAGGATAGCGGAGCTGCACTTCCCGGACGATGTCGAAGAATATTTTCACGTATGACAACACATTCTTAGCCATTCATAATAGTACATTGCGATACAAGTGTGGTAAATTGATCATTTCATCGAGGCGGTTTATGACGCGCGAGCGGAACGCGAGTGCGTCTACAGAGCGCCGAGATTAAATGATCAATCCACACTTTATCGTACGACTTTTTTTATCACAGTTGCAAATAAAATAAAAGACTTGAAAAGAAAACAAAATAATAATACTTGTGATTAGTCTATGTTTCGATTTTTTTAAGGCAATATTTTTTTGTTAATTATGTTCCGGAAAGGCCAGGCTAAAGGCTTTTAACCTATACAGCCTCGTCTGACATACAATATTTTTAGGGTTTTTTCTATTTGTTTTTGCGCCGGGGTTTAAGAACAAAATACAATGGCACGGAAAAACAATATATTTAGGTACTTAAAGAAAAAACAAAAAATAAACATAACTCAATTTTTAATCGTTTTCTAAGTCATTATCACGTAAAATTTTCGTTCGTAAACCGACTTTAGAGACAACCATTTTGCTAGCTAAAAAACTCTTTAGTACCTACCTTTTTTATACATCAAAACAGTATAACCCAGATACATTAGAATGTTTCACCTACCTAACATGTAATTAGCAGTAAGATACGTATTTAACTTATCGGGATAACTTTATAGCACTAGTTGGCAATGTAAAACGCACGCGTGCAAAATATGTTGGATTATGAGCCTAAAAGCCGTTGAATAAGATCCACTTTATGAGCAACTGTGAAAAAAAGTATATTATTTGTATAATAAGATCATAAATCGATATAACGTTGTCTCCCCAAACATGCAGACTGAGTCGTTCGGTCCGGTGTCGGTGTGGGCGGGCCAGACGGCCCGGCTGGGCACGCTCCGGCTGCGCGCGTCGCACGCTGCACGCGAGCTGCGCGCCCACCTCACCGTCTCCACCAACATCACCGACTACACTCTACCGCTGTTGCTGTACTCGGGGAAGTTTCATATTGTGAGTACCCAAGTTTCGATCCCTGCATACTTGCATACGACGTACGACGTACGCCGAGCGAATGCAATCTTATATCTAATCTGCACTCAGGAATGGGACTGGCCGTCGGACTGGTGGTCCTCGGAGCAGCTGGACCTGGGCGTGGTGTCGACCGGCGCCAGCGTGGAGCTGGTGGGCCGCGTGGGGACCGGAGCCGTGCCCATCCAGCGGGTCGATGCCGTGCTCGAGGGGGGGGAGGCTCACGTTACACTCGTCGATGACGACGGTCAGTATCAGTAGCCGGTACACACACACACACACACGTTGGAACACGAAGGACCACTACATATTACAACTATCCGGCGAACGTAACTCCATTTCTATAGATGTTAATTAAAATTATTATGAAAATGCATTTCTGTCCCATGAAGACGCGAGCAGACGCGAGACTGCACGAAGTGAGAAAGAGACGGTATACAACAATGATTAGAAGCTGTCGACTCGATCCAGTCCATTAGCTGTGGACCGGCTCAACTTTATACAGTACATAGCTTAGCGCAGTGTTGCCAACACACATTTCTAGGAGTCAGTAGATTTGATGTTTATGACTATAAAATGAAAAATCAGTTGTTCCACTTAATTTTTATGTAGAGTTGGCAACGCTCGCGCTGACTTAACGAGAAATTCGAACTGAAAAAAAATAGAATATAAACAAGTGAGTATATGAAATATCGTATGTTCCAGCAGAGGAGGGTATGGTCGGTGTGAGGCTGGTGGTGACGTCACCGCGCGTGGCGGGCGCCGCGCACGGCTGGCTCGAGCTGCGGTCCGAGCACGCGGCGACGCGCGTCGCGCTCGCGCTGCACGCGCACGCCGGCGACGTGCGCGTGCTCGACGTGCACCTCCCTCCTATAGCACCGGTACGCTACCCCTACCCTATCTATCTACCTACCCCTAGACTCGAGACGTCACTCGTCGCTTGGTCGTATGTTGCAGTACGTGTGGTCGTCGACGCCGCTCGTGGTGGAGAGCAGCATGGCGCTGCGCATGCGCGTGCTCAACGTGACGCAGCCGCGGCTCTCGCGCGACCCCGCCCTCTCCGTACAGTGAGTCCTACCATATATACCTATCTATGCTTACATTGTATGACGTCCCAACGACTATGTACATATGTCGTTACGGGTCGACGATTATACGACTCGTTTTATAGTTTGGACGTGGAGCGTTCGGTCCGTCCCGGTCGCAGCGTGGTCGGGAGCGTGGTGTACGCGCCGGAGGTGCACTGCGAGCCGCATTGTTACACCGGGCTGGACGTGTTACACTCGGCGGAGGGGAGGGGGTGGCTGGCACGAGGGGTCACCCTCGACGGTCTCTTCGAGGACGGGGAGATGGCGCGGGCGAGGCGCGCGCGGCTCCCGACGCGGCCGCACCACGCCGCGCTGCTGGTGGAGACGGCGCGCGTGCGCCGGCTGCACGCCGCCGTGCGCGCCCACTCCGTGTGGCCGCACCTCGCCGAGCGCCCCGCCCTCGCGTGGGACCTCACCGCCGTCGGCGCCCCCTCCTCGCTCCGGCTCACCCTACACAACCCCTCCTCGACGCACACGCTGCTCATACAACCGCACATACAGCAACATAGAATCGACATGTCAGTATCTATCTACTATGAAATATGGCTAGTGAGATACGTGTATGTATAATAGTTAAACATTATCGTGTGTATACGTAGCGGGCAGGAGTCTAACGAGGACTGTCCGGAGTGTGTCAAGTGTGACACGTCGTTCACGGTGGGGGAGTGGCGGGCGACGCGGGGGGCGGTGTCCGAGTGGGGCGGCTACCTGCTGCTGCAGTCGCGCGCCCAGCTCGACCTCACCCTCACCTTCACGCCGCTAGGAGCCGCCGACTTCGCCGCATATCTATACCTCAGGTACCTACATACCTACCAGGTACCTACATACCTACCACAGTTTATATAGCTTTATCCCGCGACTTCGTCCGCGTACAACTCGAAAATGGCTCTATAGGAATTTTTATTGGTTTTAACACTAATATATTTCTGTGGATTTTAATATTCTCAAAATTGGTAGGTCAGTTTAAATATTCTTTTATATTTCACAAGTTTTTATAAATACTTACCTACTTATAATAAAGGTAAAGAGGACAAAAAGTCTGAACTTGGAAGCAAATATAAAAATAGGTGTGCGAGTGCAAGTGCAACCTTTTTTGAATAAAATCGAAATGAGTTTTCAAACATGTGTCAAAATAAAATGTAGGTAAGTTAAAATGAGTATTGATATCAACTTCAAAGCAAATCAACCCCACAATAAAGTTCTACTCCTTTTTAGCCACGTTAGGGGATGAATTTTAATGAAATATGAAACACGTCTTCCATCAATTCTGTTAAAGAATGTTTACGCAAAATTTGAAGTAGATTGGACCAAGGAATCACTTTGTCCCATACAAACTTTCACCCCCTTTGGGGTAGATTTTCGGGAAATCCTTTCTTATCCGATGATGCCTACGTCATACAAAGAACACCCCCTCCAAGTTTCAGATCTCTACGATCAGCGGTTTAGGCTGTGCGTTGATCCGTCAGTCAGTCAGTCAGGACAAAGAATTTTATATGTATATATAGAATATACTCGTAGATAGATAGAAGAAGATAGAATAGAGTGACGTCATAGGTGTGTGTGATGTTGTGTATCGTCGCAGGAATAACTTGACGATCCTGGAGCGTGTCCTGGTGCGAGGTCGGGGGGCGCATCCCATGTTCGAGGTGGACGGCCGTCGGCCCAACTCCACTGAGCCCATCCTGGTCGAGGTGACAGAGTGCGGGGCGGAGGGGGGCGCCGGGGGGGCGCGGCGTGCTCTAGTCGTGCGCAATACGGGCGCCGTGCCGCTCCGGCTGCGGGGCTGGAAGCTGGCGGGGCTCTCGTGCGCCGCCCGGGGCTTCCGGCTGCGGCCGTGCGCGGGCGTCGCGCTCGCACCCAACGAGTCGCGCGCGTTGCACCTCGCCTTCGCCGCGGACTGGACGCGGGCGCGCGCCGATGCCGCGCTCGCCGTGCGCGCCGGTGACGCCACGCACACGTTCCGAGTGGCGGGCGCGGTGTCGGCGCGCACGCTCACCCGCTGCGCCGCTGCCGCGCGCCGTCCTCCCTTCGAGCCCGCGCTGCGTGCGCTCGGCGCCGCGCTGGCGCTGCTCGCGCTCGCCGGCGCCGCCGCCCTCGCCGCGGCGGACGCGGAGCGGGCGCTGCGCCGGCATCGCGCCCAGCGCCCGCCCCCGCAGCCGGCTCGCGACCCCCTCGACCTGCGCGCACTCGCCCGTCCCGCGCCGCCGGTCCCTCCAGCGCCGGCGCCACGCCGCCGCCGCACGCCTCGGCGCCGAGTCGCCCCCGCCCTCGACCCGGCGGCGGAGCGGCTCGCGTTCGAGCGGTGGCGCGCGGAGGTGGAGCGCCGCGCCGGGGGCGGAGCCGGGCTCGGTTCGGAACCCGCGCGGGACGACGACGACGACGACGACTCGCGCTCCTCGGAGGAGGGCGAGGTTGAGGGGGCCCCACCCCCGCGGCAGCGCACCCCGCCCCCGCCCCCTAGAGAAGATACTTCGTCTTCTTCACCGGATTCATCACCTCCACCGAGAGACAGGTACTATTTAGTTCCATAGTCAATTTCTTTTACTCAATTTCGTTTCCTATGTCACTCCTAATGTGGATGCGGCCACACAGGTAGACGCGGTCTATTTTGATTTTAAAAAAGCGTTTGACTCAGTAGATAACGACATTTTACTTTTTAAGTTCGCGCGTATGGGTTTCACTCCGCATTTGCTCCAATTTTTCGCAAGTTATATGAAAGACCGTCAGCAGTTCGTAGAATATGCAGGCTGTGAATCTGAACCATATTTTACTAGATCGGGTGTGAGCCAGGGCAGCAATTTGGGTCCCCTTGAATTTATAATAATGGTCAATGACTTACCTGAAGTTGCTCATCATGCTACTTGTTTACTGTTTGCAGACGATCTTAAATTGGTTTATGCGGTGAGGGATGAGAGTGACTGTAAACGTTTACAGAGTGACATTAACAGTGTAGTCGAGTGGAGTCGTGCTAATAACTTGTTATTTAACGAAGCCAAGTGTTCAGTGATGACATATTCCCGTGCACATAGGCCTATAAAGTACGAATATACTATGGATACAGTGCCGGTGCAGCGTATTTCCAAAATGCGCGATCTAGGAGTACTCTTTACAGATCAATTATTGTTCCGCGAGCATGTAGTCAAGGCTTGTAAGAAAGCGTTCAGAAATCTAGGCTTAATACTTAGGCAAGCACACGCCTTTACAAATATAAGCGCTGTAAAAGCATTGTACGATGCTCTGGTCAGAAGTCACCTGGAGTACAATGCAATCGTATGGGCTCCTCACGAAGCTAAATATATCACAATGTTAGAGCGCATACAGAATAAATTCACGCGATATTTGTATCTTAAATTATATGGGGTCTATCCTTTTTACCCTCTAATGTACCCTACCCTGTTTGTGCTCGGAATGGTCGGCTATAACGAGTTAGAGGTGAGGCGAAACTTTGCTTTGGCTCAGATAATTTTTAAATTAATTAGGGGTCAGGCATATAATGCAAATATCCTAGCGAATATAACATTAGCAGTACCGGATAACTACGTGTCGCGGCGGCGTCGACCACAGTTGTTTAGGGTGCCGCGCGGTCGTACCAATCTAGTTAAGAAGGCTCCCCTCACAAGAACCTTGGCAATGCTAAATCGGGTTGCTGACTTGACAGATTTGTTCTCGTGCTCTCTGAGTGAATTTACTAGAGTGACTTACTATGTTGTCTGTTATGGTGTCACGAATGGTAGATGAATAATCATATTTATTTAGTTTGTTGTTTGTGGTTCCATAACAGACCACTTCAATTTTATGGTCTATCAAAGCTTATTGATTGTACTTATAACTACACTATCGCATTAGGTTATCCTGTAAAGATAGTTGTAAAGATTGTAATAAATAAATAAATCTTTCTGATGTCATACACGGTTCTCGCTGCACGCCTCGGGACGTCGGACATCTACTATTTTAGTTCATCTATGTTTATAATATTCCCTTTATTGGTTTGACTCTCTATACTTACTGCTTATTCTTTTGATTGATTAATTATAATGTTCCAGTTACTCTAGTGGTCACCGCCTCGAGCCGGAGGAGGAGTGCGCTTCGACCGGGTCCGACTCGTCGTCCGCTGGCGACGACCGCAGCGACGGTAGCGAGGGGGGCACGGGGGCCAGCGCGCCTGTCGCCATAGTCCCCGCGCCGCTTCCCGCCGCCTCGCACCCCGCCTGCCTCGAGCCGGGCTGCAGGCGACGAGACGCGCCCCGGGCCCCGGCCGCCGCCCGCGGCGCGCGCACCCCCGCCCGGCGGGACCGCGCCCCTCGTCGCCGCGACCGTGCACCCGAGCCACCGCGTCCCGCCCGCCCCGAGCCGCCGCGCGTTCCGCCCGTCCGCTGGGGCACCTCGTGGAGCTCGGTCGTGTCGTCGAGGGCGCCTCCTCCGCACCCGGACCCGCCGCCGCCACCTCCACCGCGCCCCGCTCCGCCCGTACCCTCCCCTCCCGCTTCGACGGACAACATGACCGGCACGGGGGGTCCGCCGCTCGCCCCCATCGGGTCGGACGTGCGCCGCCGGCTCGGCTCGCACTCCCTGTTCTTCTACAGCGGCGGCGAGGGCGCGGCGCCGGGGACCGCCGCGCCGACTGCTCGCTGGCCGCCTGGCGGTGAAGAGACGCCGGAGCCGCCGTACCGCGCGCTCGAGGCGCTGTGGGGCGGCGACGCGTGGAGCTGGGGTGGCACGACGGCGACGGCACGTCCCGCCCCAGCCCCCTCGCCGGCCCCGCTGCGCCCCCCGCCCGGCTTTCCGCTGCCGCGCGCTGTGCGCCCCTACGACCCGTTCCACTCGCTCGCCTCAATCTGGACCCCGGCAGCCCTCGACTGGCGCCTCGAGTCCCCCTCCCCCGGCGCCGGCGCGACTCCCCCACCGGACGACAAGTTCGACGGGTCGACTCCACCGAACGGCAACAACACCAACTGAGTACTTAACCTACCTCCATCCCCCTATCTATACGTCATACAACGTCCACCGTACCGCGGCGGTACCTAGTCATGCCCTGCCCCGGCCGCGGCCCGGTGATCCCCCGAGAGACAGATCTGAAAGTGTCGATCAAAGCTCCCCGCGTGTGCGTGTCCTGTATCTATATGTGTATAAGGTAACGGTACAGTCCGTCTAGTCGCGACCGACGCGCGCCTCGTGCCACGTGTCGGTTACATACAACAGTGTTCCCTAATCGATTGTCTGTTCAAGACTGAATATAACTTTCTTAATATTAATCCTTTGTTTTATTTTCCATCCCCATCGCACAACAGCTAAAATCATTTCAGTATTTCAAAAATTATTGTTTATTTCAAATTATATACAAGCTATAATTATTTTTACTAAAATCTTAAAAACTACAACATTTATAACAATGTCGGACAATCTGCACATTTTAGGAATCTAAGATAAATAAAATATGCCTTACAACTACATTATACAGGATGTAACAAGGGGGATGGATCATCGGTTGCTGGGGGGTGGGGGACCTCAGTGCCTATTGATTTAACCCCCCTGTATGTTCTGCAATATTTTACCTAAATAATATCGACTATTTTCACTTTTTGGACTATCAATTACATTTCTCAACATGATGCCCTAGCTCTAGCCGAATGAAACTTTCAGGGGTTATTCCTCATGAAAGCCAGTAGTTTATAAGATAGGTTGCAGAAAAAAATAATCTGTATAATTTATATTTTTTTAAATATTACTTTTATGGTTTTATTTTGAGTTTTATAAATCTAAGACTCTGATTGGTATAGGGGTACAAAAGGTCCATTATTGAACTTAATTCACAATAAACGCAGAATTGCAGACCTCATAGTTTGGCTGTAATTGTGAAGTTCAGGGTGAAATCTGATTTTGACTAAGATTTCACTGAAGTCCAAATAACTTTTGAACCACTTATTATTGCAGAACATACAGGGGGGTTAAATCGATAGGTCCCAAGGATGCCACCCCCCAGCCACCGATGATCCACCCCCCTTGTTACACCGTGTATAAGTAAAAAGGTAAATGAGTAAAACTAGAAATACATTCAATCAACATATGCAGAGGCGTTTGTTGATTCAATTGCCAATGAGACTATACTATAATATCAAGAAGGTGATTGTATACCTGTTTATACAGCTTGTAAGTCTTGATTGAATGTAGGTATAGTTTAACCAAGTAATGTAGTATAATTTAGTATCTATATTTAGTGGAGTAGTCTTTAGGAGAAACGACGAGACCTCGGCCCTTGCGCGCCCCGCGGTACACCGTCTCTATGATGTCTATCATCTCCTGCTTGTCCTCGAGCGGCCAGTTGATCTTGTTGTTGTTGCCGGTGCCCAAGTCTATCATAATGTGCTTGTTGCGGAAGAAGAACATTACTGTGCACGGGTCATATAACTCATACCTGGAATGAAGACCGTGTATCAGTTAATACCATTATTTTGAGTATAATTTAAGTTAAACCATATGTTACAGTCGCTTTGGAAAAAACATGACGAAATGAATGGGTTTATATGTAATTTACTCATGCTCCTATTTCAGTTTGGGTTACCAATCTTTATATATAGTACTGACCACTGAATGGATTGCAATAAAACTTGATACCCATGTATATTGTTTAAAGATAGCTTGAGTCTTGGAGTAACTATAGTAATGCCTTACTTTTTTCCATAAAGGATAAGTAAAGGGAGAAACGCTGAGTGCAGTTAGAGTTACATAATTATTGTAAAATAAAGTACTATCAAATTATATAAAAGTGTATCATACATTTTATTAAAGTCTGGCACCTCTGTGATGTCGACGAGGTATATAACTGCAAAGTTCTTGACCTTCTCTGCTATGCTGTACAACACCTCGTCCATCTTCATACACGTCGGGTCCCAGTCGTGACCGAACCTTATTACCTGGACATTACAATACATAACATTATAATTAACTTTCAATGAGTCAAAGTTAACTCTCAAGAGGGGGGTCTTTCCTACCTAACCTAAATATTTAGCTTTACAAAAATAAAACTACTGGCCATATATGAAGAAAGTAGTTTGATGTAATTATAACAAAACACGAACAAAATCATTTCCAAGAGAGAAGTAAGGTTGGTTTGTTTATGAATGTGTCTAGAAAGTTCGTGTCTTGTTTTCGACTTTTACTCACCACGACGCGGTCCTCCTCCGATAGTATCGCTTGGTCTACTTGCCAGCCATTGTGTAGATGTCCTAACATGTAACTCATGGTGACAATAAAAAGATATTTAGACTAATTCTTAAGAAATAGATATGAAATTCCGTGGGCTCCAGACAATACAATACAAGCAATGTTGATATAGGACACATGACATTGACGTTTATTTAAATTCTGACGTTGATATACGTTGGAGTTTTGGCGGGAACGAGTTAACAACATGGCGTGCTGCAGTTTTATTTTCATGAAATTTAGTTGTAACCCGAGTTGAATTGTATAATTCTGGAGGAATGTTATTCAAATTAGGTCTGTGAAAGTGCGCAAGTGTAGTGAAAGTAAAAATCAGTGTCAAACATGAAGTTTTCTCGTTGGTTCCAAATCTCCTATTAAGGTTATGGTAAACTTGCCACCGCTTTACTATAGCCCCTGACTTGACGGACTATGACGACTTTGACTGTTTTGAAACACTTTAGGCCCAATTTATGAAAAATCGGGTCATAATTTGATGCAAAATATAACTTGACACTGGCTAAATGCACAACCCGTGAGAAGCCATTATTTATTTAAAAAAAAAACCGATTTATGCTGTGGATTTATGCATTTCAGCGGGTAATTCAACTACATACTTCGAGATAAATAATTTAATCGACTAGTTTCTACTCTGTGGTAGGTACCATGTACCTACCTACTTATTTTACCCACTTACTTACAATATATAATACCATCTTACCTTCTAAACATAGAGATGGTAGAAGCTTCTAATCTATCTATATATATCTATATCTATATCTTATATATAAAAATGAATTGCTGTTCGTTAGTCTCACTAAAACTCGAGAACGGCTGAACGGATTTATCTTATCTTAGTCTTGAAATGTTCGTAGAGGTCTAGGGAAGGTTTAAAAGGCGAGAAAAAAATCGAATAATTTCCGGGAAAACCCTATCAATTCCTACGGGATCGGGACTTACGCGGGTGAAACCGCGGGGCGCAGCTAGTCTTATATATAAAAATGAATTGCTGTTCGTTAGTCTCACTAAAACTCGAGAACGGCTGAACGGATTTATCTTATCTTAGTCTTGAAATGTTCGTGGAGGTCTAGGGAAGGTTTAAAAGGCGAGAAAAAAATCGAATAAT
This sequence comes from Idaea straminata, assembly GCA_951213275.1. Lineage (NCBI taxonomy): Eukaryota > Metazoa > Arthropoda > Insecta > Lepidoptera > Geometridae > Idaea > Idaea straminata. The sequence goes on from OX577865.1 coordinate 12,253,060, forward strand.
TTCCGGGAAAACCCTATCAATTCCTACGGGATCGGGACTTACGCGGGTGAAACCGCGGGGCGCCGCTATTGACATATAAAGTATGTCTGAATGCTTAAAATTAAATTGCAGAATGATTGCAGAGGACATTTTTTTTAACGGTTAATAAGATATTTAATTAAAAGCGATATGCAACGGAGTAGGTAATCTTGCTTAAACTGCGGCTGCGGAGCGAGGAGAAGAGTCAGAGGGAGGAGGGAGGGCAGCTGGCACGATGCCATCACGTCGCCGGAACGGAACGCGGTCACACACCAAAACATACATATTTCTAGGGAAAAAAATACTCGAGCAGTACGTTAGTGAGTCCGTCGCACGCGTCTCTCCCCAACACTCGTCTCGTGCTCGCCGTCCCGCGCCGCGCCGTGCGTGTCATATGCCGCCGCCCGCTTGTATCCACTCGTACCTCGTGCCGCCCGCCGGCCTTCACGAGCTTGTTTTGATTCGTCATCTATTGTACTGGAAACAATACTCTGGATAAACTCTAGCTAGACTAATTTATCTCATCATTATTTATGTAGGTCGTGCCGCCCCTCGCGTCCGTGCTCGGCAGCCATGCTACGTGCTATACGGTGCTAAGTGTCACGAACGTTACCGTGCACTTTCCTATATAGATACCTACCTAACCTAGCGATCGCGTCTTGTTTTACGGTTCACCGATCGTTCGTCGAGTAAAGAAAGTCGAGGACAAACATCCGAGTGTGGTCTGCTCTGACGCACGAGGACATCGATCGGTTCGGTGAGTCGACTTTATTATTGTTTACAGATTGTATCTCTCTTTAACAAAGTACTCGTAGGTATATGGAATATTCCGCGGGTACTCGTTCACCGGCTGCGCACATATAACCCGACCTTCCTACCTTCTACTACAAGGCTAGTACAGTAGGTAACCGGCCAGCACCACACATAGTGCGCGCGCGCTTCCTGCGATCGTGTATGTTTACATTACGTTAATGATAGCAATAACAAATATGCAATCAGCAGTTACCGCCGCCGCCGCCGCCGCTGGAGAACATCTCATCACTCATACCTACTTATACGTCTCGTTCACACTTTGAATTTCAATTTTATAAATATTTTAACATAAAATATATTTTTGCTCTACCTACCTACAACCCGAGTAATCCTTCTAAGTATCTCGCTCCCTAGGCTAGGTACCCCCTATGGACGCGGTGTACCCGGCGGGGGCGTCGGCGCTGGCTCGCGGTCGGCGGCTGCGGCGCCGCGAGCTGGACCACCATCGGCAGCGGCATCGCACCATGCCTGTCACATTCGCTGAGATAAAGGTACCTACGACTATACACATACTTACATACATCAGTTAGTATAACGTCACGCTACAACTGCCTCCGTACGTGGGTAGGCTACTAGGTACCGATTCTACTTTCAGTTTTCTAGCAGTGGGACGCAGTTTCCAGTTTGTATCGGTCCTTCGAGCCGGATGCTATACGAGTATGATGGTTGTTCTAAAGCTGTCGTCGTGTTCGTGTTTCAGGAAGTGGACGAGGAAAGCTGTGCCGATGTGGATGTGGACCACCACACTCCCGGGGGTGGGGCGACGGGTGAGGAGCGGCGCCGGAGGCCGGACGTGTTGGACGAGCGGCTGGGGAGGCAGTTCGCGGTGTTCAGGCGGCGGCGGGCGCGGGTCGAGGCGTTGCGCGAGCTGTCCCCGCCGGCCTCCGCGTCCGTCGCCGCCGGAGTCCCGACCCGAGCCACCTCCGAGCCCGACGCGCTCCACCGTCACCCCGACGCCCGCGCCGCCGCCGCTACCGCGTGCCCGCCCCCCGCGCCCGCGTCCCACACCTGACCGCGCCCTCTACTATTGTATCTACGAACGCACGTTACTTATACTTGTCTAGTCATAGATTCCAATTGATATCAATCGAGAATAGATTCATGGCTCGTGGTCCCACTATTATTGAATATAAGAGTATGTTACGGTATTTCAGGAAAGTACCTTACCTCGATCGGTACTGACTGACTGACTGACTGACTGACTGAGTGTGGCAACTCGAGAAGGACCATTGAAGTAAAACACTTGAAATTAAATGTTAAGTATTTGTCATGTTTATTTGTACATTAATAAAATAAATAGCACTCTCGAGCACGCGTCGCACGTCGCACGTCGCGCGTTGCACGTTGCACGTCATAGTGTCAACATTGTATTACAAGACTTATGGATCTAGGTACTTACAACATCAGACTTATATTACATTACATATCTGTAGATATATTGTAACATTCATACAAACTTATAATTATATACTTTTATCTTATGTTATTATAATATATTATTATAGGTAAATAACAAATCTCGTAACAAAGTATTTATAAAGCTTTCATGTTTAAGTTTCTCTATTGCATTTAAGTATAAATAAAAGTATATTTAATATAAGATAAGTACATTAATGACCTACTAACAGTAGTAGAGGAATTAACAAAACTTAGAAATTCTGGACCGTATTACTACCAAGTCTGTCCTACTATTACCCGTGGCCCCACCGGTCGGTAAAAACAGGACACGTAGTTTTCTACCCAGTCACGTATGAAGTTCTTAAATAAGTCTACAATACTTTCTGGTTTTATTGTGCCTAAAAATATTCCGGGCGCAGCTGCAGGGACGCGCCCAGGGCGGAGTATTCGGTAGAGAACAACAAGTTGCTGGCTATCGTTATGTTCAGTAGATAGAGGAGGTGCCATTAGGTGCCAGAGCGCCCGCGCCGGGTCGTAAGTAGGCGCACACGTATACACTTATATCTAGTTGTTATGTAAAAATAAACTGCTTTGGTATATAACGCTGGAAGCGATCGTACTATGCATATAAAGTTTATTTTATTTATTGGTTTTAATAAATTTGTATAAATATTAATTAATTAATAATTATGTACCTACAATAACATTTACCTAACCTAGTCTATAATTGGCACTCATTTAAATTGAGCAGTGCAGCGGAACGTTTCCCGTGTAACCACTGGCAAGTTATACTAGTGGGAATATGGGGAATTGTGAATCCTCTTGTTCCAACTGATGCATTTGAATGGATAATACAGGATAATAAATACAGTTGGCTGTGTAAGTACAGTACAGTACAGTGTCTTGCCTCGTCAATTAACGTAAACTGTTACATACACCACTATGTTTTCATATATTATAGTTGTGTCACCGAATGCTGTTTCTCTTCCAATAAATACTTAAATATAAATATAAAACTAACAAGCCTACATTATGTTCGTTCAGTTTCTACAAGTTTGTAAGTTCATTGTAGGCATAGAACGTAAGTCGCTTGTAAAATTTGAAGACGGAATGGAGAATCGCCGGATACTCTTACGATCCCGTGGGAACATAAAAAGTAGCCTATATTTTTCAATTCGATCTAGCAGTTCCTGAGATCAGCGCGTTCAAACAAAAAACGGAAGCCCTCATAGATTAATAATTTTCCCCGTTTTTTCCACATTTCCCACTGATTCTTCGCTCCTATTGGTCGCAGCGTGATATTATATAGCGCTCCGCGGTTTCAACCGCGTAACTCCCGATCCCGTGGGAATATCGGGATAAAAAGAAGCCTCTAGCCTTCCTCGATAAATGGACTATCCAGCACAAAAATAATTTTTCAATTCGAACCAGTAGTTCCTAAGTTTAGCGCGTTCAAACAAACAAACAAACTCTTCAACTTTATAATATTAATATAGATTTCGTCAAAAATTTGCTGCTTTTACAATATGTTTTTATACCTATATGGGGAAAGTATTTAAACTACTAATTTCATTAAACTACTAATTTCATTAAACTACCAATCGGTAAAAACTTTTACTCGGGTTATAAGTTTCATTATAAATTGCTGGCGTTAGAAATGCAATAAATTCATTAAATTGAACAACCATTTACAGTAAACGTCACAAAGTCGTAATTATGAACTCTTAGACGTACTTGTAATCCTGACTGTACCAACATTACATACATTACATACATACCGTACAACAATAACGCACATTATTATTATCGCATATCACACGCAAGGAGTCTCCCGACCATCGATCGGCCGACTCTCGCTCGACCACAGGCTTCACTACGCCTCCACTTTGCCTGGCTTTTTTTTTTTTTTTTTTTTTTTTTTCTTTTTATTATGGCTTCGCACGTGTGCATTTAGCCAGTGTCAAGTTATATTTTGCATCAAATTATGACCCGATTTTTCATAAATCGGGCCTAAAGTGTTTCAATACAGTCAAAGTCGTCATAGTCCGTCAAGTCAGGGGTTATAGTAAAGCGGTGGCAAGTTTACCATAACCTTAATAGGAGATTTGGAGGCAACGAGAAAACTGCATGTTTGACACTGATTTTTACTTTCACTACACTTGTGCACTTTCACAGAACTAAATTGAATAACATTCCACCAGAATTATACAATTCAACTCGGGTTACATCTAAGTTTCATGAAAATAAAACTGCAGCACGGCATGTTGTTAACTCGTTCCCGCCAAAACTCCTTTGCCTGGCTTCCGGGTTACGAGTCCAATTCAAAGATGATAATTTTCTTTTCATAGACCATATTTTATTTATTTTTTTCTTTTATTATGGCTTCGCACGTGTGCATTTAGCCAGTGTCAAGTTATATTTTGCATCAAATTATGACCCGATTTTTCATAAATCGGGCCTAAAGTGTTTCAATACAATCAAAGTCGTCATAGTCCGTCAAGTCAGGGGCTATAGTAAAGCGGTGGCAAGTTTACCATAACCTTAATAGGAGATTTGGAGGCAACGAGAAAACTGCATGTTTGACACTGATTTTTACTTTCACTACACTTGTGCACTTTCACAGAACTAAATTGAATAACATTCCACCAGAATTATACAATTCAACTCGGGTTACATCTAAGTTTCATGAAAATAAAACTGCAGCACGACATGTTGTTAACTCGTTCCCGCCAAAACTCCATAGACCATGTTATGAACAAAGCCAACTCAACCAATCCTATGTCTTTGGGCCAGGAAAGTGGCAACACTAAAAGGAAATTACGTATCTGTCAAATTAGAGTACGATACTCTGCCTCTTTCTTTCCTAAGCATTCCTTCATATACCTGTCATTACTTCCGTCTCTTCCTACGGCCAATGGGCGAGCGAGAAATTGACGGAGCGAATATGGCGTTTTCGGTTCAAAAATAAACAAAGTACTCATTTTTACGATGTGTATAAGTCAAAAACTTCATAAACTAGTGCTTGTTATGCTAAAAAGTGATCTAAAAGTGAATTGTGACCTATTCATCGTACAAGCTGGCCAGCAGGAGGACTTTATCTTCAGTTTGAGCGGTAAGCCATTGATCTATTATATTTTCTTCCATATTCACCACAAAACCTCTGTTCGCAAAATGTGTTTAACAGATTTCATAACTTTATAACAAACAAATGGGGCCAAACAAGAGAGAAAAAGAAAAGCTTAATAACACTTTGGGCTTACAAAAATGGAGTTGGTACTTAGGTTAAGTACTTGTTTAGATAGGAATGCATCAACATGCAACATAGTAACCATCTCAAGTCATTACGTCCGTCCGTCTGTCGTCTCGGTAAACGTCTGGTTGTCTCTAATCAATAGATACCTACGTAATTCAAGTACTGTACTTAAATCAAGTTATACATAGATGTAGCTAGTATTGTGTTGTGTTGTGTGTGAGCCTCTTTTGTATCCGTAGCACATACTGTAGGTAGGTACAGCGTACCACATCCACAAAAACATCGTATGGACTGTTGTTGCCACGCGCTAGGTGAACGGTCTCATATCGTTTCATATCCCATATCACGGACCTTTCGAAGGCCTTTTTTCCTACCTTATTATTATGTAAGTACCTTTATCTACTTACGATACTCTTAAAGTATAAACTTAATTTAACAATAAATAATTAAATAACTAATATTGACATGATAGCGTTTTTACATACAATTATGTACCTACAGAACAGGTATAATTAAACCTTTTTTATATGTCGTATGGCGGCATCCAAGGGACGACGCGGCGGCGGCGGCAGTACAATCAACTTCAATGTATATAACTATAAATACAGACACAATAACAGGCCCTTACTATAACCTAACTACAACTAGTGTAGGTAGGTATGTAAATTTATCTAAATAAATAATTTGTCGTAATACTTCTTGTAGTTTCTGTTCATTGTTCATAATAATATGTACGTAGCGTCGTGTAACACATTCATTCTACTGCAACACTACTGGACGGTTCCTAATGTAAGACACTGTTGAGGTGGTGGTTAGCGCTGGAGTACCAGGGGCGGCAGCAGCGGCGCGGGGGGCTCCACGTCGTCGGGCTGCGTCTCCTGCTCCGCCGCCGAGGGGATCGTCTGGAGGTGTCGGGGCGCCGGTAGCGCCGGCGGCGGCGGCGGCGACCCGGGCGGCTCCTCCGCGCACAGCGCCGGCTGGCGCGTGAGCCGCGGCCGCGGGCCCGTCGCCCCGGGGGCCGAGCCGCCGCCGCCCGCCGCCGACCCGCCCGACCGGGACGTGCGCCACGTGCCCGTCGACGCGGTCGCGTTCGACCCGGACGAGTCGTTGCGCGACGACGATAGATTCGAGTCCTGCGAGGTTTTGCGCGCGATCAGCCAGGAGGCGGCGCGGCGCGGTGGCGGCGGGGGCCGGCCGTACGTGCGCCACGAGTCCGACCGGGACGAGGAGAACTCTACCGAGGATGAGACGGAGCCGGTGCGGGCGGGGGCGGCGGGAGGAGCGCGGGGCGTCGGCGCCGGCGCCGGCGTGCGCGCGCCGCCCGCGCCGCATGCGCGCAGCCACCGCAGCAGGCGGCCGCGGGCGACCGGCACCGGCGGCGCGGGCTGGGGGCCGCCGCCGGCGGGCAGCAGCCGCCGGCACGCGCACGTCGCGCCGTGCTGGCCGCGCGACGACCGCTCCGCGAGGCTGTTGGTGTTCGCCGGCGTCTGACGGTTGCTGAAGTTGGACGAGTGCCGACACCGGCCGATGCCGCGCGTCACCCGCGACTCCTCTATAGCCTTGCAGACGAGCGCGCAATCCTTCTTGAACTGTTTCGTGAGGATCGCGTACAGGAACGGGTTGCAACACGAGTTGAGCGGCAACACGAACACGGTGAACACCTTGGCCTCCTCGAGCGATACTAGCTGCGCCCCGAAGGCGGCGGTCAGAGCGAAGAACGCGATCGGCGACCAACATAGGAAGTCGGTGAAGACGAGGAGAGCCATGCGCTTCGCGATGCGGGAGTCGTTCGAGTTCCAGGCCTGCGAGCCGCGGATGGCGCAGTACATCTTGAGGTAGCAGCCGAGCAGGACGAGGAACGCGAGCCCGTTGATCGCGAGCAGGGCGACGACGTACCCGAGCGCGGGCGGCGAGCTCGTCTCGAACGGCAGGCAGACGGCGAACTTGCGGTAGTCGGAGATGCCGAAGAGAGGCAGCGCGGCCGCCGCGAGGGAGAAGGCCCACCCGGCGCCCATGACGGCGGCCGCGTGCCGCAGCGAGAGCCGCTTGTTGAGGTGCATCGCGTGCGTGATCGCGTAGTTCCGTTCCAGCGTGATGACCGCGAGCGTGTACACGGAGAGCTCCGAGGATAGTACGCCGAGGAAGCCGGCGAGGCGGCACCCGGCCGACATCTGCCAGGCGATGGCGTGCGCGCGGAACTCGCCGAGTGTGCCCGCGTCTACCACGGCCAGCAGTCCGAGGTATACGCCCATGCAGAAGTCTGCCGCCGCTAGGTTAGTGACGAGGAACCGCGGCACGTCGATGCGGCTCCTGCTGAACACGAGCACGAACACGACCGTGCCGTTGCCGAGCAGCGCCAGCAGGAACACCGCCCAGACGCCGCACCGCAACGTCCACCAGTCGAATAGGTCCACGCACGGTAGGAACGGTCCTGTACACACACACACATCATACATAACATCATTAGATAGATATACGAATAGAGTCCAGCATCCAGTTGAATTATACTCACCGGGTAGCGGGAGACATTGCACGCGGCGCGGCTGCTCGGCCCGCCACTGGTCCGGGTCGGGCCTGGCCCGCCCCTCCCCCCTCGCCCACCCTTCCAGCAGCGCCTGCAGCCGGCTGTCCGTCGACCCGGTCACGTTCACTGCAAGGTACACACGACACATACGTATGACACACAGACACAATACCACACAGACACAGACAGACACACGAGGTATATACTCACAGTGCGACCATATCTCGGTGGCGTTGGCCCAGACGGCGATGTCCATCTGTCCGTTGGGTAGTATGACAAAGTCAGTGGGTCCCTCGTCGTCGTCGTCGTCGTCGTCCTCGGCGGATGTACCGGCGAGACCGGGTGCGTAGCCCTCCATGAGCGGCATGAACTCGCAGCAATGGTACGCGTACGAGAGGACGAGGGTCTGTATCCGCGGGAACAGCTCCGGCGGGTGGAAGTGCCTCAGGTTGGGGTTATTGTGCGCCTTCAGATGGAGCAGCCGCTGCAGCCCGCTCGCCGGCAACGTCGGGAATATGTTGTTGCCTACGTTACTGCAACACACAACACATACCCAACCATAGCTATCGATCGGACAAACTATTATTTATTGAACTTCTGATACGATAGGAAAAAGAAGATGGTATAATAGTACTTACCTATAAACGGTAAACGTATAAAGTAGGGAAGGTAACAACGAGCCCTACTTGTACTTAAGTAGGTATACTTACAGATCTTCGAGCCTCGATATCGGTACGAAGGTTTCCATGTCAATGTGTTCGATCTCATTCTCCTCCAGGTTACTGAGAACGTAACAAACAAACAACAATAAACGAACCGTTACAGAATGTCCAATTGGCACGAGATGTTCCTTCCTTCAACCTCTCAATATTACAATAATAGCGTAATAAACAGTTATTTAAAGCAATAAAAGTATTGTTTAGAGATTGTTTTCCAAAGTTGAGCGTCGGTCGAGAGTACCTGCCTACCTACCTACGTAAGTACGTAACGAGATGGTTGTTTTGTTATTGAAACCCCTCCACCTTCCCTAATCGTCCCCTTCCTGCCTGTTCCTGTAAGATGACGGTTGTTTTATCGCGCTACCAATAAACCGAGGCGTCTCACAACTTCCCCCTCGTCTCTCTCATATATCTTAGTTCCATTTATCTTACCTAGAAGTTTACACTGTAATCTCTACTCGATGTAATCGAGATCTACGTAGTCGGCACGCGGACCACGATCCCCTCGCTACATCCTCTCGGTTTATCTTTAAACGAATGTACATAAACAATGTATAACAACAGATTCTCAATTTTACTACGATAATCTACAGGTACATATTGCAATGTGTTTGATAGATCTGACCGAGTGCTCCGATGATGTGCACACTGCACATGTAAGGCACCTACCTACTGACGACTACACCTATGAAGTTAAACAAAACACGGCAACTTCCTGCCGCACTTAACTTGTACGTCAATGTATTTCGATACGTCCTCGGCCTTGACTCATTTTGACGTTCGTAGGTCGTAGAGACAGACGTAGGTATATGGTTTACATTAAGTACATTTGAAAATAAAAGAGAATACGTCTGTTCGTAACAATGGGTATTCTGAATTGAATTCATTACACTGATCTGCAGGATTGTGCGAAATAAATTACGCCGGATTTTAATAAATAAATAATAAACAATAAATAACTGTACAAATCCTGCATCGAATAGTTACCGCATCGCGATCGATCGTAGGTGATGTTATACTCACAGTAGCTGAAGGTCCGGTGTGTGGGTGAAGGCGTCGCGCGGCAGATGTCGGAGGTGGTTCCTCGCGAGCAGCAGGTCGTGGAGGCGTCGCAGGCCGCGGAGCGACTCGCCGCTCAACACATCGATCTTGTTGTCAGACAAGTCGCTACAACATACACACATACGTACGTACACCAGGCACTAGATACAGTACAGTAGGTACTCAGGCAGGCAGCTCGGACGGTAAAACAACACTACGATCATTTGAAAGTTTTATTGAATCCAAGTTTTGTGTTTTTACGCAAAGCAATTAAGTCACGATCGTTGTTACCAAGTAGACCTACACCTACACCTACATCTAGTCTAGGTAATGGTGGTGGTAGGTATCGCGGAGTAATGTCTAGGTATTACAACATTTAACGGATATAACTCATTACCAAGTTTTATAATCTGAGAAGTCGTAAAGGGGTCGCTGTTATCATCGAAAAACTTTTGTAATTAAAGTGAATTGTGACTTTATGTTATCGGATTCCGTAGAAACGAGCTGCGAGGCGGACGGTCGCATCGTCGGTCGAGCTATCGCGATGTACTCGGTCGGAGTTTTACACGAGGTGATCAATCATGGCTGTGAAATGGTCGATTCCTTTCAATACGTTATCGTTCCGGCCCGCGCGCCCGACCCTCGCTCGTCTCGTTACAATCTGTTCATCAATTCTACGTGATTGAAATTCAATAGCTGTAAGTAAACGGAAGGTCGCGGTCGAGAACACGTCCGCTTTGGGTCCATCGCGGGGCGGCCGCGCTACACCGTGCCACGTTTGCCTGCCATTAGCCGGCCATAGCCCGCCATAGCCCGCGGCGTGGAGGAGGCTAGACGGTACTTCACACTCAACCAGTCAAAGTTACAGTTAAAGTTGTCGTATGGTTAAGGTTTTATGACGTATAGCTAAGTCAACTTAGTTAGTGTAATACTCACAGGACGCGGAGCTCGGTGCAATCCCGCAGGTCTGGAACGCGGTCGAGAAAGTTGTATCTGACGTCACTACAACATACATACATACATTATAATACAACTATACGAGGACTAAGTTCACTCGGCAAGCGGTACCCTCTCCTCACACAATCCACCTTAATGCCCTCGGGATATCAGAAGACCAACAATAACAGTACCTCAGTACCTACAGTATTTTAATTGAACGTACAAACAAAGGGTTTCATTCATAATTCATTATAATGGAACACAACACAATACGGCCAAGTAAAGTTCACAAGTTAATTGTAAAGCTATACCTAGTCACAATGTCACGATCCGGGGATTGTTCACGAAGTTTGAGCTTCATTCACGTCACGTCACGTCACGACCTTCACTTGTTCATATTGTGTGTGCGTGTGTGTGTGTACTCACAGCGAACGTAGTTGCGGCGCGTGCGCGCACAGCAGCGGGGAGAGGCGCGTGAGTCGCGCGTGTGCGGCGCGCAGCGTGCGCAGCCTGGAGGAGCCGTTCAGCGAGGGCAGCTCTCGCAGACCGCGCGCCTCCGACACCTCGCTGCGGGTGCGGGGAGGTAACATTGACTGCAAGGTGTCTACACTACCACTACAATACACTACACTACACTGAGAGACATCAATCATCTGACCTCAGCAGACTGCGCCCGCGCACGCTCAGGGCGATCGATGGCGGCATTGATCTACTCGACTCGAGCGCAAGGACGTTCAATTACATCACTGATTATGTTATAGTTTTACTAACTTCAACCAATGTAACTTTTCAACTAATAAAAATTGCAAAATGACCATCTTAAATTATGTAAATCGTGTGATATAAGGAACGAGGTTACGTGCTCGTAGGTACATCGATCGACACTTGAACATATGGTTGCGCAATAAAGAGGATAATAATCTGCGAAATGTACAGCGTGCGATCGCTCGCGGCGATGTAACACTTTACGGCCGGTCTCTAGTGTCGTCAGCATCGAACCCTCCTCCCCCGCAACCCACAACCCACAACCCACCGTAGTCAGCCGACGTACCGCGTTATACCTACTTAGTGGACGCCCTTCACCGGGAACGTTTTAATGCAATATATATTCGGACGCGTCAACTTTATTGCTGAATGAATCACTTTATCACCGTGGGAACGTCCTTGCCCCACTACCGAGTAGAGAGGACGTCTACCGGACGTCGTGTGGCGTCGGTTCCGGAACACAGATCGCTTCCGGTCCCGTATCAGAGGACGACGGACACATACAAGCTTCCGCATTTAGGGAACATCAGCTACAGGGTGCACCTGCGCGTCTATACTGCTTGCTTCATTCATACAAACACGCTATCTATACTTAATATTATAAAGCTGAAGAGTTTGTTTGTTTGAACGCGCTAATCTCTGGAACTACTGGTCCGATTTGAATGATTTTTTCAGTGTTGGGTAGTCCATTTATCGAGGAAGGCTATAGGCTATGTTTTTTTTTTCAAAGTTAGGGATCCGTAATAAAATTGCTATTTTGTAACACAAGGTGTAAAATCGAAAACCTATTTTTGCGTGCGCTGCAAAAACTATTGACATTAGAACAAAATGATGTTCTAAGGGTTTGTAGATCCCATTAAGACCTACGAAAAAGTCGGCGAGAACATATATCTAGCTATCATGGTTTAATCACAATAACCGATTTTGTGTTCAAAATAATTATTAAATCGTCTGAGGAAAAAAACTATGTTAAATATGTATCGTAATATTAAATCTTTATCAAAATTAAGCATTATGTTATCAAGAGTATTTATGTAGAAGTAAAATACTTTTTGTTTCATCTCAATCGGATATTTCGTTTAACATCTTACACACATGATAACTTTTAAGAGTTGGTACCTATTAATGAGTTATGGGCCATAGAGTTTTTTATCAACATAAAATCCTGTAATAATCTTTTTCGAAATATATTTGTTGATGATTGTAAGTATAAGATCTTTGAAGAGTATCCTATCCTACTTCCTACTAATATTATAAATGTGAAAGTTTGTGTGTGTGTATGTGTGTGTGTGTGTGTTTGTTACTCCTTCACGCTAAAACTACTGAACCAATTGCAATGAAATTCGGTATGTAGATAGCTAGAGGCCTGGATTAACATAATATAGGCTACTTTTTATCCCGATATTCCCACGGGATCGGGACTTACGCGGGTGAAACCGCGGGGCGCAGCTAGTATGTAATGTAGGTAGGTTTACATTATTTATCTTTATAGTTATTTTTATTTTATTAACAAGAACATAATAAAAGCTTGTTTTTAAACTATTTTTTTTTCTTCTTTTAGCGCATTTTAAATAAAAGCTTTTTTTATATTCCCTTAAAGCTTCGGTGGTCTGGAAGGTATTAGAACTATTGAAACTGTCTGGCTATTAGTAACATTATTTTATTACCAAACTAGCTGCGCCCCGCGGTTTCACCCGCGTTTGTCCCGATCCCGTGGGAATATCGGTTATTCGATTTTTTCTCGCCTTTTAAACCTTCCCTAGACCTCCACGAACATTTCAAGACTAAGATAAGATAAATCCGTTCAGCCGTTCTCGAGTTTTAATCAGACTAACGAACAACAATTCATTTTTATTTATATAGATATAGAATAACAAGTTCGATTCTTGGCTTTGCTACTACTAACTCTCCAAGCCACTTGGTCTGAACTTCATAATTGCACATCGTTCAAAACTGTGTTGGGGGGGGGGGTAGGTGTGCGGTGAGAAATTCTCAGCTTTTATAAAATCACGAAAGTTCGGTGGTAGGCGGGATCTTGGTCAATAAAGATGATGTCAAATTGTCATTTTGACCTATGGAAAGATGTTTCGCCATCTTACATATTTCGGCAGAGCTTATTTTGTCACACACCGTAAGGAGTTTCTAAGGTATTTTCTATGCTATAAAGATGGGGTTACGTCGTTTATTTACTGAGCTCCTTTGACGACCTTCCAGGTTTATCATCAAATCAGACCCTGGTAATCATCTAAAAACACATTACTCGTCAAAACGATTCTAGAGAGCCCAAACTCGATGAGGTTGTGTTGTTTCATTGCGGTTCACCCTATGGCCACCTTCCAGCTCCATCATCAGACCACCATCTTATCATACTATTGCATTGTCACCCGATTTACACATGTATGCAAAATTTGTAACCGGGAAGTAGATCAAAATTAAGTTGTAACATTTGACTGACCCGAACTAACATTTTTACATACATACATTGCAAGTTAAATAAAAGCTTTTAAAAGCGATGCGCGGATATTGTTTTCTGTTGCTTTCTCAACAGTAAATAGTTATGTATCCTACATATTGAAGTGAAAGGGATTGGCGAGCAGTCCGTCGTATACCTCCAACACGTAGCGAGTGTGTAGCGACGAGTGACGAGCGACGAGCGAGCGCATCGATCTCGACGCGACTCGTTGTCTCATCAACTTGTTATTTACGATACGGTAATAAGGTCAAACTCTACCATCAAAATGTTTTCCTCGAGCCTACTGGCCTACTGGACGGACGGACGGATGGACGGATGGACCATTAATCCTTTTATATGTCCAATAAAACAGTAACCTCGAAGGGAGTCCTCGGACCTCGCATTGTTTATTACATGCCTCGACTAAATATAGAACCAGTAAATAGTTATCTATCAGCTACATAATGCATATAAAATATCGTATCTAGATGTAGGTCTAGTACCGGTACTCACAGTGTGGTGAGATGTGTGAGATGCGCGAGCGCGTGCGCGTGGAGATGCGTGAGGGGGTTGGCGCGCAGCTCGAGCCGCGCCAGCCGCCTGCTGCCGGACAGTGCGCCCGCGCCGACACGCTCCACGCGGTTACTCGACATCGATCTATACACACACGTATCTATTGACAATATATTGATAACTGATGGTAGTTGTATACTATGTAGTACTTACAGGTCTTCGAGTAAAGGCAGCAGTTGTATGGCGGGAGGTACCTCCGTCAGCAGGTTCTCCTCGAGACGTCTGCAACCAAGTGAACAGTTGAGCTAGGTACGATAGGTAACCTGTCTGTATAAACTCATACATTACAGATTGCGACCATTTACACCCAGAGTTTAAGAGTTGTTGTTTGCGATTCATTCAACCACAGACCGCTTTATACAGGATAGTTTTGGTATTCTGACATAAGGCTAGGTAGGTAGTACTCTACCAGAATACTCCCATTAAAGAGCTCGGTCGTGCCCTGACCTGACCATGACGCTACGTGTAAATTATACTATATAAATAATAAGTTATTGTAACTAATGATTACTTGGAAACAAATTAAAGCGACATTTTATATACTTTTTATAGCATTCTAGCATCACCCGCAGCAGGATATGTTAGAACACTATTGCTGTATTCCACACCCAGGGTGACCCGACGATGGACTCCGCCCCGGACACATTCTACTAACATGTGATATATATACTCCACTTAAACACATATGGTGCAAGGTGTGTCAGATTTGCCCATCAAAAACTTTTAATGGCACATGTCCGGATTGAAGTCTCATCATCGTCTTTCGGTCATCCAGGAAGATCTCAGCGGCTCCGGTTGTATTGTTCTGTATCAAATACTGCGCTCGCGGGAACGTACGTCAAAGAATTATTTCCATAACTATGCACAATGTTTCCTAACTTTGCCTAGAACATCGGAATAGAATGGTAAGATATCCACTTGAATGTATTAACGCTCTATTCACAATATATCTACGAAAACATACGTTCACAAAAATCCTGATATTTTTCGTAAAAATAGCGATATTCATAATTTCAACTTAAGAAATAAGGATGAACTGACCGTGCCCGGTAGTAGGCTCCGGAAAATAAACAGTTCGTTTAATAATACATGTGCGCTCTATTATAATAAATTACCTAAAGATGTATATGATATGTCCATTAACAGGTTCAAAACTTTTATAAAGCATAAATTGTGCAGTAAGGCGTACTATGACACTTCGTCTTACCTTAATGATAACAACCCTTGGACGTGACTTTAATTGCTCTATTTCAAATAATACTTTCAAATAATTGTAATATTGACCTTTGTGATCACATGAAAAAAAAAACCCCCATGAGTTTCTTGTGCTTTCTGTAGCGGCTTCGTTTGCCATTCGATCTACTACTTCATTACCACTATCACCTACATGTGCAGGTACCCATTGAATCTTCACATTCCTCCCGATATGTTATGCATCCGTATATAATTGATAAAAATCAGAATAATTGTCATCTATGAGTTGATCACTACTCTGTTTCAGTTCATGGCTTGAATAATGGTTTTTGGGTTCGCGAAGAGTTTCGATCCGATCGCACGATATAACGTCTGAGATGTCTACACCTACATATAACTAACCCATTGCCCACGAGAAAATAACTTCAAAGTAAAGCTACAGTGAACCGGTACTTCTCTAAAAGCATTATATGCAATCCACATTACTGGAGTCTTTTTCCTTTTCGAGTTATTGTTTTGTGATAATTCTTCCAATATATTATTAGTAAGGTCATTATTGAAATTAAGTGATTTACATTTAAATACAAATTCACCAGCTAAATACCATCGTCTAACATCTAAAGGTTGCAGAAATAACTCACTTTGCATAACATGGATCGGACTCGTCTTAATGAAACCTCAATGACTTTGTAGTCTCTTTAATTGTTCGGTATGACACTGCGCACTATCATTGAACAGAAAACTAGCATAGTGTAATCGAGTCCTAACGATTGCCACAAAGATGCCCCGTCAATGTTCAGGGTGTAGACCCTGAGCCACCAGCTAATACTTTTAGGATATTCTCCTTAATTTCATTTATGTGTTTGGCCCGTCTCAAAGATGTGTCTAGTCATAAACCTAAATATTGAACACGAGGCACTACCTCCAGATCAGTATTGTTATTTTTTAAATCAATCGAAACTCTTTTAAGTCCTTTGGTAAAAATGCAAGCTTTAGTTTTTGATGAGGATATCTCGAATCCCAGATGATTCAAGAGTTTATGAATAGCCGCTTGTATACATGTTCTACTAGCTGGAGTCTGTATTAACGTCATAATGATCACATCATTACCTATAATGATGTGATCATTATGACATTGTCAATATCAATAAAACATCCTACTGTAATTTAATTATTGCAAAAACCTTTTTGATTACTACCTTAACTTGACTGAAAGAATCCACTAACGACACTTTCACAATAAGTACCACTAAAAGTTATATAAACTGTAGAAGGCCAATACCCTCCCTGGAGACGATACGGGACAGGTCTAACAACAACATGGTGTTGTGTTCTATGTATCAAAGGAGCTAACTACATCGTTCTCTCGTTCCTTCAACTGGTCCGGCCGGACTCAAAGTCAAAGTCAAAGTCAAAAATCTTTATTCCTTTCAATGCTTAATACCTAGGTATAAGATCACATAGACACGTCTTAAAAACTAAGTTAGGATGTGTGCCTTCGGAACGCGCCCACCAATGAGAAGAAGGCACAAGAAACTCATGGGGGTTTTTTTTTTCATGTGATCACGCTCGCAAAGGTCAATATTACAATTATTTGAAAGTATTATTTGAAATAGAGCAATTAAAGTCACGTCCAAGGGTTGTTATCATTAAGGTAAGACGAAGTATCATAGTACGCCTTACTGCACAATTTATGCTTATAAAAGTTTTGAAATATCAGGATTTTTGTGAACGTATGTTTTCGTAGATATATTGTGAATAGAGCGTTAATATATTGATCTCTTTAAAATTTTCCCTAAGTGATTCAGTGATGAAGGCTGTATGTAGGTTACGTACGGTGAGGTGTACAGTTTACAAAAGACGCGGTATTTCATCGAGTCGGACACATCGTTATATTCCCCTGACGTGATATCGTCTTTCCTTTTAGTCAGTTTATTCGCCGGTATCCATATATCAAAGTTAAGAGATTATTCTATCCAATTTCAGTGAAACAAATCACAAAGTTAGTATCGGAATGATATTATAATAAATAATGCACGGTCTCTGCTCTCCGGTCTCTGGTGTCTGGTGTCCACTGTCCGGTCCATTCCCTGAGATAATGGC
Source organism: Idaea straminata (assembly GCA_951213275.1). Classification (NCBI taxonomy): domain Eukaryota; kingdom Metazoa; phylum Arthropoda; class Insecta; order Lepidoptera; family Geometridae; genus Idaea; species Idaea straminata. Next base: position 12,270,852 of record OX577865.1, read on the forward strand.
GAGAGTTATGTGTTGTAACAAGTTTACTCATACATTCATGTTACAGTGGCTAGTAGGTACGGTAGGTCGCGCCGGTCGCGTCGGCCGCGACGGTCGCGCCGGTACCTAGGACGTACGTAGAAGTAAGTACGCATTACGTATTATTATGATTACAATTAACGAATGTTCGATAAATATGAACCGATATAATTATTTAATAATGACGTTAATTAAAGCATATTGCGCGTTTAAATATATTAAATAAGGGTCTCCGCCGACTACACCGGAGTATATCCTGTATGACATATAGTTCAACCCTTCGAAACGGTGACATAACTTGGTTAGATTCAATGCAATTCAAGTCACTTTACCGGAATAGAAGCGGTAAGTAAGTATAAGCCGGTTTATGCGCCGATATCGGCCGGTACGAGCCGGTTGTACCGGAACGATCATAATATGAAGTAGGTATATAAGCAATAAACTTCCAATACAACAATTGTGAACGACAAGACACTACGTACGTACGTCTATGTATGTACTGCCACTGTAACACAGTCGTTATCGTTACAAGAAACGAGACAATCAACTTTATATTGTCGTTGACTAGCTGCGCGTCTCGCTGCTTGCTCACACAATACACGCGACGCGACGCGACGCGACGCGACGCGACGCGTATCCATAGTGCTGTATAAACAAACATATAGGTATGTATGTCCGTTTCATTCACATTGACTTGTCTTAACTTTAAATGAAGGAAGAAAGGAAAACGAGTGTGTACTTGCGACAGGTACCTGCTGGAAGGGAACGGAGTCTAGAGATGTTAGACGAAGCTGTGTTGCTAGAACCGTCTAGAACGGTGTGTCGGTCTACCGGCTTGGACCGGTTTTACTGCTCTCAAAGCCAATCTCAATCGTACGTACACCTACGTAGTGCATAAAATATTTGACTACTACATTGAGTATTGTACTATCCGAGTTATATACATATATTATATGTAAATATACTACCTATGTATGTACTAGTCGTTGTATGTTTAGTGTAACACATACCGCGCGTCCGTTCAGGCCGGTCGCGGTCCGGTCAGTAACCGTTCCGTACGCTATTATGTTTTTCCTTTGATCTCAGAAAGTTTACAATAGTTTGAAATAATTATGTGACGAATTTGCAATCAAACAGATGAATCGGAGGCCACCCCTTCCCGTCCACCACCCTGCAGTTACCATGGTAAATGGTTTATCAATCGAGAATTTAGGTATTTGATGGAGAATTTACAGGAACCAAACACGATACGGGCGGGAGATAGAGCGGGGCGAGGCGCGCGACTAGTACGATGACGTCATAACACTGTGGGATACACCCGGCCCGGCCCGGCCCGGCCCGGCCCGGCCCGGTAACAAACAATAAATTGTATAATATATCGAGACATGGCGGTGGCGGTGGCGGTATAGATGATGTACGTACAACGTGTTCCAACAAATACTAAGTAAGAGTATACTCACAGTACTCTAAGGTTGGGCGTGTTCGCGAAGCTGCGGTCCTCTATCCTCGTGATGCGGTTCCTCTTCAGTACTCTGTAACAACATTGTATATCATTATCGTGTCAAGTCTGCAGGCACCATGACACACGTCACGTCACGTATTGCGAGCGAGTCTCTCGTTCGTTTTATTTTACCTAGGTGTACTTACTGGCTAATAATGCATTCTTAGTGGAACCACACAAACCCTAAACTAGTGGGACCATAACGCCGGTAGGACTATGGGGCCGCCCGGCCGCCCCACTGGGACTATATGATAGTGGTGGAACCATTTATTGTAAATCACGTAGGTATAATTAATATATTAGTGTTAAATATAGCGATAGTTCTGTTATATAAATGTACGTGTGAAGTATGTATGTATGTATATTGTACATTATCTATGTACAGTTGTGTATGACATAGGTACATAGGTAAGTTGTATGTACTTGTACGTAGCTACGTAGGACACTATCCACCTGACGAGTCCGACTCCGGCTTACATCGATCGACAATCGTTTATTCTATTTTACAATGTTTTCGACCTAACGTCGCGTCGTCGCGTCGTCGTGTCGTCGTGTCGTCGTGTCGTCGTGTCGTCGTGTCGTCGTGTCGTCGTGTCGTCGTGTCGTCGTGTCGTCGTGTCGTCGTGTCGTTACAACTAAAACACTGTATAGGTATGTATTACTCAATATTATTGTATACAAACAACCTGAACCGAACTCGAGGGTGTTTGTGGCTCTCTTAGAGAGTGGTTCACTCGTACCGCGGACTATACGATCGCCCGATCGATACCGGCCCAGCCTGGTCAGCGAGTGTTAACTGACCCAGCCCAGTGGTCAATTCATTGGTAACAACGGGTTAAAACCTTCCCTTCTAGACCGACTAGTCCTACTAGTGGTAGTCTAGCTAGTACGGACGAGTCAATAGTAACAGTTTCGTACTGAGTGTAACAACGGAGTCGACGACGTCAAGTGTCCACCCCTATAGATGACACAGCTCACGGCTCGTAGACAGACGTCACCCCCTCTACGAGCGCGGCTACGACGTAGCGTTACGTGGGGGAGGAGCTCGTAGACGGTGTGTCTACGGTCTACGAGACGTGAGCTACGAACTGTAGTATAGGCCGCCTCACCGCTACCTATCGGCCATGATTGTCTACTATAACACAAAGTGTATGATTGTTACCATGATTGCGCAGCGCACATTTGTTATATGTCCGTCTGTCCGACATGGAGGTGGAAACAGTAGCGGTAGCGTACCGTAAACAAATACGAACCGAGTGATCGGCGAACGTGTGGATACGCATACAATCATGGCCGAACTTCCTTTGATGTTTGTCCGAAAAACCGACACAGCGGCGAATTTTGTTAACCACTTAGTTGACTAGTTTGATTTCGAGGAAATTAATTCCTTTCGAACTACTTTGACCAGAAGGTTTAACCGGCGGGAACGTACCGGTCACGGGCGAATACAGGCGCGTAGGACCTCTACACGGTCCACGATGGCCGATCGTGGAGAGGCCCCATCACATGTTTACTGACTGGTGGTAGCCTCTCTACGAGGGGAGACGTGGGGCGCAGGCCGGGTCCCTACTGTACTGTAGGCTTACCATACGTCCCGGTTTAAGATCCCTGTCCCGACGTCCCGGCGTCCCGGCCGGTTTACATTAACGTCCCGGCCAAGCTCGATCTATTGACGATCGGAGTAGGATGGAAGAATGCATCGTGGAAGCCTCGCCTAAGTGCAAACTTAACTTGAACAATCGAACATGACGTCATCACTACATAGTATAAAACAAAGTCGCTTTCTCTGTCCCTATGTCCCTTTGTATGCTTAAATCTTTGAAACTACGCAACGGATTTTGATGCGGTTTTTTTTAATAGATAGAGTGATTCAAGAGGAAGGTTTATATGTATAATAACATCCATTAAATAGTGGAGAAGTACTGTTATTTTTGAGGTTTCTAATGTGTTGTCGTAAATAATTACATTTTTTCCGCTTACATTGCAAACGCAGGCTGAACCCTACGAGTTTTATCAAAATAATGTACTAAGTATTGTACACATTGAAAAGGTCTACAGAAAAGTCTGTGATGGTATATGTCTATCTCTTATGGATAACCCACAATAACTTTTTTTTGTCATTTACTTTTTACGACAAATAATGGCTAATTTTCGAAGCGATTTTAACCAATACAGCTTTAATCCTCAACCAATTAAATACCTTGAATACATTGTTCATTTAATATAGATCTATATGGCCCTATACACCGTATGATTTAAGTGAATATTTTCGAAGATATTACAGATTTAAAAATTGCGGGACGTAGCGTTTGCGGCGGTACCGGCCGGCCGCCCGGTGCGGCAAAACAATGTAAAAAGTAAATAAGTAAAAATGTAGTGTATGAATTTAGATATTCCAAAGATAGCAGGAAATCTTCATGGTACATAGGCTGCACTAAAAGTATCGGGAATGGAATATTTCCACTGTTCCTGTCATATTTAAATCTTTTTAATTGAAAACTCCTTGGTTTTAAAAATCGAATACCATTTATTTATTTAAAAAAAGAATCTCGGTCTTGTCACAAGGTTTTGTCAAACTTGTTTAGCCGTTGAGAAAATGGAATTGACGCGAGAAAATTCAAGAGCGATGATTTATTATGACTTTCGAAGTGGTTTATCACAAAAACAGTGTGTTGACCGGATGATTTCTGCATTTGGTGATGAAGCCCCATCCAAAACCACAATTTATCGCTGGTTTGCTGAATTTCAACGTGGACGTGTCAAGCTCAGTGATGATCCCCGTCAAGGTCGTCCAAAAACTGCACTCACCCAAGAAAACGTTGATGCTGTGCGTAAGCTGATTGAGGAAGATCGACATGTAACATACCGCGAAATTCAGGCAACTTTAGACATTGGCATGAGTCAAATACAAATAATCTTGCATGAACAATTAGGTGTAAAAAAGTTGTTTTCCCGATGGATACCGCATTCGCTCCGTGAAGAGCAAAAAGTGGCTCGCGTTACTTGGTGCGTCAGAACTCTCGAAAGATTCCACGCAGGATCCTCAAATGCTGTATACAACATCGTATCAGGTGACGAATCCTGGATATACGCGTACGAACCCGAAACAAAAAACCAGTCACGAGTTTGGGTGTTCAAAAATGAGTTAAAGCCAACAAAAATTGTTCGTTCACGGAGTGTTGCAAAAAAAATGGTGGCCACGTTTGTCTCCAAAACCGGCCATGTTGTGACTATTCCTCTTGAGGGACAAAGAACGGTTAATGCAGAATGGTATGCTAGCATTTGTTTGCCACAGGTCGTTTCTGAACTCCGTAAAGAGAACTGCAGCCGCCGCATCATCCTCCATCACGACAATGCGAGTTCTCACACCGCGAACAGAACAAAAGAGTTTTTAGAGCAAGAAAACATAGAATTATTAGACCATCCGCCGTACAGCCCCGACCTAAGCCCTAATGATTTCTATACTTTCCCTAAAATAAAGAATAAATTGCGTGGTCAGAGATTTTCATCACCTGAAGAAGCTGTGGACGCCTACAAAACGGCCATTTTGGAGACCCCGACTTCCGAATGGAATGGTTGCTTTAATGATTGGTTCCATCGTATGGAAAAATGTGTCAAATTTCGCGGAGAATACTTCGAAAAGCAATAAATACATTTTTAAATAGTAATGTTGTGTCACTTCCTTGATTCCCGAAATTTTCAGTGCCGCCCTCGTATAGGGAAAGGGGGATTGTTTTACTCCAAATTTAACGCGTGCGGGCCACGGGCAGTAATGAATAAATCAAAACTACTGAATCGATTTTAATCACATAGTCTATATATTTTATACCCGTGCGAAGCCGGAGCGGGCCGCTATGTTTTTATATACAACGTTCACAGTTTTTCTGTAGTGCATTTAGTATCAGCATTGCACCCGTGCGAACCCGGGGCGGGTCGCTAGTGTTATGATAAAATTAAGCACAAATATAAAGTAAGCGTGGGCAAATAATAAACCTGGGCAAATTCGAGTTGTTTGTATAAATTGTACTTTATCTCGTTTTTTTTTTTGGGGAAAAAATTACATTTATTAATAGGTATATTTTCTGTTCTTCGTAATTTTGATTGCACAATAAATATAAAAAACACAAATGAGGCGAATAGCAAAACGAAAATGAGCCTCTTCCTTTTTGCGCCCCGGTGTGTTATGGTAAGCCTACAGTCCCCCAGTCAACAACAAGGCTCACACACACACACACACACACTACACCTATACTGTTAGTGTTACAATGTCTTCAAGTCAAACAAGATTGTCAGATTTTACTCGAGTTCATGTTTAAAGCCTTTCGACTCATTGATTTATTAGATAAATGTAATGCCAGTAATAACATATCCAATAATAGTAATATAAGAAGTGTACGGGGGTGGCTCTACGTTACATACAGTATTATATTATCTCAGTGAATGTCTTCTACTCCAGTACCTACATATAAAGTCCGTGGTTTTCACAATATATCTATACTTAATATATATATATTTATATAATAAATATTATAAAGCTGAAGAGTTTGTTTGTTTGTTTGAACGCGCTAATCTCAGGAACTACTGGTTCGAATTGAAAAAATCTTTTTGTGTTGAATAGTCCATTTATCGAGGAAGGCTATAGGCTACTTTTTATCCCGAAATTCCCACGGGATCAGGAGTTACCGTGGTGTCGGTAAAACCGCGGAGCGCTGCTAGACTAAATAAACTTAGATTACATAACATTAGCGACGTGTATGATTGGATGATTCCTTTACAAATTGTTTGTAATGGGTCCATGACAAATATGAATATAATTTGAAGTATTCTTACATTAACTCCCGATGGGTCCATGAGATTTAACAAATGTACGTCAGAAAAAACCAAATCATCTCAATATCATATCAATAAAAAACCAAATCATCTCAATATCATATCAATAAAAAACCAAATCATCTCAATATCATATCAATAAAAAACCAAATCATCTCAATATCATATCAATAAAAAACCAAATCATCTCAATATCATATCAATAAAAAACCAAATCATATCAATATCATATCAATAAAAAACCAAATCATCTCAATATCATATCAATAAAAAACCAAATCATCTCAATATCATATCAATAAAAAACCAAATCATCTCAATATCATATCAATAAAAAACCAAATCATCTCAATATCATATCAATAAAAAACCAAATCATCTCAATATCATATCAATAAAAAACCAAATCATCTCAATATCATATCAATAAAAAACCAAATCATCTCAATATCATATCAATAAAAAACCAAATCATCTCAATATCATATCAATAAAAAACCAAATCATCTCAATATCATATCAATAAAAAACCAAATCATCTCAATATCATATCAATAAAAAACCAAATCATCTCAATATCATATCAATAAAAAACCAAATCATCTCAATATCATATCAATAAAAAACCAAATCATCTCAATATCATATCAATAAAAAACCAAATCATCTCAATATCATATCAATAAAAAACCAAATCATCTCAATATCATATCAATAAAAAACCAAATCATATCAATATCATATCAATAAAAAACCAAATCATCTCAATATCATATCAATAAAAAACCAAATCATCTCAATATCATATCAATAAAAAACCAAATCATCTCAATATCATATCAATAAAAAACCAAATCATCTCAATATCATATCAATAAAAAACCAAATCATCTCAATATCATATCAATAAAAAACCAAATCATCTCAATATCATATCAATAAAAAACCAAATCATCTCAATATCATATCAATAAAAAACCAAATCATCTCAATATCATATCAATAAAAAACCAAATCATCTCAATATCATATCAATAAAAAACCAAATCATATCAATATCATATCAATAAAAAACCAAATCATCTCAATATCATATCAATAAAAAACCAAATCATCTCAATATCATATCAATAAAAAACCAAATCATCTCAATATCATATCAATAAAAAACCAAATCATCTCAATATCATATCAATAAAAAACCAAATCATCTCAATATCATATCAATAAAAAACCAAATCATCTCAATATCATATCAATAAAAAACCAAATCATCTCAATATCATATCAATAAAAAACCAAATCATCTCAATATCATATCAATAAAAAACCAAATCATCTCAATATCATATCAATAAAAAACCAAATCATCTCAATATCATATCAATAAAAAACCAAATCATCTCAATATCATATCAATAAAAAACCAAATCATCTCAATATCATATCAATAAAAAACCAAATCATCTCAATATCATATCAATAAAAAACCAAATCATCTCAATATCATATCAATAAAAAACCAAATCATCTCAATATCATATCAATAAAAAACCAAATCATCTCAATATCATATCAATAAAAAACCAAATCATCTCAATATCATATCAATAAAAAACCAAATCATCTCAATATCATATCAATAAAAAACCAAATCATATCAATATCATATCAATAAAAAACCAAATCATCTCAATATCATATCAATAAAAAACCAAATCATCTCAATATCATATCAATAAAAAACCAAATCATCTCAATATCATATCAATAAAAAACCAAATCATCTCAATATCATATCAATAAAAAACCAAATCATCTCAATATCATATCAATAAAAAACCAAATCATCTCAATATCATATCAATAAAAAACCAAATCATCTCAATATCATATCAATAAAAAACCAAATCATCTCAATATCATATCAATAAAAAACCAAATCATCTCAATATCATATCAATAAAAAACCAAATCATATCAATATCATATCAATAAAAAACCAAATCATCTCAATATCATATCAATAAAAAACCAAATCATCTCAATATCATATCAATAAAAAACCAAATCATCTCAATATCATATCAATAAAAAACCAAATCATCTCAATATCATATCAATAAAAAACCAAATCATCTCAATATCATATCAATAAAAAACCAAATCATCTCAATATCATATCAATAAAAAACCAAATCATCTCAATATCATATCAATAAAAAACCAAATCATCTCAATATCATATCAATAAAAAACCAAATCATCTCAATATCATATCAATAAAAAACCAAATCATCTCAATATCATATCAATAAAAAACCAAATCATCTCAATATCATATCAATAAAAAACCAAATCATATCAATATCATATCAATAAAAAACCAAATCATCTCAATATCATATCAATAAAAAACCAAATCATCTCAATATCATATCAATAAAAAACCAAATCATATCAATATCATATCAATAAAAAAGAAAACTTGAGAGGTGTCAAGGGACACCCGGATGGAACGAAGTTTCTTTCGATTAATTACTGAAGGAATTGTAATAAACTCAAAAAGTGTCGTTACAACTTTTGGTCTAGTTTTTTCCGTCTAGCCCCCTTTCATATAGATAAGAAACTTCGTTCCAACAAATAAATAAATGACGTAGCATATACGTAACGGCGCGACGCCGCCGCGGCCGGCGCGGACGTGCGAGCGGACAACCTTCGGTCGGAGATAGGAGAAGAAGAAAGCAAGATAACTGGTAGCTCAGAGAGTGGACGCTCCGGGCAGTGCGGGGGGCCGTGCGGGGGGAGGGGTGGTATAGAAGCACCTCGTTATCTCCAGCCATATGCAGTCAGGTCGTCTAACGTTATACCACTCGCTCGTCTACTCTCTGCAAATAACGACCCCCCTCTACCACTGTCCCAGTTGTCACCGGGGCACGGGGGCGGGGGGGGGGGGGGGGGGGGGTCCCAGTTGTCCCTCCCTGCGAGCGATATATTATCACTTGTACCCCTATAGTTTACTGTAAGTACGTACATCCTGTGATTTTATCGCGACTTTGTGATGTTTACTCGACTTGACAAATGTTGTCTATGTCAGCAACATTGTGTGATATGTTGGCTGACAACAATGTTGTTTGTTGTTTACAACGCGACTCAGTATTATAGCTGACATTGCAGGTATATTGTATTATATTCATATTTCATTATAATATAAGTAATCGACGTGTCGATACATAGATGTGGAGAAGTGGTAGTGCACCAGTTGAACATGATGGTGCGTCAACAAGCCGTGGCAGCTACCACCTACCACCGGCTAGCACACGGAAACAATACGTTACGTTGCGTGATATCGAAGGACACTAGAGGAGACTAGAGGAGGTCGCGGAGTTTACGGAGATGTGAACAACAAATCACAACTGGTAACAAAGTATTACAACTGTCTCATATATTAAAGGAACGCGACGCCACGCCACGTCCGCGCCACGTCCGCGCTGTGTGCGGGTGTGCGGGTGACGGTGTTCGACCTCATTACTCTGCTCTAAGATACTGCAAAAAAATACCATGTTCGTATAAAAGTGTCGTTTGGAATATATATCATTGTTTGTGTGTGATGTGTGTGTGTGTATGTGTGTCGCCGCCGCCTCGCCCGCGCCACACGTCCGCGCCACTCTGTCAGCTTTGTGACAAGGGCTGTCACAAGTGACAACGACAACGAGCCGGTCACGAGGGGAATGTACCTTTTCAGTTCCGATCGAATCTATAGCATCTATAGTACCGCACTTTAGCGATACCATGATATACCTACATAATACAACATTGAATATACACTTATTTCACTGATAGACGACAACACTAAGTATATTATTGTCTCTTAAATATCTACCTGTATAAAATAATAATATTATAAATAATAATAAATAAATAAATATTACAGGACATTCCACACATCGCCACCTAGCCCCAAGTTAAGTAACTACACTTGTGTTATGGGTGCTAGACAACGGACATATTACTTATATACTTTTATTTTGTAAATACATATATTATATATTGATAATACATTTCACCACAGACGAATATCTAAGCATAAATACTTGTCTGAGGCGGGAATCGAACCCGCAACCCTGTGTTTGGCAGTCCGGCATGGTGACCATTGTGCCAACTGGGTCGTCAAATATAAATATTGTTGCTTCGATTTATTTTATTTTCATACCCTTAGCAAAGCCCCTAGTTCTTCGCGACAGTCGAGGGCGGGGTGGGGGGGGGGGGAGTCGGGGGGCGACACGTGTCGACTGACGAATGGCTGCTCGTAAAATCACTTCGTCTTACGTAGGTAGGTACGGGAAAAAAATACGTAATAATATCACAGAGTAGGCAATATGTGTGCATAAATATTTTATGTATGTTGTTTATTGGTTGTAAATACTTCAGTCACCTCGTTAATATATTGCCGTTGACTGACTGACTGTGTCGCACCTAGCGCCCCCCCGCGCCCCGCGCCCCACGCCCCGGGCGGGCGGAGCGGTCAGCGACCCCGCGTCGCCGTGCAGGGCTACCGGCGAGCGGCGGGCGGCGGCTGACACTACAAATCTCATTTATTTAAATAACCAAAACATTTGTAACGTGCCAAAACCTCGTGTACAGACATCATTCATCTTTTATATTTATAATATACCTACCTGCCATATGTTTCTAATGTAAATCAATATCGTACCGCGATATTCTACTGTTCATACTATACTATACCTACCGCTATACGATTCTAATATGTACTTATGCGTTTTTCTTATGAAATGTCAGTCAGTGTGTCAGACTGTGACTCTAAGAGGAATCCGCTCAAATTCATCCCTCCAAAAAGAACTCACTGCAGTTCGAATCGACCCCATAACTAAAAGTTCTTGGGCGATTCACATCGCGGTCCGAACCGCTCGCGGTGCGAAACGACTAATGATCCATTTTTTGAACGCCACCATTACCGTAATTACCGTACAGGGGCTCACACCGGCGCGGCGTACACCGGCGCGGGCGGCTCGGGACCGGGCAGTTGCCATCGGTACATTTATTGTCTACTAGATGTCCCGGCTAACGTTGTTTTGCCATAAAAAAATAGGTGTTCGATTAACAAACCTATCGAATGTACACAGAAAGTTTCATACAAATCGGTTCAGCCGTTAAGGTGAACATAGGTAACTAACACCGCGACACGAGAATTTTATATATGTAAGTGATGGAATTAGATTAATTATTATAGCTACTTATAATTAATATTGTGATTAATTATAATTACGAAGCCGTGCTCCCGACCGCACAGACCGATGTATTCCGAAGATATTAAATTAAAATGAAAGTAATATAAAGTATAATTAGTATACAAACAAATCAAGGGCGGCCGCGGACGGAGCCTGCTTCGACGTCAATTACCCATTAACGAACCTTAACAAAGACTTTTATATTATACTTTAGGGGAGGAGGCGGACAAATTGACCACAACTCAATTATAAACGTTATTTATACTGATTCCCTGGCGAAATAATGAGATCTTTATGATATATTGGATGCTGCGAGTGAAGGGGATCATTACGGTCCGTCGTCGTCGGTGTGGTGTACCCGGACCGCCCGCGCCCGCGCACCCCGGGCGTGGGTCCGACACGTCGCCCCGGCGTCCGATGTGACAACACCCTTATTTATGAGTCTACAACTACGAGTAGAACAATCTTATTGAATTTTCTCATTAATTAAAAATAGAAAACGAAATGGTTAGATATTATACACGGACTAGCTTTTGCCCGCGACTTGGTCCGCGAAGAAGTCGAAAATAGTTCTAACGGGAGTTTTAATTGGTTTCAACTCTGATATATTTATGTGGGTTTTACTCTGATATATTACCAAAATAGATAGGTTGGTTTAATTAAATATTCTTTTATATTTGTCTCAGATATCTGTGTAGCAAGCAAACACGAACGTCACAGATTACATAATAGTATAGCATACTTTTTATCCCGATATTCCCACGGCATCACGACTTATGCTGGTCAAACCGCGGTGCGCAGTTAGTTTTGAATCTATACTAATATTATAAAGCTGAATAGTTTGTTTGTTTGTTTGAACGCGCTAATCTCAGGAACTACTGGTTCGAATTGAAAAAATATTTTTGTGTTGGATAGTCCATTTATCGAGGAAGGCTATAGGCTACTTTTTATCCCGAAATTCCCACGGGATCAGGAGTTACGGGGGTAAAACCGCGGAGCGCTGCTAGTATGAAATAATTCGCATATTTTACTAGCAGCGCTCCGCGGTTTCACCCCCGTAACTCCTGATCCCGTGGGATCCGCGGAGCGCTGCTAGTATGAAATAATTCGTATATTTTACTAGCAGCGCTCCGCGGTTTCACCCCCGTAACTCCTGATCCCGTGAGAATTTCGGGATAAAAAGTAGCCTATAGCCTTCCTCGATAAATGGACTATCCAACACAAAAAGATTTTTTCAATTCGAACCAGTAGTTCCATAGATTAGCGCGTTCAAACTACCAAACAAACTATTCAGCTTTATAATATTAGTATAGATAGATAACCAAAATGTTCTAGTTCCTTCTAGTCCTTACCATTTCGAATTCTACGTCCCTAAACATGTGTCAAAATACAATGTAGGTAAGTTAAAAGGAGTATTGATATCAACTTCGAAGCAAATCACCCTGAAAATAACTTCCAACTCCTTTTTAACCCCGTTAGGGGATGAATTTCAATAAAATACGAAACACGTGTTCCATCAATTCTGTTAAAGAATGTTTATGCAAAATTTGAAGTAGATTGGACCAAGGAATCACATTGTACCATAAAACTTTCCCCCCCATTTTCACCCCTTTTACGGAATTTCTAAAAATCCTTTCTTATCGGATGCCTTCGTCATACAAAGAACACACCCTCCAAGTTTCAGGTCTCTACGATCAGCGGTTTAGGCTGTGCGTTGATCCGTCAGTCAGTCATTCAGGACAAAGTATTTTATATGTAGGTATAGAATAGTAGGTAGGGTAGGATAAGGTAAGGTAGGTACACACTCAATATAAGTATTTGTATTTTGTATACTTTCTATTCCTGACTCAAGATATTAAATTGTAGTGATCACTCGTATATGGCTTACAAACAAAGTAACTCCGTCGTCGGTTAGATCGGCCTTGATTCAATATATCTTGCGAGGGTTTTACATTATATAGTAATATAATTATTCTAAGGTTACCTTAATAAATGTATAGGTACAAGGCGGGGGTCGGCGGGGTCGGTGGGGGCGGTGTGGGGCGGTGAAATGAAAACATAAAGCGAGATCTCATTTGCGTAGATTGTATTCACAATATGAGAAGACGAAGCATCAAAGTAATGAAGTTATAAACCTACCATCGACAGAGGACCGACTACCACCGACTACCACCGACACATGGCCGACACCGAACCACGATCTAACTCCTGTCCTCTGTCTGTCACCAGGATCTCATGAACCGTGATAGTTAGACAGTTGAAATTTTTACATATAATTTATTTCTGTTGCCGGAGGTCGCCATAACAACAAATACTAAAACAGAAAAAAATAAAGTGAAACCCGTCGTGCGCTACTCCGACTCGCACTTGACCGGTTTTTCCATGAATTAAAATGAAGATATGATGAGTGATTAAGTTAAATGTGTTGTGTTGTGATCTTGTCTATTACATTCAGTTATATTATGTAAGTTGTTTATTTGTTGGTATAATTATATAACGCCGCGCGTCGTGTCCGCGTCACGTACACCGTACACGGCACGGCGAGTGTACCACGTACCACGTGTCACCTGTCTACTGTTTACATTCAATATTCCAGCAACATTCACCCACATACATACACACATACATACATACATAGGTACATATTGCAATAATTCTAAGCTAGATATAAAAGCTATGATCATACTCTGCTTAGAATAATATAACACATAGGTAGGTACATGTAGGGATGCGTCGACGAAGTAATATAACACATAGGTACATGTAGGGATGCGTCGACGAAGTAATATAACACATAGGTACATGTAGGGATGCGTCGACGAAGTAATATAACACATAGGTACATGTAGGGATGCGTCGACGAAGTAATATAACACATAGGTACATGTAGGGATGCGTCGACGAAGTAATCGTTAGTGTATTATTGTGTACTTATCTCTTCTTTGTTACCACATATACACCTGATATTGTATAGTTTCAATTCATATATTAACTTAAAAAACGCAATACGATACGATATCCGCACTATGCCTATATTACCGACAAGGTTACCTATGTCTGTCTGCGGTAAGTATATAATACACAATCTACTTCAATGAATGAAGTATCGCGGGCGGCCTCGCGCGTCTCGTGCGTCTCGCTCGTGTCGGTCGCGCGAAGCCAACACAACCAGTAAACAGGAAGAGTAACTTCGTCGTCATCGTCGTATGTAAATGAGTACACTTGATTCCGCTATAATATAACATATCAATTAAACGAATTGACTTGTTTATTATGTTTGTGATAAGTACAGATTCGTCGAGGGCCGCGTGTCGTGTTGTGAGGGTCGCCCGCCGAATATTGAAACGCGAAACACTGTCGTAATCGCTCCCGCATCAAGGATTCTCCAATTCTCGTAAATGGCATCATTGAAATTACGTTGCAATATCGTTTCGATTGTATTCCGATTGCAATACTCAAAATATCATCAAAGTCAGCTTTTGGTTTTCTCAGAAATATTTTGTAATCGAAATGCAATCGGAATGATATTGTTGCGATGTTATATGATCTATATTATTTACGATAATTGGCCTTTAGACGTAAGTATGGAGAATCTAAATACCGGAAGCATTTCCACCCGTCCATTCGATATCTGGAAAAGTGGAACTCTAGTGAGGAGTCGAATCTGTTTATTAAACAACATTATCCTGTATGTTTGTGTCGATCGAAAGTGTAGCCACAATGTGGCACGATGTGGCACAACCCACAATATAGGTACCTACAAGTATAAACGAACAAGTTTGATTGAGTTTCATCTTATATCACCTAAGTATATTTGTGTGCAGCTAATCGATAGTCTTATACTTATAGAGATCAATTCCTGGAAACAAGTGGTGGTGTGTGGGTGTGGGTGTCTGTCTGTGGCATCGTAGCTCCCGAACGGATGAACCGATTTCAATTTAGTTTTTTTTGTTTGAAATGTGAATTAGTCGAGAGTGTACCGAATCGGCTGAACCGATTTTGATCAAACATAGCTAAGAAGCTATGTTTGATCAAAATCGGTTCAGCCGTTTGAAAGTTATGAGCGATAAAAGTCAGGATTAATAACTGAATGTTAGTAGATATGCTCGAGTGAGATATCAAATGAAAGAGCATGATTTGTACGTTACAAATAGTTATGTTTGATCGAAATCGGTTCAGCCGTCTGAAAGTTATGAGGGATAAAAGTCAGGATTAAAAACCGAATGTAAGTAGATATGCCTGAGTGGAGTATAAAAATGAAAGGGCATGATTTGCACAATACAAATAGCTAATTAAAAAGTCCCTCCCTACAAAAAGGATGAAATTAAAAATTTAAAAAACCCCCGTCACAAAATAATAAAAATAGTATGAACGTAAAAAGCCTAAAACAAGCAAAAATCTTATTAAAAAACCCTACAAAAATAAAAAAAATAACCCCGAAATTATGACCTTATATACGTAAGTACATCTGAATGTTTAAATATAATCGCGTCGGGGGACCGCTCTTTCCTAAAAACACCTTCATAAATGATAATATTAAAATACTAGCTGCGCCCGGTTTCACCCCCGTAAGTCCTGATCCCGTGGGAGTATTGAGATAAAAAGTAGCCTATGTGTTAATCCAGGTTTCCAGCTATCTAAATACCGAGTTTCATCGCAATCGGTCCGGTAGTTTTTGCCTGAAGGAGTAACAAACATACACACACACACACACACGCACACTCAAACTTTCACATTTATAATATTAGTAGGATATTTAGAACCAACCAGATCGCAGACAAATTTCTGAGCATAAATACTTGTCTGAGACAGGAATCGAACCCACAACCCTGTGTTTGGCAGTCCGGCATGGTGACCATTGTGGCAACTCGGTCGTCAAAACAGAGTGCAGTTAATTACCCTTGAACTTATTACTTAAATAGCTGCGCCCCGCGGTTTCACCCGCGTAAGTCCCGATCCCGTGGGAATATCGGGATAAAAAGTAGCCTATATTATGTTAACCCAGGCCTCTAGCTATCTACATACCGAATTTCATTGCAATTGGTTCAGTAGTTTTAGCGTGAAGGAGTTACAAACACACACACACATACACACACACAAACTTTCAC
Organism: Idaea straminata; assembly: GCA_951213275.1. Taxonomy (NCBI): domain Eukaryota; kingdom Metazoa; phylum Arthropoda; class Insecta; order Lepidoptera; family Geometridae; genus Idaea; species Idaea straminata. Next base: position 12,287,558 of record OX577865.1, read on the forward strand.
ATTAATAATATTAGTAGGAAGTAGGATAGGATACTCTTCAAAGATCTTATACTTACAATCATCAACAAATATATTTCGAAAAAGATTATTACAGGATTTTATGTTGATAAAAAACTCTATGGCCCATAACTCATTAATAGGTACCAACTCTTAACATCTTACACACGTGATAACTTTTAAACGAAATATCCGATTGAGATGAAACAAAAAGTATTTTACTTCTACATAAATACTCTTGATAACATAATGCTTAATTTTGATAAAGATTTAATATTACGATACATATTTAACATAGTTTTTTCTTCAGACGATTAAATAATTATTTTGAACACAAAATCGGTTATTGTGATTAAACCATGATAGCTAGATATATGTTCTCGCGGACTTTTTTGTAGGTCTTAATGGGATCTACAAACCCGTAGTACATGCAGCGCACGCAAAAATAGGTTTTCGATTTTACACCTTGTGTTACAAAATAGCAATTTTATTACGGTTCCCTAATATTGGAAAAAAAAAACATAGCCTATAGCCGCCTATAGATAAATGGACTACCCAACACTGAAAGAATCATTTAAATCGGACCAGTAGTTCCAGAGATTAGCGCGTTCAAACAAACAAACAAACTCTTCAGCTTTAGTATAGATTAACGAAAATGTTAAAGTAAGTATTAAGAATTGCAAGTGAAACTACTTAAAAACTAAATACATACACAATAATACACAACTTAACTATCCAAATAGAGCGGTCCCACGACGCGACAATATTAAATCAAAAAAATTCAGATGCACTTACGTAGGGTCATAATTTCGGGGTTATTTTTTTCTTTTTGTAGGGTTTCTTTTAATTGTTTTTCTTGCTTGTTTTAGGCTTTTTACGTTCATACTATTTTATTATATTGTGACGGGGGTTTTTTTTAATTTTAAATTTAATTTTTTGTAGTTTTTTGTAAGGACCGGACACGCAACGCAATTCCTTCCAGCATTGTTCGCTATCTGTTATAGTTTAGGATATAGCCCTGAAGGGCCACGTACCTACTCGACTCAACCAACCTGTATACTTACTGTATACTTATATAGTTTATAGTTTATTTATTTGTCAAAAAGTATTTACATTGCTTATTTATACGTGTGCCAAAAAACCTACATAGGTTTGTCATGACACTTTCATTCGTCACATAAATAAGTACTCGACAACTAGGTATTAAATTATAAAACTACCATCAACAAAGATAAAATTAAAATGAAACATTTCTCCTCGCTCGTATTGCGCCTTCTCGTATTACAAGTCGCTCGGTTGCAGGTGTTAGATAGGGACAAAACTAGGCTAAACTTACCTACTTAATATCGATAGTTGTATCTACGTATAAAGGTATAGCTGTATCAATGTACGTCACTTTGTTCAACGAATTATAGAAAGTTACTTGAATATTATTGAACTTTCTCTTTACCGACATAGATAGATACTTACCTCCAAGTACTCAACTATAAAGTACGTGAGTACGAGCCATATTTCATAATATGTGCTTTGGTCACTTGTATCTTGTACTTGTAGGTAAGCTTGTAGCACATACAGCTTGTCATTGTCTACCCACCTCGCTCACACACACGTGCTGCGGGCTGCAATACATTGCATTGTGCCGTCTATTCAAGCTACACCATCCATGTCAGATAGGTCGGTACCTACGAGTACTCTACTCTACCGCCCGCGCCCGGCGAGAACGGTCCGACTCCGACGACGTCTCTTATCGATGACTATATATAATAGAGTAGAGTACGGTCCATCGACTCTACTCAACTCTACCTCGGTATAAGAAAGGCAACAAATAATAAGTTGTTGGCATGGGACGGCCAACACCCCTAGCGCCTATGTTATAGACTAACTAGACATAAGCTCCGTCCTCCTGTCCGCTCTCGGAGGTTATGTACCTACCTACCTGTCTATGTATGTATGTATGTATGTATCGTACTCTTTACTGTTATACTAGTTACTATATAGTTTATATTACATACTACAGGTACATAGAGGGTGGCCCGTCATTAATAGATAAGCGGACACTGTACCGGTTCAGGAATATATATAAGTTATGCTCTATAAAAGTCTCTCGGTTTCCGAGATATCCGCCATTATTTTTTATAATTTCACTCCCTTCTCCATGCTATTCAGTGCTAAAACTGCAAATGAAGGAATTTTTCCAATCCGTTTTTTGAAATGGTATTTCAAGATAAATGTGCTTTCGAATGCAAACAATTATTTTTATGACACATCAACATTTTTTTGTAAACTATCTACACAATGTACACGAACTTTATGATTTTTTAAACCTGAACTTTAACCTTTCCCGGTGTAAAAAAATGTGTGGTCACTCAAATATCCAATTAAAAAAATTGCTTATTTCATTGAGATTCTGAAATGGTATAATATGTGGTATTGCTGTGCAAAGCTCCGTATGTTGATGCAAGTAAGTGCGGGCGGGAGCGTAGAGCAAGTAGGCGATGCAAATAACATAACCTTAACTAGAGGTCGAAGAGAGAGAACTCGCTCGCAATGAGGACACGCGGCCTGCGCCCGCGCATACCTCGACGCGCATATGTACAGCATGTACCGCACACCGCACCTACCTACCTACTAGCCTACTACTATACCTATTATATGTTATGGTATATGGAACAGGTTATTTTTTATATGTACCTACTTATGCGCACCTTATGTTCGTTTCATGGTTGTAATGTATGGTAATGTGTGTGTGTGTGTGTGTGTAGTATATACTCACAGTGTATGTAGAGCAGGTAGCGGCGGGAGCGAGGAGTCCCCCAGCTCCGTGATCAGGTTCCCCGCCAGGTTCCTGTAACAACAACAACAACGGTACATACGTATTGTACGTGGTACGTACACGGTGACGTCACACCTCAGTAGACGTGACGTGGTCGGAGCAGTGAGCCGAGGGACGCTACGGACGTGTACGTGACGGTATATACATATACTCCCTCCTACACTACACGTATCTATTACATGCTAACTCCAGACCAGGTTACAGACAGACGGTATACAATAGTCCGACGAGACGTGACGTGACGTGACATGGTGCGGTGCGTGACTATAACAGTTCGGTCACAACTCAACGTTATCTCGCTCGTTTTACTTATACTACCTATACACAGGTAGTAGGTATAGATGAAGGCGAGCCTTTCGTGGTTATAATTCAACAACGATAAGGGGTTAACTGCTGCAGGACAGGGCAGGTGGACAGGCGGGCTGGTCCCGGTAGGTCCACGCGACGCGACACTACATGGGACACTCACACACACTATACAGGGTGTTCCGTAATCACCATTTATCGGGTACCTACGGGTAGAGGACACTGTGCCGGTTCACAAAAATAAAGTAATAATTTCTCGGTTTCCGAGATAATCGGCATTTTCGAAATTAAACCCTTGTCCGTACGTTTTGGTCCCGAAACTGTAACTGAATTATTCCAATCTGTTTTTGGATAGTATTTCTAGATAGGTGTGTTATCCAATCTAAACTATTATTTAAACGAAATAAGCAAAAGGTTTTTTTTTAATTTAAATTTAACTCAAACGTCATGTTTTATTTTTTACCTAAACTTTTCGCGGTGTAAAAAAATTTAGAGACACCCTATCAAGACAATCAATCGTAAGGTACCAACTGACGTAGCTTACTCTACGTGTGTGTGCTGTCCAGTGTTTAGAGCTAGGCTAGGATATGTGTCTCTACCCCCCCCCCCCGTGGGTTCCCGCCTTGTCGTGGCGGGGGGGCTTAGTAACCGTGGCCTTGCCGACCGCGGTGAAGCCAAGAGGAACCCAGGGCCAAGCCAGGCTGGAGGAGCTGGCTAGCCCGAGAGGGACCACTCCACCGACTTCCCCGCAAAGTCCGGTGTGAGCGGTACGAGAGGTAGGTCGCAGTGCTGTATGGGCGGTACTGCGGCTGAGGCGGGTTGCGGTGTAGTATGAGCTGCACCGCAACTGAGGAGTAAGGGCGGCGGGAGAAGGTTGCCGGTATTGCGGTGAGCCGTTTCCCCTACCTTCCGTGGCCCTGACGGGGCCGCCACCGTTAGATGGCGGACGCGGTGGGGTCGCAGAGGAAGAGGACTGTCGGTGTGTCGTTGCCGCTTTCCCTGTCCTCTGCGACCGGAGTGGTCGTCCAGACATGGGGCTGTCTGGCGTCCATCCGCTTGGTCCCCGAGAAGGAGGTTGCGACGTGCCACGTGCTCTGGTGCGTCGCAACAAGGGGGGAGGGGCGAAAGCCTCGTAAGAGGAGGGTCCTCACGAACAAATGCCGTCGGGGCTGCTGGTGAACGCGAAAGCGATGCCGGTAGCCCCTACAATAGGCCGCGATCAAGACGGAGTACCCTGGGGTTTTAGTCGGTTGGAGCCCGACATAACCACTTCGTTGGCCCCAACAACGGAGTGGTACCCGACCGGGTTTCCCCAGGACAAAAAAAAAGGATATGTATCTCTAACTGATGTATGTCGCGTCCTCCTCGCATGATATATGTCACTTACAACGGTACATTATATAGGCATATAATACTTAGTTCACTAGCTACCTACCTAGCTATCCATACGCTACACGCTACACGCTACAGGTTCGATATGAAGCAGTTCGTTGAACTGAAGCTAGTTAAATACCTAGTTACATAATCGAGCTATAGTTCGTGTCGGTCGTTGTTACGAGTACCTTGCTACCATTGGACCGCTCCGATATTGTCGAGCGGGTGTCACTCAACTTTATACAGAATACTACTTGCTAGGTTGTACTTTACTATAACATATTATATAAGGTAAACCTGTGTACATACATCCTGCCTGGTGCTGGTGGTAGTAGGTACACGTCTCACCGCATACTTATAGTCATAACGTGGCCCTGTAGTATCTACTATTTAAAAATTCAGCCTGTATAAAGGGATCGGAAGTGAATCGATCGTAAAATGAGCTTCTAGGATATTATATGAATGTGTCCTTCACCTCGCCTCGCTGGAGTCTATATTAGGAATACTAGGTTGCAATAACGGCCGTCTCTACGCCCGCCTCGGCCTCCGCCCCGCGACGTGGGACGGGGCGGAGACGCCCGCTAACTGGCCTGAAGCGCGTCGCGTCGGAGGTTCCTATTCTAATCGAACGTTACTTGTTTTTGTGTTTGTTTGTGTACTGACTGAGTACGTTTGTTTGTTTCATTCGATATACATTCATCTCTAATGACGTTTACGAAGGATGAAGAATATCGAGCTCAACTTATTTGTCGACAAATATATAAAATGTTTTACACAATCGTAGCGTTTACAGTGAGAAAGGAAACTAGATAGTTTAACAAGTTCCTGCGGGAACTGGGTCAGCTCTGTCCCACGACGACGTGCGACGCGAGGGCAGGGGAGGGGGGGGGGGGGCAGCAGCTATCCGATGCACTCGCGGCAGATAACGTTACCAACTGAGAGGATATTATTTTCGGTATGGAGTTGCACAACACGTGCGTTCGACGCGCGTGCATGTGTGTGCGTGTGATGCTCTCATCGATCGAGAGTCTGTGTGTGTGTGTGTGTGAGTGCATCGGTCGCCGCAACACGCCCGGTCGATACACGCACACCCGACGCTCGACGCTCGCCGCTTACAGAGCACAATGCCCTGGAAGCTTCTCTCTATAGACACGACACCGGACGCCGGACGACACACGACGACCGCGACGCAGAGATTTCGTTTCAGATTATTGCAATACCCGCTATTTAAATAACTAGGCTCTGCCCCCCACACCCCACCCCCCACCCCTCTCGCTTTGAGGATACATTTTATACTAAACTCAAATAACAACGCGGTGATCGAATACTCGAGTTGTTGTATATGCAACTTTCAAACAACGAACATTTCAAGAACTTAAGTATAAAATTATAGAAATGCAACGTATACTTGAATCGTAAAGCTTTTACAACTATAATGTTGTCTTGTACTTTCTAACTATTACTTTACTTTGTGTAAGTACCTAATATATTATCGTGGTCTGTTTCTTCCTGTGTTGTACAATAGGTAGTACATTGCGATACAAGTGTGGTAAATCGATCATTGCATAGAGGCGGAAAAATGCCGAGAAGCCACAGGCGTATCGTACGACGTTTTTTTATCACTGTTGCGAAAAAAGAAAAGACTTGTTAAAATAGTAAAAAGTTAACAAAATATATAAAAGGCATAAGACTTTTAACCTATACAGTCTCGTCTGACATACAATATTTTTTAGGGTTTTTTTATTTGTTTTTATGTCGGGGGTTAAAAACTGAATATAATGGTACCTACCCATTAATGGTACGGAAAAAAAAATTGGAGTAAAGAAAAAACAAAAAAAACAGCTCAATTATAATAGTACATTACGATATGAGTGTGGTAAATTGATCTTTGCATAGAGGCGGTTTATGACGCGCGAGCGTGTTAAGAAGCCAAGATGCAAAGATCAATTCCACACGTATATCGTACGACGTTTTTTATCACAGTTGCGAATAAAAGAAAAGACTTGAAAAGAAAACAAAATAATAATTAACAAAATATTTGTGATAAATCTATGTTTACATTTTTTTAAAGCAGATTTTTTTGTTAATTATGCTCCGGAAAGGCAGGCTAAAGACTTTTAACCTATACATCCTCGTCTGACATATAATATTTTTTAGGGTTTTTTCTATTTGTTTTGCGTCGAGGGTTAAGACCATGTGTTCGCAAATCGACCTTTGTGTTAAGCAACTTTAAGTAATCAAATACTATTTTTTTGTTATTTGGATATAAGTAGATATTGTAGTTTAAAAACCATATTTTTGTTTATTCCGGTTGAAAACATGATATGAACAACTTTGTTCGATAAAAAAAATGTTAGAAAACAGAGAATTTTTAGATCGTTTATCGGTTTTTATTCAAAAATAGTTAACGTATGTTTCTAAAAATTGAATCAAATGATAGGTTTTGACCTCTAGGAACTATATTTTTGGATAATAATGCTAAAATGTACAAAATGTTTTGCAAATCGATCAAATATAACAGTTAGCACGCGTCAGTTCCTCGCAGTCGGCCTCCGGGCCTCGTCGAGGTAAGACCTATGCCACTTTTGCCGGCACGCTGCGTTCGAGCGAACCCCACGCGGAAGCTTGCATTTGCAGGGATGACAAACTTTTTTCCGCAAATAATAATTTACAAACTTATGTGCCCGCAAATAATATATACTAATATTATAAAGAGGTAAGGTTAGTAACAAGTTTGTACATTGTATTGTTGCTCCAGTCTAAGCAGCTAGGCTTGTGTTATGGTGACTAGACGCGACTGAGTGAGCGCAAATAATCTATACTAATATTATAAAGAGGTAAGGTTAGTAACAAGTTTGTATATTGTATTGTTGCTCCAGTCTAAGCAGCTAGGCTTGTGTTATGGTGACTAGACGCGATTGAGTGAGCGCAAATAATCTATACTAATATTATAAAGAGGTAAGGTTAGTAACAAGTTTGTATATTGTATTGTTGCTCCAGTCTAAGCAGCTAGGCTTGTGTTATGGTGACTAGACGCGATTGAGTGAGCGCAAATAATCTATACTAATATTATAAAGAGGTAAGATTAGTAACAAGTTTGTATATTGTATTGATGCTCCAGTCCAAGCAGCTAGGCTTGTGTTATGGTGACTAGACTCGATTGACTGAGCGCAAATAATATATACTAATATTATAAAGAGGTGAGGTTAGTAACAAGTTTGTATATTGTATTGTTGCTCCAGTCTAAGCAGCTAGGCTTGTGTTATGGTGACTAGACGCGATTGAGTGAGCGCAAATAATATATACTAATATTTTAAAGAGGTAAGGTTAGTAACAAGTTTGTATATTGTATTGTTGCTCCAGTCTAAGCAACTAGGCTTGTGTTATGGTGACTAGACGCGATTGAGTGAGCGCAAATAATATATACTAATATTATAAAGAGGTAAGGTTAGTAACAAGTTTGTATATTGTATTGTTGCTCCAGTCTAAGCAGCTAGGCTTGTGTTATGGTGACTAGACGCGATTGAGTGAGCGCAAATAATATATACTAATATTATAAAGAGGTAAGGTTAGTAACAAGTTTGTATATTGTATTGTTGCTCCAGTCTAAGCAACTAGGCTTGTGTTATGGTGACTAGACGCGATTGACTGAGCGCAAATAATATATACTAATATTATAAAGAGGTAAGGTTAGTAACAAGTTTGTACATTGTATTGTTGCTCCAGTTTAAGCAGCTAGGCTTGTGTTATGGTGACTAGACGCGATTGAGTGAGCGCAAATAATCTATACTAATATTATAAAGAGGTAAGGTTAGTAACAAGTTTGTATATTGTATTGTTGCTCCAGTCTAAGCAGCTAGGCTTGTGTTATGGTGACTAGACGCGATTGACTGAGCGCAAATAATCTATACTAATATTATAAAGAGGTAAGGTTAGTAACAAGTTTGTATACTTATTGTATTATTGCTCCAGTCTAAGCAGCTAGGCTTGTGTTATGGTGACTAGATGCGATTGAGTGAGCGCAAATAATCTATACTAATATTATAAAGAGGTAAGGTTAGTAACAAGTTTGTATATTGTATTATTGCTCCAGTCTAAGCAGCTAGGCTTGTGTTATGGTGACTAGACGCGATTGACTGAGCGCAAATAATCTATACTAATATTATAAAGAGGTAAGGTTAGTAACAAGTTTGTATACTTATTGTATTATTGCTCCAGTCTAAGCAGCTAGGCTTGTGTTATGGTGACTAGACGCGATTGAGTGAGCGCAAATAATCTATACTAATATTATAAAGAGGTAAGGTTAGTAACAAGTTTGTATATTGTATTATTGCTCCAGTCTAAGCAGCTAGGCTTGTGTTATGGTGACTAGACGCGATTGACTGAGCGCAAATAATATATACTAATATTATAAAGAGGTAAGGTTAGTAACAAGTTTGTATACTTATTGTATTATTGCTCCAGTCTAAGCAGCTAGGCTTGTGTTATGGTGACTAGACGCGATTGAGTGAGCGCAAATAATCTATACTAATATTATAAAGAGGTAAGGTTAGTAACAAGTTTGTATATTGTATTATTGCTCCAGTCTAAGCAGCTAGGCTTGTGTTATGGTGACTAGACGCGATTGACTGAGCGCAAATAATCTATACTAATATTATAAAGAGGTAAGGTTAGTAACAAGTTTGTATATTGTATTATTGCTCCAGTCTAAGCAGCTAGGCTTGTGTTATGGTGACTAGACGCGATTGAGTGAGCGCAAATAATCTATACTAATATTATAAAGAGGTAAGGTTAGTAACAAGTTTGTATATTGTATTGTTGCTCCAGTTTCACGGTTTTGTAATGCGTAACATGTTTTTCTCGGCTAGGTCCCCGCGTCAACCCGCGATAGGGAACTTCGTTCCAATAAAAATATTAGGTACATCATTACAGCTACACATTAGTTTTATTATTTTATATATCGAGCCCAATTAGATAACGAAAACCTACTGTTGACACCTACCTACACTGTGGCGTGCCCACTGTTTACACCTACACTGTGGCGTAGCTTGATCGCGTACGCGAGTCGTTGCGCGCGGCTCACTTTCACGCTATTTCTTTGTGCGCGGAGGCTGAGGTAATGTTAAAATACCTACACACGGTACTGGAAGAGGGCCTTAAGAACAAAATACAATGGTACGGAAAAACAATATATTTAAGTAAAGAAAAAACAAAAAATAAACAACTCAATTTTTAATCGTTTTCTAAGTCATTATCACGTAAAATTTTCGTTCGTAAACCGACTTTAGAGACAACCATTTTTGCTAGCTAAAAACCTTTTTTATACATCAAAACAGTATAACCCAGATAAATTAAGAATGTTTCACCTACCTAACATGTAATTAGCAGTAAGATACGTATTTAACTTATCGGGATAACTTTATAGCACTAGTTGTACTCGTATCATAGGTAATGTAAAACGCACGCGTGCGGTTTAATAAGATCCACTTATGAGCAACTGTAATAATGTTGTCTATCTTGTGTTTTAGGTCTATCTTCATAGTCGGCTGACTGATTGCCATACTTACACAAATTGGAGATATCGCGCCCGCGCCCTAATCACACCGCCCGACGACTTAAACCGGTGTAAGTATGGTCTCGATACTTACACCGCAATGGGCGCCGGCCACATGCCTGCGTTCTCTTCTCTGTGCAGATAGATCTACATAGTATTGTGTAAGTAACTCACAAGGTCTGTAGATGGTGCAGGGGGAGCAGCGCGCGCGCCGGCACGGCTCGCAGCAGGTTGCGCGCGAGTCGCAACGTGCGCAGCGACGTCGCACCGCCCACGCCTGCGTCCTCGCCCTCTGATATCAGGTTGTCCTCCGCAGATCTACGCGACAAACACAGGGTTATTGATTACCAGCTCGCATCCCAGTTAAGGGCTACTCACTACTCTACCTATGATTTAAGGAAATTCTAAAATAAGTATAAAAGTTTAAATTAAAATGATATGTTCATTTGAAAACCTGTGAGGAATATGAGCATTGAGGAATTGACCAGTGAGTCAATATAATTGCCAACCGATATAAATGTCGCTTGGCATTTATAATTACAATCCACACGACACGCATCGACGACGCGTTTATTGGGTGTATTGTAATAGTAGGTACATTGCGATACAAGTGTGGTAAATTGATCATTTCATCGAGGCGGAAGGCGAGCGCGTTTGAGAAGCCGAGATTAAATGATCAATTTACCACACGTGTATCGTACGACGTTTTTTATCACAGTTGTGAATAAAAGAAAAGATTTGAAAAGAAACGAAAACAATAAATAACAAAATATTTGGTGATAAGTCTATGTTTAGAATTTTTTTAAGCAATATTTTTTTGTTAATTATACTCCCGAAAGGCCAGGCAAAAGACTTTTAACCTAAACAACCTCGTCTGACATACAATATTTTTTAGGATTTTTTCCATTTGTTTTTGCGTCAGGGGTTAAAAACAGAATACAATGGTATGGAAAAACAACATATTTATGTAAAGAAAAAACGAAAAATAAACAGAACTCAAGTTTTAATCGTTCTCTAAGACATTATCACGTAAAATTTTCATTCGTAAACCGACTTTATAGATAACCATTTTTGCTAGCTTAGAAACTTTTTGGTAACTACCTTTTTTTAAACATTAAAACAGTATAACCCAGATAAATTAAGAATGTTTCATCTACCTAACATGTAATTAGCAGTAAGATATCAATTTAACTTATCAGGATAACTTATTACACACTAGTGGCGTCGAGGTAATGCATAACGCACGCGTGTGTAATACGTTGGATTATAAGCCTAAAAGCGGTTGAATAAGATCCACTTCATGAGCAACTGTGATAAAAATGATATTCGCATAAACTGGTTTCTAATTAGCGACCGTTTATTGGCACTCGAGTCGAGACCCTTCGTTATCTCGCCGTTTGAATACATTATGTGGGTAAGTACTTTAGTCAATATATTTGTTACTTTACGTACTTATATTTATTGCGAACCGCGAGTTGTAAGCTGCGCGCCGAGTCTTGTTTGTAATAATAATTAATTATTGGGAGATCGTCCTCGTCGCGCGTCGGGATTATGTCATATAATATGTAGTACTTAAGTCTCGAAGGACACGCGCGAGTGTCATTTAAATCATTTTAAAAATAAATTCTGTGGTAATAAATCGTCATATAATGTACAAGTGAGACAGCGCATAAACAATCTACATGTAAACATGACCATAGCCAGCGCGCCGCCCCATCCCGTCCCGACTCTCGACTCTACTCTCAGTGGACACCTGCGTGTGACCGCGACACGTTACATCACATACGCATATCTTGTCTATGCCCTAGTCTAGTCTAGTCAAAGGCCATATTCATTAATATCATTAAAATGTTAACTAACTATATACATTTGAACTACACTTCGAGTAATTTATTACACGACATAGACTAATTAGACTGCATCTGCGACGCGGATTGCGAAGGCCGCCGCAGCGCCCGCCGCGCCGCCTGCCTCGCGACCGACGACGGACATTGAGCCACATCGGGCGACCTCGTGCGGCACACCATCACTGTATTATGATCGGCAATCGATACAAGATCGTAATTAATTCGTTTACTTATATTATAACTTGCAACTAGTCGGAGCATGCTCGCAACCGACGCATACTCGTAACTTCAATACAACAAATTGCACATAAAGGTACCAAATAATGTAGTGTGAATCACATGAGAATGCGTTTATGACTATTACAAGCTTGTTACAATTTAATAGTGAAAGTGTAATTTAATAATCACGAAGTGATCGAAGCAAACACCTCGATGGACGCCGTGTTTATTATTGTTCTACAGAAGCAGTGCCGTATTATCCATAAGGCACTTTAGGCCAGTGCCTAGGGGCCCACTATGACCAGGGGCCCAGAACTCCCGATTAAAAAATGAAAAAGAAAAAGGGAGATTGTGTGGTTTTATGAAACCACAGTAAAAGTGAAACATTCAATATTATAATTAAAATAGCAAATTATACAATTAATTAATAACAATTATAAAATTTATTTAACAGGTAGTCTTCTTTTTGTTTAGGCGTCGTCTGTTAAATTAATTTATTATAAACAAATAATAAAAATAGAATCATAATAATATACTTCGTCCTGTAGATTGTGGCAAAAGTCTTTTCACTTGAAGGAAGGCGTCTACCTTTGCAATGACGTGATGACTGAAGTCTGTTGTTGATGATGACGGTTCAAAGGTAAATACTTTAGGAACGTGGCAGTCGGCAGTCGGCACTGTCGGCAGCCTTGGGAAGGACTCTCAAAACATTATATAGATCGTAACATTACCGAGACTGTCGTCCTTCACTTAATGGACTACTATTGTTTGTTTGCAGTTTTATTTTTCAAAAGTCTCTAAACTCATTTACAGGTTATTGTCAAGTCACGTAATGACCGACGTGTGGTTAGTTTGAAAAGGTTTTAATGATCGACTATGGACATGTTGTGCTCGGTTGTTTGCCGTCGGATGGAATATCCTTTGTTTGTAACGAATGTGTCGTAATGACTGCTATAAGCGCGGTACTTGTTGCAATACGACGCGTCTACTTCATTGATGATGACATTATCTGAGAGTTGTGTTATCGCGCGGGCGGCGTTATCGTGAATGAGATCGAACCATCAATGCCGAATGTTTTCATAATTATCTATCTATTTTAACCGAGTTCGGTAAAAAGGAGTGAAGCCCGAGTATCTTCCATGCTAGGATACATTTACTTTACATTTACGTGAACTGAACGTGTCTCGTTTGAAGGATTCATCGAATGACGGCTGATAGAAACAGAAACTACTGAATTCAGTTAAAAAAGTCTGTAAAATTGATCCTGTTATATTACAACTAAATAGAAAGCGCCATAGCAAAGAAACCAACTTTAGGCGAGAAACCTTTAAAAGGCTCAAAGTATTCGGGAACTCAATTAAATGATAAAAACTATGTGTTTCGGAATATTATACCGTAACAAATTATGGGTCTAAATTGAAATAAACATTAAAGGCAAACGACCTGCGACGCCAATAATCCAGTAAACGGAGAGAACATTTCGATCGAAGCACACGCTCGTAGCCCGGCCACAGCCCGGCTTGCTCGAGGCGAGCGAGAATGTTATAATATCGCCATAATTAGATTCGACGGTATCGATATGAAAATATTGTATTAAAGGTACAAGTCATTTAGTGTAATATCACGGTGTATTGCCGCTGACCTGATTCCGGCCTATTTTCGGACGTGATACAGTTTGACGTCATTAAATTGAACGCACGCTCTGCCGCCGTCGAGTAGCATCGCATCGTGCTGTGACCGCGCGACCTGTGCTACACGCAGCGTTGGAACTGCAGCTCTGCCTGACGAAGCGTCGCAGTTACAGTAATACTCGCAAGCTGCTGCGATTGTTGTTGTCGATTGTGTGTCACCAGGAGTCGTCGTACCGCGAGATCGAGCTCCAGCAGACACCACAAACAAGGCAAATAAATCACTGCTTACAAATGAGTCCGTCGACGGCGGCGTCCTCCCTGCCTCCCCTCCCCCCTCGCCGCCCGCGCGCGTCGCGTCCGTCGCCTGCCATCCACCCTCTCCCCGTCGATAAATAACGTCGAGCATTAACAAAAGGAATAGCAAACAGTAGCTCCATTGTTCACGAGAGGCGGACTGTGTGAGTGAGTCCAGCAAACAACCGTCGCCGCGCGCCGTCGTCGTCGGTTTACGTTTACGTTGCGGATCCTCTCGTTTGATGGATGTGCTCCCTTTCTTATTGAATATTAAAATGGTATATCGAGTTACAATGTCTGCCGACAGTAATTAGATTTACACAACATGTTTACTGGAACATTAGTAATACTTAGTCATAATAAGTGATTGTATTAGGGTAGGTAGGTAATGATGTTAGTCAGGTTCGAACCGAGATGACGTGTGTGGGGTGTATGTATGTAAGGTACTCACAAGTAGTGTAGATGTCGGAGGTCGAGGAGCGCGTGCGCCGGCAGCCGCCGCAACCCGCACCGGTCGAGCCACAGCCGCGCGAGGCTCGCGCCGCTCAGTGCGCCCACACCGAACGACTCCAGTCTATTCGACGATAGGTTCCTATCGACATACACATAGACCTTTACTTCTCAATAATCATCTATTTCTTTCCAAGACCGGAATTATTCCAACCAATAGTAAACTCAGTACGCTTTGGATCTGAAGATCGTAAAGTATTTCGGTAATTCAGACACGCGTAAGGCTCTTTTATTTCGTTTTATACATATACAGGGTGATTTTTTAACATGTGCCTTCAGGGCTATATTTCAAATTATAAGAGAAAGCGAAAAATGCTGAAAGGAGTTGCGTGCCTGATTTTGACATAAATAAAAACTGTATCATTAGGTTTTTGAAAAAGTTGTGAATCCTAGCCAGGAATTGAACCTGTTGATTTCGCAAAAAAATAATAATCAATAAATAAAAAATAAAATTATTTTTATACCAATTGATAGTGTTGCTGATAGAGATTAATTCTTGGAAACAAAAATAGTATGTCAAATCAAAGGAAATAGTTAATTTTTGTAGTTTTGCTACAAATTTCATCTGTCTCTGGCAAAACTATTGTGTATGAGCAGTGTACGAGGCAAGTACAAGTTTTAAGTGTTTTAAAATTATGTTCTATATTTTCTACTTTACATTTTGAAAATTGGTTCATTCTTTTTGCGCAACAGTTTATTACTTCATTTGTATGTTGTATGAAAATTACAGAAGATTTGAAATATTAGCTATGTCCTTTAATTTGCCATACTATGTTTGTTTCCAGGACTTAATCTCTATAAGCAACACTATCGATTAGTACAAAAATTTAGGGTAATTATTTTTTTGGAAAATTAGTGGGGTAGAATCCTGGCTAGGGCAATGATTTTTCCAAAATCTAATGATGCAGTTTCAGTTTTGTCAATATCGAGCACGCACAACTCTTTTCATCATTTATTGCTATCTCTTACAGAAGGCCCATGTAATAATTCACCCTGTACTGTACCTACATTATGTGGGAGATTAGTTATAGGTCTCCTTCATTTTCTCTTTCTCTCTTTTTTCCGACGCATTTTCGTGACACGTTTAATTTTTTTTTATCAAAGTTGCTCATAAAGTGGATCTTATTCAACGGCTTTTAGGCTCGTAATCCAACATATTATGCACGCGTGCGTTTTATAGTGCCAACCTAGTGCTGTAAAGTTATCCCGATAGGTTAAATACGTATCTTACTGCTAATTACATACTGTTTTGATGTATAAAAAGGTAGGTACCAAAGACTTTTTTAGCTAGCAAAAATGGTTGTTTCTAAAGTCGGTTTACGAACGAAAATTTTACGTGATAATGACTTAGAAAACGATTAAAAATTGAGTTGTTTATTTTGGTTTTTTCTTTACTTAAATATTATATTGTTTTTCCGTACCATTGTATTTTGTTCTTAACCCCCGACGCAAAAACAAATAAAAAAATATTGTATGTCAGACGAGGCTCTATGCAAAGATCAATTTACCACACTTATATCGTAATGTACTATTTTATCACAGTTGCTCATAAAGTGGATCTTATTCAACGGCTTTTAGGTTCATAATCCAACATATTATGCACGCGTGCGTTTTAGATTTGTTAACTAGTGCTGTAAAGTTATCCCGATAAGTTAAATACGTATCTTACTGCTAATTACATGTTAGGTAGGTGAAACATTCTTAATATACCTGGGTTATACTGTTTTGATGTATAAAAAAGGTAGATACCAAAGAGTTTTTTAGCTAGCAAAAATGGTTGTCTCTAAAGTCGTTTACGAACGAAAATTTTACGTGATAATGACTTAGAAAACGATTAAAAATTGAGTTATTTATTTTTTGTTTTTTCTTTACTTAAATATATTGTTTTTCCGTACCATTGTATTTTGTTCTTAACCCCCGACGCAAAACAAATAGAAAAAACCCTAAAAAATATTGTATGTCAGACGAGGATGTATAGGTTAAAAGTCTTTAACCTGCCTTTCCGGAGCATAATTAACAAAAAAATCTGCCTTAAAAAAATGTAAACATAGACTTATCACAAATATTTTGTTAATTATTATTTTGTTTTCTTTTCTAGTCTTTTCTTTTATTCGCAACTGTGATAAAAAACGTCGTACGATATACGTGTGGAATTGATCTTTGCATCTTGGCTTCTTAACACACTCGCTGCCGCTCGCGCGTCATAAACCGCCTCTATGCAAAGATCAATTTACCACACTTATATCGTAATTACTATTCTCAGTAAGGTATCGGATAAACATACAATTAGTAAGTACCACCGTACTACCGTACCGCCAACCCGCGATAAGGAACTTCGTTCCGAAAACAGAATATATATTTGTGGGTTTAGCAGATCGAGGAACTGAAAAGGTATTACTTACTAGCTGCGCCCCGCGGTTTCACCCGCGTAAGTCCCGATGCCGTTCGATTTTTTCTCACCTTTTAAACCTTCCCTAGACCTCCACGAACATTTCAAGACTAAGATAAGATAAATCCGTTCAGCCGTTCTCGAGTTTTAGTGAGACTAACGAACAGCAATTCATTTTTATATATAAGATTACTTATTACTTATTTCTTTGTTCGTGTTGTTCGAGTCGCTGATATAAGTGTGTCGTAAGGAGGTACCAATTGATTGATGAATGTGAGGTTTGTTATGTCATATACATAGATATATATATGTATATAGGTACGTAGTGTACTTACAGGTCGCGCAGTCCGGTGGCGAGGGCGAGCGCGTCGCGCGGCACTCGCGTTATGTTGTTGTTGGACACGTCTCTGCAACAACAACAACACATAGTACATCGTCTATCTCTCTTACAGTTCCTTCTACGTTCGTAGCACGTTGTTAACTTTATAATGTTACATTACTACTCATACAATTGACCAGAAGGCGACCATCGCATCGTCGAATATCGTGTTTTATGTTTTCTTCATCCTGCGCTTTTTTGTTTTGACTTTATGACCCTTGCACGAAATATTTATTTTGAAGACTCTACGTCTGTAAAATACATATTTCGTCGACGTGAAGTCGTCGTCAGAAAGCATCTACTTCCATCGAAGTATGAGAACTTTATGCTACATACGGTGTTCAAATTGACTTTTAAATATTATTACAAATAGTTTTTATGGGAATTGGAAGTATAGAAAAGTGTTGTTTTTATACTTTTTCAGGCAATTCTTTAAGTTCTTCTCTCCGTAAGAACCATCCTCGTACCTTATGGAATATTCTAAAAAAAGAATTACCGAAATCGGTTCAGCCGTTCTCGAGATTTGCCCCTAGGAACACTTCAGCGAATCATTCTTATATTATAGAAGAAGATGAATAGAATAACTTTAAATAGGCTAGCTACGCCGCGCGGTTTCACCTGCGTAAATCCCGACCCCCGTGGGGATATCAACATAAATAGGCCTTCCTCGATAAATGTACCATCCAACACAAAAAAAAGATCAAATGTAACCAGAAGTTCCTGAGATTAACGCCGTTCAAACAAACGAACAAATAAACTCTTCAGCTTTAAAATAATATTAGTATGGATTAGTATCGATAGATAGAAGCAATAATCGCACCGTTTTATTGATGCTACGAGTTTATTGTGTTTATATAGTGCAGTGTAGTGTAGTGTAATGTAGTGTAGGTACTAGACAGTTGATACTCAACAAATGAATGAATCACTCGAACGAACGATGTGGACGAGGTAACAGCTATCAATTGATTGTAATCGAGTTTATGTTCTAATAAACTTCATAGATATGTACCTACCGGTGTTGTACACCTGTATGGTAGTTGCGTCTCGCTTCTTTACTCGCGTTACTCGTCCATCCCGTGGGTACCTACTGTAGGTGCTATGACCGTAAAATCCCTCCTACAATCAGTGGTGAAAGGGTCAAGTTATCGGGTCCAGCTCCAGTGTGATACGGGGGGTGTACGGGGCGGGTGCTGACGTGGCTCGGGGTGCGGGGGGCGCGGGGGGCGGGTGTAGGGTAGGTACCGCTCGTTATTGCCGCCATCCATCATCGCGGTCGCCGACTCCGACCGACCGACACCCCCTCCCTCACGCTCAACTCATTCATAGTTTTATTACATTTATAGAACCATGGCTATAATACCTCACCTCAATACTGACTACTGTTTACTTCACATTGGAATACTGGGTAAGTAAGTAGGTAGGTAGGTACCGTTCCATTCCTCTTCCGTTCCGATCCGATCCGTCATCGGACTTGTCTATTACAGTAATTACCTACGACGTAACACTCATAGATAGTTTGCTTTAGTTCGCCGAAGATGACGCAAACTGTATCATAGTGATTATTCCATTATATTATATTACACTAGCGACCCGCCCCGGCTTCGCACGGGTGCAATGCTGATACTAAATACACTACAGAAAAACTGTGAACGTTGTATATAAAAACATAGCGGCCCGCTCCGGCTTCGCACGGGTATAAAATATATAGACTATGTGTTTAAAATCGATTCAGTAGTTTTGATTTATTCATTACTGCCCGTGGCCCGCACGCGTTAAATTTGGAGTAAAACAATCCCCCTTTCCCTATACCATGAAGATTTCCTGGAATATCTAAATTCATACACTACATTTTTACTTATTTACTTACTTTTTACATTTTTTTTTATCACAGTTGCTCATAAAGTGGATCTTATTCAACGGCTTTTAGGCTCATAATCCAACATATTATGCACGCGTGCGTTTTACATTGCCAACCTGTAAAGTTATCCCGATAGGTTAAATACGTATCTTACTGCTAATTACATACTGTTTTTATGTATAAAAAAGGTAGGTACCAAAGAGTTTTTTAGCTAGCAAAAATGGTTGCCTCTAAAGTCGGTTTACGAACGAAAATTTTACGTGATAATGACTTAGAAAACGATTTTTATTTTTTGTTTTTTCTATACTTAAATATATTGTTTTTCCGTACCATTGTATTTTGTTCTTAACCCCCGACGCAAAAACAAATAGAAAAAACCCTAAAAAATATTGTATGTCAGACGAGGCTGTATAGGTAAAGAGTCTTTAGCCTGGCCTTGCCGGAGCATAATTAACAAAAAAATATTGCCTTAAAAAAATGTAAACATAGACTTATCACAAATATTTTGTTAATTATAATTTTGTTTTCTTTTCAAGTCTTTTCTTTTATTCGTAACTGTGATAAAAAACGTCGTACGATATACGTGTGGAATTGATATTTGCATCTTGGCTTCTTTAACACGCTCGCTGCCGCTCGCGCGTCATAAACCGCCTCTATGCAAAGATCAATTTACCACACTTATATCGTAATGTACTATTGCCGCACCGGGCGGCCGGCCGGTACCGCTGCAAACGCTACGTCCCGCAATTTTTAAATCTGTAATATCTTCGAAAATATTCACTTAAATCATACGGTGTAAAGGGCCATATAGATCTATATTAAATGAACAATGTATTCAAGGTATTTAATTGGTTAAGGATTAATGCTGTATTGGTTAAAATCGCTTCCAAAATTAGCCATTATTTGTCGTAAAAAGTAAATGACAAAAAAAGTTATTGTGGGTTATCCATAAGAGATAGACATATACCATCACGGACTTTTCTGTAGACCTTTTCAATGTGTACAATACTTAGTACATTATTTTGATAAAACTCGTAGGGTTCAGCCTGCGTTTGCAATGTAAGCGGAAAAAATGTAATTATTTACGACATCACATTAGAAACCTCAAAAATAACAGTACTTCTCCACTATTTAATGGATGTTATTATAAATATAAACCTTCCTCTTGAATCACTCTATCTATTAAAAAAACCGCATCAAAATCCGTTGCGCAGTTTCAAAGATTTAAGCATACAAGCGACTTTGTTTTATACTATGTTCGTGCCGACTAACTCCCGAGTCGTACTGTCCGTGTCCGTGTCCGTGTCCGGCGGTACACGGCTTATGTGAAGTATATGTCAGCTAACTGACATATGCGAAGCTAAGTTAGCTGTGTATGCCGATGTGCAGTTTGTGCAGCTCTACGCAAGCTAAGCTCCTCTAGATTCCATGTGTATATCGGACGTCTATCCAACGTCTGGAATAGCTTTTTTTAATGATAATATACAGGGTGTACAGGGTTATGGAGCAGCTGCTTGTGGAAGTTGTAGTTTGACAGTTGTAGATCGTAATTAAAATGTATTATTGTACAAAAAAAGCAAAACATAAAAGTTATAGTGATTTCAAAATTATGCATATAAGATGCTTCGCCTTAACAGATCCTCAGGTAAGTATTAAAATTCGCGCATAATACACCACGGAGTAGGTATGGAAGGAGTATGTAGGTATTAAGTAATTATTTAAAATGAACTAACATTCTTGTTTACATGAGGTTTAAATTCGTATTATTTTATTGGGTACCTACACCTACTTATGTAGGTACATTACAAATTTTAATAAAAAAAAATGAACTTACTTTTTCATGAAAGTTGCCGTAGTGATTCTAAATGTACCTAATATTATTCGGAATAATCCAGATTTTACACAATGTTTTGAACTTTCTTAGGATTCCACATTTTACTTTAATCCTTTCCCGTTACGCACCTCCTCACTACGGGTAGCGAGAGCTCTACTCCGCTTACTATTCCTGTTACACACCTTCCTGCTTCACTGTACTAATGTGTAGACTAATCTCTACATATCATGCCTAGTCTTTGCACAGCACGCATGATCACTCTGCCACTAGTTGGAACATGTTCATCATTGCGATGTCGAAAGTGGTTCAAATACAAACCCAACGCTTCCGTTTGATCACCACAAGCCATTCCGTAGGCCAACACCATGTCAGTGTACTGCACATTAGTAAACCGAAAAAAGGGCATTTCGAAATCACTTTATGTCACTTGTTTTGCTAATTGTTCGTACGTCGTGTGTCACTCGTATGGACATCCGAAATACACTAAGTAAATAAAAAATGAATTCAATAAAACTGAATTTGTTGTAAAGGTAAGTTCACATTGAGTACAAAATAATAGCTAATGAATAGGTGCTTACAAGTAATAGACAATTTAGTAGGTATACCTACTTACCGGCAAACAACTTGAAAACAAATAGCGGTTCTGCGCATGACTTTTGGTTAGGAAAACTCATGCGCAGAACCGCCCCATTTGTTTTCAAGTTCTTTGCCGGTAATAATAAAATTGTCTTCCACCGACTTGATGGGCACAGAAAATGTCATTAAAAAGATTTTTAGTAACCCATTAAAACAACAAATTAATTTAGACTTTTCTTAAATTTAATAGAAAACAAATAATTAGTTCAGCTCTGGTTCTTAAGGACATCCAAGATACACTATGTAACACTAAGTTCAGTGTAACTCCAATCTAATTAATTATTTAGATTATTTTAAGGTCACCTGATCAGAATCGTTCAACACGCAACATTCAATCAAATACATCCATTACATATTTTGTGAACAGTGTAACGCAGCTTTATTTGCCTCGTGCCGTTCGCTCTCACAAAGAAAGCCGACACACGGGGCGCCGCGGCGGCGTGATGTCGGTGCCTTTGACATTTTTGTCTTAGCCGAAATGTAAAAACAGGGACGAATTTGACTTGCGATCAAAAAAAAACTACTGTTTGGATTTTAGATATTGTTGGTAATTAGGATTTCAATTAAATTGAATAAGAAAGTTTAAATAATAAACCGATGTCTGTAGTAATGAGCGACTAACTTGGTAATAAGTTTTAATTGAGAGAACATCTTTTCCTTAAGAAAAGTAAAAACTGAAGGTAGACCATGAAAGAACGGGTATGTCTCCACAGGCCTCTGTATCAGGTTAAGTTAGAAACCAATCACATCAATTTTACCCGGGCACCGAGCCATAGCAACCTTATTCCGAAAACTTTTTGTCGTTTTTATTCTCAGTACACCCCTGTACTGAATTCGTGGAATAAAGCCGGCATTTCCATGTATTTCTTTAAAAAAGTGTAAAAAGAAATTTTTTTTGCTAGAAACTGCAATCAGCTGATCGCAACTTTGTAAACACTGTTAAGGCGAAGTTTGCATTGGTTATGTGACGAAATCATTGGTTTTTTTTCAATTCTCATGTGTATTTACCAAAGTAAAAACTGTTGTAGGTTGAGTTTAGGTAGCTTGATACATTTCAACCAGATTCATGTGAAAAAAGTTGATAAAAACCTAAAACTTCAAAGCGTCGTAACTCAGTAACGAATCGATATTTTTACATCAAATTTTTTTCATGGGTTCCTACCATCATGGTCTAGCACCCGTATGAGCAGCTGTTCCATTCTCTCCTACACCCTGTATATATGATAGTCAGTATAAATGTTATTTTCAATCGATGTACGTCCGTCTCCGTCTCCTTGTAGTTGAGCTTCACGACACTGACAGAGCTCGACTTCAGTACCTATTGTACTGTACTGTAGTGTACTCGGTGCACGTGGAACGGAACGTAATCCTAGTTTAGCTTCAACTTAGTGTCCGGCGTGGGCGGCATTGCACCATTGAGACGAGCACATCTAGCTACAGGGACTCTACTTGTATCCGTAGGTGACTGAGGAGAGGGGGATAGTCGTATCGGACGGTCGGTCGGTACTATATCCATTATTCAGCGATTAGGCTCAACGAGCTCCCTCTCCCCCCTCCCTCCCTACTCCCTCCCCCCTCTCCAAGTGTCACAGACGTACCTACCTAGTGATACATGTACATATAGGTAGGTACAATACACGGCATTAGGCAGATAGTTTCCCTTCGATATTATACTAGTCCTCATATAGATGATCACATTGTAGATGTGGTAGTATAGTGTCGGCTTGGCACGTCGCCAGCACACTGCCGCATGCCGAGGACCTACGACTACCATGCGTATTGTCCCGTAACTAGTTACACTTGATTTATGTCACACATTAGTACCGAGAGGATACATCGCTCCTCCTCTCTATACCTACCTACCTACGTCATATATAGGTGTTTGTTACAATATATGTAGTGTAACACAGTAACGAGAGAGAGAGAGAGAGAGAGAGAGAGAGAGAGAGAGAGAGGGTGTCCCTCCACTCTACGATACGATCCGATCCGATCGGAGACGATACAACGTGGTATATATTATGTTACATATTAATGTCACTACACTACACTATACTACACTACACTACACTACAGTATAGTACAGAGTAGGTACCTACAACCATCCTCCCCTATGTTATCTATGGTTACCGGTTTGCTTTCTTCTTGTTTTTGGTAAGGTCCAGCGAGGTAAATGCAACTAAAAAATATAAGAACTAAATTTTGAATTTATGTGCCCACTTTTGTATGAGTCTTAGATAGAAAACACTGTTTTTACAAAGTGCCCTATGTATCACTGAAAGCTATTAAAATGATGACTCGGATTGTTAGTGAACGAGAAAGCCTAAATTATATCATTTCTGCAAGAAGAACGCAAAAGGTTGCATTTACCCCTACCCGGGGTAATTGCAACTTATAGCTGTAGGTATGCTATCATTATGAATATACATTTTTTAATGGGTGCATATTGTAATCTGTACTGTCATTTTTTCGATAATGGTTTTTAAACCAATGTAAGACGGTTTAAATTACTGTCAACTTTTGTCAAACATGTTGAGGGGCAAATGCAACTTTTTTTATTGAAAATAGTGATGGGATATATTATAGTTTATCGATAAGGTCTCTGTCACTTCTTTCACAAAAATGTAAAGTACTTTTCGTATCCTGCTAGGTAACTAACTTATTGTTTATTGTTGATGTCATGTTGATTTAGTTCATTTAAATTACCCGATTGATCCTATTCGCGCAGCAAACATAACATTGTGCGAAAGTGTGTGTGTGGGTGTGTGTTAACTGGGCAATTTTAAATACGAGTATGCAATCTTAACATAGGCACATCTCGCTCATTGACAGTCTGCCTACCCTTCGTTGACAGCTCAGCAAGCTAGAATATAATGTTTAATCGGGGGGCTGAACGGATTTGGACAAAATTAGAATTACCTACTATAAATTGGAAATACTATCTAGTTTATGACTTTGGATACTATGTTGTTTGCGGGTAAAACCATCGGGCCCAGCTAATAAAATAAATAAGTAAGAAGTATTATTGAAAAAACGGTGTTTCGAAATCTGTTTTTATTAAAGCTCAAAATTTAAGAGTAATTTAAGGCAACTCGACAAAATAGACGTAAAAACGTAACTTTTTTGTCGAGTTGCGAGTACAATGCACTAATTTAAACTAAAATGTCACATTGCGATCACTGGCATTTATCATGTCCATAAAATGTTAATTATGGCATTTATTGCACATTATAATTACCGAAATTAAAATTAAATATGAATTGCCCTCGACGAGTAATCGTTGGCTTAGGTAACTTAAGAACAATATCGTTTGAATGTTTGATGGTAGAAATATCATCTACAGTTGGATAAGTAAAAGTGGTTCCCTCTTTAGCTCTAGACATTTTGACTTTTCTTACAAATTTTACTTTTGGACATTTTACATTATCTAAAGCCAAAACTTGGCCAACAAAGTGCTTCACACTTTTTTTTGAAGCAAATTGGGCTATAATCCAATCATCTTCTTTTATATTTTTTTCATCGTCGAAATAGTCAATGTCGTGCAAGCCAAATGGAATTTCTGTTGAGTAATTTTCTTTTTCTTCTTCGTTAAAATACTCAGCTATGTAATCCTCAAAATTTTCATATTCCGAGTTATCAGTATCTGCTAATTCAAAACTGCAATCTGAAATTGTTGAGCTCGATTCAATATCGCATTTTGTCTGTTTATGTTTTGTCAATTTTTGCTTTTTGGCGCATTTTTGTTTCTTGAAGTTTTTATTATTTTTCAATTGTTCTACGTTTGTATCAAACTTTCCCTCTTTCTTTTTTTCTTTTTTCTGCTCTTCAAAGTCTTCATTCATTTTCGATTTGTGTATCTTGTTCAGTTTAAGTCCTTCATGTTTTTTCTTTTTCTTTCTTTCCTTCTCGTTTCTTTCTTTCAAGTCATTCTTCATTTTCCCTATAGTTTCTTTATATGTTAGCACTTCTGCTCCTTTCGTATTAATGCGCTTTTTAGTCTTCTTAAGCGGATCATTTCGAGCTATAGACTGCAAAATTAGCTGCTCAAATGATATGTTTGGCTCAAAATTAATTGTATTTGCTGGTACGATAACTACATCAGACAGTATTTTTATTTTTTCTTTTCTTGAAATACGAGAATCAATGTTCTCTTTCGGATCCACAGATGAATTTATTTTATTAATAGCTAAGCTCAGTAGACTTGGTACGTTGTAGTTAGGTGTTCTTAAACCATTAAAAAACGATTTAGCATTACTTTGTCCTTGAATTTGGATTTTTGGAATAAAATTTTCTTCTAATCCAGCACTAAAATCGATTGATTGGTTTGGATCGGTTGATTGGTCATGTGGTTGTTGAGCTCTAGTATTATCGCCAACACACTTTTCAGCATTACAATAAACCGCACATTGTTGATTTTCTACATGTTGCTGCCATTTTTGCCATGACAAAGAATCGAATTTGTCTTTCCCAATTGCATTTCGATTAACGGGGAAAATTCCAGTTCTTTTGAATCCGTTTTGCAAAATCACTGGATTCAAAGAATCCCAAATTTCTGTTATTATTCGTGCAAACTCTGCTTTTGGTAATTTTGAACCGACATGTAAGCGCTGCCATTTAACAAGTGCATCTTCCCATCTATCTTTGAGTGGTTTCATTGCGCTGCAATCCAGGGGTTGCAAAACATGTGATGAATGGGGGGGTAATTTTATAATTGTGATTCCGTTAGATGCTGCCAATTCTATCACATTCAAATCAACATGTGTTGAGTGCCCATCGTAAATCAGTAATACTGGTCTCTTGTCACCGACGGCAGGTATGAAAACGTCTTTCACGTACTTTTCAAAAATACTGGTCTCCATCCATCCTTTTTTACTCACCGCATAGGCAGTTTTTACATTTTCGTTTTGGTACATCCATTCGTTCCATAGATATTTGCCTTGAAATATTATCAAAGGGGGTACTTTCCCTCCACTTGCATTAGTAGCGAACAAAACTGTCGTGTTTTCGCGAGCAGGACCGCTTGTCGTCCTAGTTGATTGGAATCCGGTTAATCCAACGATTTTGCTTTTAGATGGATCCGAACAAAAACTCGTCTCATCTAAATTGTAAACTTGTTCGGGTTTATCGCCAAGGTCTAACTCCAGAGTGACTTTTTCAAGCAAATCAAAGTACTCATATATAATAAACGGGTTGCAGGCTTTTTTCCGTGCAATTTCCACAGATTGTGGTTTTTTGTATGAGAGCTTATGCCGCTTGCGAAAACCTAAGAACCACTCTTTCCCCGGTATGTCGTTTGTGAAAGGAGTCACTATACCGTTTCTACGGATATAGTCCGCAATCATAGTAATTATTTCTTTTTTGGTCAGTGGATATCCACATTTTTCTAGGATATGAATATAAGAAGCTATCTTTTCTTCGAGTTCCATAGAAAATACTCCAGGTCTTCCAACTCTAGACATTTTAGCTCCTCGAGTACCGTATAGTCTAGAGATTATTGTAGATCTCGGTATATTGTATCTTTGTGCTGCATCGTAGCTGTTAAGTGTTTTTCTTCGAACAGCTTCAACTGCTTCATTCAGCTGTTCTATTGTGTAGTTGGTCTCTTTTTTTCTTTTGTAATTCCGCACCATCTAAACAAAATATTAATCTATTAAAATGTTGCCTATGTATTAATTAATAGAAGTAATTACCTATCTCCATTTTAAATTTCATTTAAATCCGTTTAGCTGTTTAAGCTTGCAGCAGCAACAAACATACAAACACATTTATAAACTTTCACATTTATATTAATAGTAATACTGCCCCGTTTTTCTAATAAAAAGAGTCTATATGTTAACCCAAGATCTAATAATTATATCTATGTACCAAGTTTCATCAAAATCGTTTCAGCCGCTTTAGCGTGAAGGAATAACAAAAATACGTACACACGAACTTTCGCCTTTATAATATTAGTTTGATATACTTAGTTGGATAATTTCGTCTGTGAGAGCTATTCGTGAATAACAGTAAAATATGTAGGTATTACTAATCGTACTTACACGAGCAAAAATAAATAACCTTATTAAAAATATCGACACTAGGACATCTCTAGCGTTAATCAATTTCATACAAATTTGGTGGGGTAATTGTAACTAACCTAAAAGTCACAATTCCCCCTCAACGAGATTTTAAGGGGCTATTGTAACTCTAACTTTATAACTAAATACAAGTGTCATACTAACGAATAAATATTGTAAAAAGCTTACCGTATATATAATCCGCTTTCTGTTAAAAACACCAGTCGTTTTAGACGAAATTAGATATTTTTTTCTTAAAAAGTTCACACGACGACTAATCCGTAAACATCACCCAAAATGGCGGATATTCAAATGTCACTGTAGTTTCAGTAGGGTAAATGAAATGAGCGCCATCTTTTTTATGTAGAAGGAGTTTGTTTTCCTGCATTCTTATATAGATGGCATTAGTCATAGAAATGAAATGGCGCGAAATTATTTAAAATGGTTGCATTTTCCCGGTAGTTGCATTTACCTCGCTGGACCTTATATGATACGACCGCTACCGTACACCTCCCTACCTACCTACATACGTAGCTGGTCTGATGGAAGGCCGCACTAATATTACATTGTTTCCTGTTATCGTCGAGTGACTCTACTCACTTGTGAGTTGTGTGTCGACTGAGAGAGTCAGAGAGAGAGGGGAAACTTCCTTTATCTGTAGGTATACCTATCTATGCAGGGTGAGTTTTTTACATGGTTGGCTTTCAGTGCTATAAATATCATAAATTAGCATTTCTCGCTATCTTTTATAGTTTGTAACATAAACTATAAAAGATAGTGAGAAATGGTGAAAGCAGTAGTGTAGTCCGATTTTGATAAAAAACTGCATCATTACATTACATTAAAAAATATATATTATTTAGATTCTCTACATTAATTTTTTTTTAAAACAGATTATGTTTTTGTTCTGTAGGTTGTTACGTCATTAGCCATATTTCCTCCCTACATTTTTTCAGGAAGAGTAATATAAAAACTACAGAAATATGCTTATTTCCTTCGATTTGCCATACTATATTAGGCCTTTCAGCATTTGTCGCTATCTTTTATAGTTTATGATTAGCTCTGAAGGCCAACCATGTAAAATATTCACCCTGTATAGGTAGTATAGGTGGTGAGTGTATCCTTGACGCGGAGGACGCAGCTCCGTCCGGCGTCCTTGCAACCAACGCATCACATCGCATACAATCTATAAATAGCACGCAGAGTACCCCCCCTACCCCCTCTCTCCCCTCCCTAACCACTACCTACACCTACACCAAGTATACCACAATCCAAGCTGCCCGCGTGCGGGACCACCTCTACGAGCACGACACGACTAGCTTGCAAATATACGGACAATTTTAGTATTCCAATTTATTTCAAATACTTACTATTCGAATACAAGCCCTAGCCGCGACACGTAGAGACATGTCGTATCGGAGCGCGTCTAATGTCATATAGTACATGTGTGTTGTACTCCGAGTGTCTCTGTGTGTCGTGTGTCGTACCTACAATGATGAATGTAAAAGACATCAACGCGGTCGGGCGGCGCGGCGTGTGCGCTGCCCCGGTACATAGGTACCTACCGGTCGAAGCGGACTCACTGGGAGTGGGAGCTACTATACTAGATAGGTACACGGTGGTAGGTGGTAGGTTGCGATACATACAGTGCGGCGATGTTGTCGTGTAGATCGTCGGGGAGACGGTCGAGTGCTGCGCCGCGACACGCGAGCGACGCGCCCTGTGTCGCCGGCCGGCACGTGCAGCCCGCCCGCGCCCCTTCCGGCGGCGAGCACCATCCGCCCAGCGCCACTGCCACACCCGTCGCCATCCACAACCACCACCACCATCGTCGCATGGCTCCACACTACACAACACTAGGCGCCATCACTCACTAACACACTTATACACAACACTTTACATATAATATGACGTCAGATATATTACCGCAAGATATACGAATAGAGGTACCTAAATATAATGAATAAGGTAAATGGTAAACAATTGCAGTTTCGTTCTCGCACCACCGCCGCCGGTCTACGACGTCGTCGCGAGGGACGCGCGCGTGTAGCTCGCTACGACGTTGCTACGGGACGCTACCCCCCCCCCCTCTCGTAGCTCGTAGCGAGTCTCGTCTCGTCGACAGATGCGACTCTATTGTCGTTCAACTTACTATCTACAACCACACGAGCGCGAGAGGTACACTATTCACCCGACTACGGCAAAGCCATAAGGGAGGGTTTTGTTATCGACGGCTCCATTCATAACAATGATGATCATAAAGTAGTAAAGGGACCGGTACGGAATTGGTAAATATTATTTTTAAAGTAAACAACTTTATGATAATGTGTTGTTGTTTAACAAATACGGTAAATATGTCTAGCTTTTAGCTCTAGCTCTAGGCACGAGCAGACAGGTAGGTACGTAGTTGTCAACTATAGTAGGTACGTGTACACTGATTGATACAATACGGGCGTCGGATTATATGAAGTAGTAGAGCGGTGGTAACCTCTCGGTATCGTGTTGCGATCGCTCGGTGTGACGCGAGCGGCGAGCGGCGAGACGTGCGTTCAGTCCGACGTCGCGCGGAGCACTGAGCGCGCGCGGCGCCAACCGCCCGCCGCCCGCCGCCCGCCGCCGGCTGCTGCTTGAGGAGGACATAACTCAAGTCTCAATCACACACACACACACACACAAGCCGTCCTCCCTCCCTTACATATTTCATATATTTTTAATCGTCTTTTGACGTGATAACGTCTAATAAATTGATAGAACACCTATATTCACAAAAGAGACATGACTCGTCCCATTGCCACATGAGTAAACAAGGACCAGGATTGTAAGTAAACTTTTAAACTCACACGATTTGTATTCATAGTAATTATTTTCCCGGGTCATAATCGCGTATTTTTATTTTTTTATTTCTCTCACCGACTATAGTACATTACGATATAAGTGTGGTAAATTGATCTTTGCATAGAGGCGGTTTATGACGCGCGAGCGTGTTAAGAAGCCAAGATGCAAATATCAATTCCACACGTGTATCGTACGACGTTTTTTATCACAGTTGCGAATAAAAGAAAAAACTTGAAAAGGAAAGAAAATAATAAATAACAAAATATTTGGTGATAAGTCTATGTTTACAATTTTTTCAGGCAATATTTTTTTGTTAATTATACTCCCGAAAGGCCAGGCAAAATACTTTTAACCTATACAGCCTCGTCTGACATACAATATTTTTTAGGGTTTTTTCCATTTGTCGGGGGTTAAAACAAAATACAATGGTACGGAAAAACAATATATTTAAGTAAAAACAAAAAATAAACAACTTAATTTTTAATCGTTTTCTAAGTCATTATCACGTAAAATTTTCGTTCGTAAACCGACTTTAGAGACAACCATTTTTGCTAGATAAAAAACTCTTTAGTACCAACCTTTTTTATACATCAAAACAGTATAACCCAGATAAATTAAGAATGTTTCACCTACCTAACATGTTATTAGCAGTAAGATAAGTATTTAACTTATCGGGATAACTTTATAGCAATAGGTTGGAAATGTAAAACGCACGCGTGCTTAATATGTTGGATTATGAGCCTAAAAGCCGTTGAATAAGATCCACTTTATGAGCAACTGTGATAAAAAAGTCTTTTTTGTACCTACTTTATTTTATCCATCAAAACAGTATAACCCAGATAAGTTAAGAATGTTTTATCTAACTAACATGTAATTAGCAGTAAGATACCAATTTAACTTATCAGGATAACTAATAACACACTAGTGGCGTCGAGATAATGCAAAACGATACCAAATTTCATCGCAATCGGTCCAGCCGTTCTCGAGTTATAAGTATTGTAACAAACACGACTTTCTTTTATATATATAAGATCTATAGATCTATTTCCTCAGCCAACAAATTTAACAATTTTCATCTCCCACTAGTTGATAAATATATGGGAGTACCATTGTGTCATTTGATCACTGGTAGTCAGCTGGGTTTAGTCTAGGTACGAATGATTCCCCCCCGAGGGTTCCCGCCTTGTCGTGGCGGGGGGGCTTAGTAATCGTGGCCTTGCCAACCACGGTGAAGCCAAGAGGAACCCAGGGCCAAGCCAGGCTGGAGGAGCTGGCTAGCCCGAGAGGGACCGCTCCACCGACTTCCCCGCAAAGTCCGGTGCGAGCGGTACTAGAGGTAGGTCGTAGTGCTGTATGGGCGGTACTGCGACTGAGGCGGGTTGCGGTGTAGTATGGGATGCACCGCAACTGAGGAGTAAGGGCCACGGCGGGAGAGGGTTGCCGGTATTGCGGTGAGCCGTTTCCCCTACCTTCCGTGGCCCTGACGGGGCCGCCACCGTTAGATGGCGGACGCGGTGGGGTCGCAGAGGAAGAGGACTGTCGGTGTGTTGTTGCCGCTTTCCCTGTCCTCTGCGACCGGAGTGGCTGGCGATGGGGCTACTTATCTGACCCATCGCAGGGGACCATGGGCGTCCAGGCATGGGGCTGTCTGGCGTCCATCCGCTTGGTCCCCGAGAAGGAGGTTGCGACGTGCCAAGTGCTCTGGTGCGTCGCAACAAGGGGGGAGGGGCGAAAGCCTTGTAAGAGGAGGGTCCTCACGGACAAATGCCGTCGGGGCTGCTGATGAATGCGAAAGCGATGCCGGTAGCCCCGACAATAGGCATCGAGACGGAGCACCCTGGGGTTTTAGTCGGTTGGAGCCCGACATAACCACTTCGTTGGCCCCAACAACGGAGTGGTACCCGACCGGGTTTCCCCAGGCCAAAAAAAAAAAAAAAAAAAATTATTTTTGAGTTAATGAACATAGTACTTAAATAAGGAATATCCAATTTTTATATTATTTAGTACTAGCTAGTAGTCACTAGGACTACTAGCAACAAACAAATCAGATTGAGTCACGACGACTACTAGCAACGCACAAAGCAGAATGAGTCGCTGAAACACAGCAGCTTGAGTCGCAAAGATTATAAACCATATAAACCATTTATTTTCCATAGCACAACACTTACATAAATAGATTATAACACATAAACATTCAATAACATTATATGTGCGTACCATGGAGGGTGCAGTCTCAGCAATATGCTGTGAGCTGTGTGACCATCTCACTGCTACTGATTTTCAGCCTGCCCCTCACAAAAGCTCTACATAACGTGTAGCGGGCATAAATTTATTAATTTAAATTTATTAAATCTGCATTATTATCAGTAACTAATAATGCAGATCGAGTCACAAGGACTACTAGGAAGAAACAAAGCAGATTGAGTCAAAAAGACTACTAGCAATAAACAAAGCAGAATGATTCGATCAAAATAGTAGCAAAAAAAAAGCAGATTGAATCAAGATTGAGATTGATTGATGGGGTTAGGTTAGGTTAGGTTCCCCCCCACGGGACCACGCCTTGTCGTGGCGGGGGGGCTCAGTAGCTGCAGGCAAGCCAGCCTGTAGTGAAGCGAAGTGGTCCCCGGAGGGCGCTCCGCCTGTCCCTCTGAATAGCAGAGGGCAGAGTGGACGTGCAAGTGATGGTGAGTTGGGGCGACGGACCAGGGGTTATGAACCCCCCCGTTCGGCCCAACCGATGGTGGATTAAGGGAGGGGCGACGGACTAGGGGTTATGAACCCCCCCGTTCGGCCTACCCTAGGTGGTAGTTGTGGGCCAGGGCGACGGACAAGGGGTTGTCAACCCCCCCGATCGGCTTGGCTCGTGGTGGTAGCTTTGGGAAGGGGCGACGGATTGCGGTTACAAACCCTTCCGCTCGGCCTGACCCATGTAAGGGGCGACGGATCAGGGGTTGTAAACCCCCCCGATCGGCCTAACCCGTAACCCTCAACGGAGAGGAACGGGGGTCCCAAGGGACCGCGTGGAGTAAACCACTTTAAAAAATCCGTAAATCCCAAGCTCTGGTGCCTGGCGAGGGGATGCATGGTCGACGCGGAGGTCGGCCCCTAGGGCACCGACGTCGGGTCCCAGACGTAAACTGGACAAAAAACATGAAAAAATGAAGCAGTGCGAAAATGATCCCCGGGCGGGTCCCAGCAACATTGCTGGGGAATCCCGTGCCGCTCTTTTCAGGGCGGCTGGCCCCACGTATACGGGGGGGGCCAACACTGCCTCGCGGCCTCGGTCGCGTACCGGAGACGACAAGGAGGAGACGGTGGATGTTCCGACCCCACAAACATCTTGTGCGGTCGATGATCCCACCATTGGACTGGACTCAAGAAGATCGGGGGCGAGTTTCGTTCGCTCCCGGTCTCATTCAAGAACGACCTCGGAGGAGAGCCTGGTCTTGCGATTTGCTAGACCAGGTACTCCTTGCCCGAGGCTTAGGGCCGGGAGGGGGAATGATGGGGACAGCGACGCTATGTCCGGCGTATCTATCTCATCCTCCATCGGCGGAACTCTGCGGGCGCGAAAGCGCAAACCGCAGCGTCCTGCCGATGATGACGGGAGGCCCATGGTCATCAGGAGGAGGAAAGCGGACGACGCCACCGCGGAGCAGGAAGCGACGCAACCGGCCGCTGAAACCGGAGGAATCGGTGAACGAGCGTCAGCGGACATAGGCTCGGAGCTCTTCTCATGTCTATCGGCCGTAGAGAAGACGGTCGATAAACCGAAGAGCTCCAAGGCGGAAGTAGTGAAGTCCGTTCGTTCCGCCTTCGCCACCTTAAAGGCCTGCGCATCAGAACTGTGCGTGCCCTGATCGACCAGCTCTACGCCCGCATCGAGGTGCTGGCCAGCGAGTTGGCGGAGCTTCGGAGGGGAGGGGGTGCCTCTCATCCCCCGGCTGCGGCGCCAACTTTCGAGGCGCCTGGAAGGGCTCAGGCGCCGGGTCCGTCTCGGAGAGTTGTACCTGCCCTTGCAGCGCCGACATCGGGAAAGACAAAAAAGGGACGAGACGGTCCAAAAAGGGGGGCGCCCGCGCCGACACCTCGGCTGACGGCGTCAGCCCCCCAACCAAGCTCGGACTGGAGCCAGCTCTCAGCCATTATGGACCGAGAGTACGCCCGGTTTCAGTCCGAGCTTATGGGCCGTCTCTTCCCCGAGATGGGAAGAAGACCTCCCCTGGGACAGGGTCAGCGTCGAGAGGGGGAAATTCCCCAGGCGACGCTGACTAAGTCCCAGAGGAAAAAGAAAAGGAGGGCAAAGAGGGGAACGGCGTCGTCACAGGCTCCGCCAATTCCAGCTTTGGCGGGGCCATCAACGGAGCGGGTGGGGGCACAGAGCGGCACCTGGGCAACGGTGGTCGGCCGAAAGGCGGCCGCCCGTGCCAAACAGGTCGCTGCTCCCACTCCACGGACCCAAGCCACTCCTCAGAAGAAGAAGGGGCAGCCCAAACCCCCTACATGTGCGGCGGTTGTGGTCACGGTGCCTGAAGGCGCCAAGACCACGATCGCTGCAGTCATGACAGCCGCCAAGGCCCGCATCAAACTAGCGGACCTTGGCATCGTGGGGGGCGTAAGGCAGAGGAAGGCGGCCACCGGGGCTCTCCTATTGGAGGTCCCCGGTCCCGAGAGCCCCGCCAAAGCCGACGCCCTGGCGGAAAAAATGAGGGAGGTCCTCGCCGACACGGGCGCGCTCATCTCGCGCCCGTGCAAAATGGGCGACTTGCGGGTGATGGACCTAGACGAGTCCATCACCCCCGCGGACGTCACGGCGGCGATCGCCGAGGCGGGCGGATGCTCCCCGACCGATATCAAGATCGGGGAGATCCGAACCGCCCCATCACGGTTAGGGACCGCTTGGGTCCGCTGCCCGGTCGGGGCCGTCAGGAAGGTGGCCGCCCAAGGACGGGTACAAATAGGGTGGACAGCGGCGAGAGTAGAGGCACTGGCAGCACGGCCGTTGCAGTGTTACCAGTGCCTCGAGGTGGGGCACGTCAGAGTAATGTGCCCCAACACCGTGGACAGGAGCGGACGCTGTTACAGGTGCGGTGAGACGGGGCACATTGCCCGTCATTGCACAGCGTCCGCCCCCCATTGCCCGGTCTGCGCGGACCTAGGGCGGGCCGCCGACCACCGGCTGGGGACCAAAAAGTGTTCCCCGCCGAAGAATAAAAAGAAGAAGGGGCCAGTCCAGCCCCCTTCCCCGGCCCAGGGGAGTGAGGAAGTAATGGAGACCTCCTAATGGCTCCCCACGTCCGTGTGCTGCAGGTCAACCTGATTTTTTTCCGCGCTGGCAACACTCAAGCGAACAGCTGATTTAAATTTGTCCCAGATTATTTAATTATTTTAATAGTTATTTTGTGTTTAAATAGCCCAATTACAAGTTCATCGCAAATAAAACCATAGTCTTATCAATATCTGATTGTTAAATTAGTATCAAACCAAGTAAATAAGTCGTGAAATTTGTGACGGTTGGTCGGTCTAGCGGGCTGTCAATTGTGTTTTTTGTGTTCTTTTGAATATTTCTGTGAGATATTCAAAGTGAATAAGTGTTTTTGTGGGTTTGTTTACCGGTTATTCTCGTGGATATATGTTACAGTATATCCTACGCTGAAATAACATCCAGGTGCTTAATTTCTACAAATTCCATGTAAGTAAAGTATATTGACATACCGGTAACCTACCTACCTACTTGCTTGAGGATCTGCCTGCTCATTTTCCCAGTCGTTTTTACCTATTATTCTTTTCAAAATGCAGACTAGGAAGGCTTTCGCTGTCGCCTCTCGACAGGAAGCGACCAAACTACAACTGACTTTACAACAACTAAAGACCGCAAATGAGCAGGTTGTTCAATTAAACAGCGAACGGGACGAAAATGAAAGAGAGCTAATTAGTACAATTGATCAAAACGGCAAATTAAAAAACAAATTGTCACAAATAAATTTAAAATTAGACGATGTCACTGCAGAGCGGGATAACCTCAAAATGTTGATCAAAGGTTTTGATAGTTGTAGTGCAGAGTACGAACAGGCTTTGCGGCGCATATCCGACCTGGAGCAGGAGCTCCGTGAGGCCCATCGTCATATCACACACCTCGAAGCAGCCTCTACGGAAATCACTACACAACAAAACCAGTCATTGTTCGATGAACTTGTAGGGAGGTCCCCGCAGTTGGTTGCTGCTCCAAGATCTAGACACACAGACGTTATAGATCTTACTAATGACACTCCTAAACACCATTCAGTGTCAACTAAAATATGTTTAGATCATTGCAGCAGCAAAAAACTAAAAAAATATATAAAAATTAGTAAATTTATTAGAAAAAATCAAAATTTAATTAAAAGCCATAAAAAGTTCTCAAAAAATATTAATAATTGCAAAAATAGATTAGAATTATTAGATAAATTAAGTCTATGCACCTTAGAGTTAGAAAATAATCAGAGGCAACATGCAGCCGACACTCAAAAATTCCAAATTAGGCTTAAACAATTACAAGATTCGCTTGAATCAGTGAATATCATGTACAATAAATCAAAACAAATTATTGGGGAATATTCGATGGCAATGGGGAAACTTATAAACTCAACATCTCACTATGCTGACCGTTTTGATTCAATAACGGACAAAACAACTTTTGTTTGTGACCGCTGCAGCCAGCCAGAGCCAACGGATACACCTGCCTTGTCGAGTGAACGGCTATGTGATGTCTCACAGCCATTGTGTACCTCACCTTATTTAAGTTCACAAATAAATAAAAAAAAAATAATAATGTTTAGCGATGAAATTGGAATTGATATGGGCTCAAAATTAAATTATTACTCAAAGGGACAGTCCTTTATAAATTATTGCATGCCTTCTGCATCTTATCTTCAAATTATGAAAAGAATAAGTAGTTATAAATTTGACAATAATGATAGTTTGGTTATATTTATTGGAAATAGGGGAAGTGTTAACAAACAAGACTTGATAAAATATTGTGATACTTTGTGCTCCCTAAACACAGACAACATTGTAATGTTCACACTACCCTACTGTAAAAACTTGCCAGCTGCGGAAAATAACCTTAGATATAATTTAAATTCAACATTGAACACTATATCATGTTATAATAAAAAGTTCAATGTTATTGACTCTAACCCTATTGTTAGTAATAATTATTATTTGACGAAGGGAAAGCACAAGCTTCCGGATTCCATCAAAAGACAGATAGCATCTTCGCTATGTTATTTTTTTAATTTTACAGCCAAAAATTTGGCTAAATACACTGCGCCTTTTACGCAGTTTAATGACATAAATAATATTCAGACTGCGGATAGTTCTCTTTATCCGATTAATTTAAATTAATTATTAAGACAAAAGGGGGACGCTCTTGCAGTAGTTTTGAGACAATAGAGATATCCTCTAGCGCTTTACAAAGTAATAATAATAAGAAAATAAGTTTAGACAACAATATTAGCCAATTATTAATCTCATTATCAAACGAGTCAAATAATAACGATTGCTGGAATAAACGCCCCAAAATAAATAAAGTACAGAAAAAATATGTAAAAAATATTAACCTTGTGCATCAAAATATATATAATTTAACAGAGGGCAAAATACTAACACTGGAATTGTACATGAACGCTGAGGACATTGACATAGTATGCATAACAGAACACCATCGTCGGGCTCACCAGCTCATGTTCAATTTCAGCGACCACCGGGTTGGCAGCGCATTCTGTAGAGTAAATACGACAAAGGGGGGGTCTCTTATAATATTGAACAAGAAATTAAAATATAAGGAAAGAAAAGATGTCGTGTCTATGTCTGTGGAATGTGTAACGGAAATATCCTGTGTAGAACTGGAGCAATTAATAGTAGTATGTGTGTATAGACGACCTGTTTCTGATAATTTTAAAGACTTTACTGAAATTTTGGATGAAATGTTAACAAAATTAACAAAATCAAAAAAGCAATTGCTTGTATGTGGTGACTTTAATGTAGATTTACTGAAAGCAAGTACCTCTTCCACGAAACTTCTAAATTTATATAAATCACACAATTTGTCTAACGTGTTTCTGGAGCCTACTAGAACCACTGACACTACAGCAACATGTATTGATAATATTTATATAACTGATAATATAACCACGATTAGCAAATCTATCATTAACAAATTAGAATCGGACCATAGTGGTCAGTTTGTCAGCTTTACTATCGTCACAAAACCAATACCAAAAAGGAAAATAAAGTACGTACCGGTGACTGCTGCTCGTCTGGAGGAACTTAGATTGAATTTAGCTAAAGTTTTACCG
The DNA here is from genome assembly GCA_951213275.1 of Idaea straminata. Lineage (NCBI taxonomy): Eukaryota > Metazoa > Arthropoda > Insecta > Lepidoptera > Geometridae > Idaea > Idaea straminata. Next base: position 12,326,446 of record OX577865.1, read on the forward strand.
TTTCTGCCTTGTGATACGGATCCAAATGTATTATATAATAACTTTTTTTCGGTTCTTAATAACCAATTTCAATCTATTTTTACGTCCAGATCTAAAGTGGTCTCCGACAAACGCGAATTTAGTGGCTGGGCATCGGTTGGCATTCATCGAAGTAGACATAAACTATATGAGTTATACGCGGAAAGACAGGTTAATACATCAGAGGAGTTTGGAGCTTACGTTAAAAACTATTCAAAGATATTTAAAAGAGTATGTATATTGGCAAAATCACTCTCCATTAAATCTGTTATAAAAACTAGTGTTGATAAAATTAAAGCTACATGGAAAGTAATTAATGCTGAAACAGGGAGAGTCGCAGCCAAAAACACAGAGTTTAAATTAAGTATTAATGGAAATATAACTAATAATGATCAAGATACCGCTAATGAATTTGAGAATTTTTTCAGCAATGTAGCTATTACTTTGACGAAGGCTTTAAACTCTTCTACCCCCATTGCAGAAGGTTTATTAAAAACCAATGTACCGAATTGTAATAAAATATTTAAATTCCAATATGTTAAAAATCATGACATTATTGTAGTGCTTAAGCAAATAAATCTTAAAAAAACTAAAGATCTACGGGGGATCTCCGTTCCGATTGTTAAATCAGTTATCGAACTGCTTATACCGGAACTTGTCATTGTATTTAATAGATGTATAGATTGTGGTGTGTTTCCTGATTTAATGAAATTGAGTAAAGTAATTCCACTGTTTAAATCCGGTAGTACCTCAGACCCCTCCAATTTTAGACCAATATCAGTACTACCTACGCTTAGTAAAATTTTTGAAAAACTTATTTTAAAGCAACTACTTAAACATTTTCATGATAATAATATCTTACATAATAAACAGTTCGGCTTTAGTAAGGGGCGCTCGACCACTGATGCGGGTATAGCGTTAATTAAAAACATATTTGATGCTTGGGAGGAGTCGCATGATGCGTATGGCATATTCTGTGACTTATCCAAGGCATTTGATTGCGTTCAACATAATACATTGATCATGAAGCTACACCACTACGGTATTAGGGACAGCGCCCTGGATCTTATCTCTTCTTATCTGAGCGGTAGAGTCCAGAGTGTTGATGTTAACGGAAAACGATCCCCCGGATCTGCGATAGCAATGGGGGTTCCTCAAGGATCCATATTAGGACCTTTCCTGTTCTTAGTTTATATAAATGACTTACCTTACCTTGTAAGGGACAACCATGGGATAGTGTTGTTCGCAGATGACACCTCCTTGGTGTTCAAGGTTAAAAGGCGTCAGTCGAACGTTGACGATGTGAACAATGCTCTCTCTAGAATAGTTGATTGGTTCAATTCCAATAATTTATTACTGAATGGATCCAAAACTAAATTAATTCGGTTCACACTTCCAAATGTAAAACAAGTCAAAACTGTTGTAAAAATTAATGATGAGGAAGTTGAATTAGTCAGTAAGGCTGTCTTTCTAGGTATAACTTTAGATCCTAAGCTTCAGTGGGGCCCGCATGTGGAAGCATTGTCCAATAGACTTAGTTCTGCCGCTTACGCCGTTAAGAAAATTCGCGAATATACGGATATTGAGACTGCTCGCCTAGTCTATTTCAGCTACTTCCACAGTGTCATGTCGTACGGCATCCTACTGTGGGGGTGTGCTGCGGATATTGATGCTATTTTCATTTTGCAAAAGAGAGCTGTCCGAGCTATCTACAGGATGGGCCCCAGGGAATCACTTAGGGAAAAATTTAAAGAGATCAATATATTAACGCTCTATTCACAATATATCTACGAAAACTTGCTATACGTTCACAAAAATCCTGATATTTTTCGTAAAAATAGCGATATTCATAATTTCAACTTAAGAAATAAGGATGAACTGACCGTGCCCGGTAGTAGGCTCCGGAAAATAAACAGGTCGTTTAATAATACATGTGCGCTCTATTATAATAAATTACCTAAAGATGTATATGATATGTCCATTAACAGGTTCAAAACTTTTATAAAGCATAAATTGTGCAGTAAGGCGTACTATGATACTTCGTCTTACCTTAATGATAACAACCCTTGGACGTGACTTTAATTGCTCTATTTCAAATAATACTTTCAAATAATTGTAATATTGACCTTTGTGAGCGTGATCACATGAAAAAAAAAAAACCCCCCATGAGTTTCTTGTGCCTTCTTCTCATTGGTGGGCGCGTTCCGAAGGCACACATCCTAACTTAGTTTTTAAGACGTGTCTATGTGATCTTATACCTAGGTATTAAGCATTGAAAGGAATAAAGATTTTTGACTTTGACTTTGACTTTGACCACCGCCGAGCGGCGCAGGATCTCCTGCTCCAAACGCTCGCGGAGTGGTCGGTTGGCCTGGCGGTAGTCGCCGAGCCCTACTCCGTCCCGGACAACCCTAGGTGGTTCGGGGACGACTTGGGCTTGGTCAGCATTTATTGGGCGGGGGGTGACCATCTCCATTGCTCCCTCATCGCAAAAGGGCCGGGTTACGTGGCCGTGGAGTGGGGGTCCACGGCCATGGTGGGCTGCTATATCTCCCCTAACAGCGGCCTCGCTGTTTTCGAGGCATACCTGGAGGAGCTGGCGAGCTGCATTCGCGGCTGCGCCCCCCGCCAGGTATTTGTCCTGGGTGATTTTAACTCCCGCTCGAGAGAGTGGGGGGACACCCTGGACAACGTTAGGGGAGAGACGCTTCTGGAGTGGGCGGCAGGGCTGGACCTCCGGTTGCTAAACCGAGGTTCGGCCCGTACCTGTAGGCGATGGCAGGGGGAGTCGATCGTGGACCTGTCATGGGCGACTCCCTCAGCCTCGCATACAGTTACAGGATGGAGGGTGGCGGAGGAGGCGGTCACGCTATCGGACCACCTATACATCGTATTCGATGTATCCCTCCGCCACCCTATCCGCCCACGCCAGGACCGCAGCCCTCCGCGACGTTGGTCTCTCAAGCGGCTCGACCGAGACATGGCCGTAGCCGCCGCCAACGTCGCGGACTGGACGGAGGAACAGATCTCGCCCGATCCGGAGGCGCAAGCCGCCTGGTTCCGGGACACAATGACGTCCATCTGTGACGTCTCGATGCCCCGAGCCAGGCCGCCCCAGCGGGGCTCTGTGTACTGGTGGAGCGAGGAGATCGCGCGGCTTCGACGATCGGTCGTGGCTGCGCGACGCCAGTACCAAAGAGCCCGAAGGAGAAGGCAAGCCTCACTAGAGGAGACCCTAAGAGCCAGGCGGGAATACGGGACCGCGGCCCATGCCCTCAGCATCGCAATCGCTGAGGCCAAGGAGCGGTCCTGGAACGAGCTCGTGGAGGGACTGGATAGGGATCCATGGGGGCGCCCGTACAAGATGGTACTGGGCAAGCTCAGACCGTGGGTCCCTCCGTTGACGGAAACCCTGGACCCCAACTTCGTGGGGAGAGTCGTAGCAACACTCTTCCCAAGGGTCCAGGACAGTCCCTCCAGTCACCCTCCCTTGTCGCCGGATCGAGATTTTTGGTCCGACGATCTGGGGGTGACAGGGGCCGAGCTCGAGCTGGCCGTTAGGCGGCTGGCATCCCGCTCCACCGCACCCGGCCCGGATGGTGTTCCGGGCAGGGTGCTTGTGCTGGCTCTGAAGGTCTTAGGGAACCGGCTGAGGCAGCTCTTCAACGACTGCCTCCGCCTATCCGTGTTCCCCCTCGAGTGGAAGTCAGCAAGACTGGTGCTCCTGAGGAAGGAGGGAAGGACCGCCGAGTCTCCGTCGTCGTTTCGACCGATATGCCTGCTGAACGAGACGGGGAAGCTCTTCGAAAGAGTTATCTCCGATCGTATCAGCGGGCACCTGTCGCGGGTAGGCCCAGATCTATCGGACTGCCAGTTCGGATTCCGGCCGGGGCGGTCGACCGTGGACGCTGTCCGCCTCGTCCGCTCCCTTTCGGAATCGGCAGTCCGTTCAGGGGGGGTTGCGCTGGCGGTGTCCCTGGACATCGTCAACGCTTTCGGAACCCTCCCGTGGCAGGCAATTAGGGAGGCACTGGTTTATCACGGCGTGCCTCCCTACCTGCGGGCAATCATCGGGGCCTACCTTCGCGACAGACGCGTCAGGATTACCGGTCGAAACGGGACGGAGACAGAACGGGAGATTACGTGCGGGGTTCCGCAGGGGTCCGTTTTGGGCCCCCTGCTATGGAACCTCGCATATGATGCGGTCCTTCGCACCAGTCTTCCCGGTGACGTGAGTGTCGTCTGCTATGCGGATGACACTCTTGTTGTCGCCACCGGCGCTGACTTCGGGCGAACGCTCAGGCTTGCCGAGCTGGGGGTGGCATGTGTCGTGCGGGCGATTCGCGAGCTGGGCCTAGAGATAGCGCCTCACAAGTGCGAGGCGCTATGGTTCCACCGCCTCAGACGAGGCCAGGAACCCCCCAACTCGCGAATCCGTGTAGGTGACGCCGAAGTCCAGGTGGGGCGGTACATCAAGTACCTAGGCCTCACCCTGGACAGCCGATGGAGTTTCGAGGAGCATTTCGTGCGCCTGATCCCCCGAGCGCGCAGGATAGCAGGTGCGTTACATCGCCTGCTGCCCAACCTCGGGGGACCGCGGGAAGGAGTTCGCCGCCTCTACGGTGGCGTCATACGATCCGTGGCCTTGTACGGGGCCCCCGTGTGGTCCAACGACCTCACGAGGTCCTGCCGCTGCGGAGCTCTGTTAAGGAGCCTGCAGCGGCTAATGGCCATGCGGATCGTGCGAGGCTACCGAACGATTTCGTTCGAGGCGGCGACGGTTCTGGCCCGTTCCCCCCCTTTCCAAATCCTGGCCAAGATGGACGCCGCCGTCTATGACGCGCGGCGAGGCATCGACCAGGGTGGAGGAGACGGGGGGTACGCGCTAGAACCCGCGCAAGGAATGCTCCGGCGGGACGCGCACCGACAGGCCTTGAGGGACTGGCGCGCGCAGCTGGAACGACAGGGCTGTGCGCGCCAACGCGCTGTCGGTGCCGTCCTGCCCAACTTCGAGGCCTGGATCGGCAGAAAAGGCGAGGTCACCTACAGATTGACTCAGATACTCACCGGACACGGTTGCTTCGGTGAGTATCTGAACCGAATCGGGAGGGAGGAAACGACACAGTGCCACCATTGCGCTTCCGACCGGGACTCCGCCCAGCACACGCTGGAAGACTGCCCCGCGTGGGAGTCTGAGCGTCGAGTCCTGGTCGACGTCATCGGGCGAGATCTGTCCCCTCCAGCATTGGTCGCTGCCATGCTGGAGAGTGAGGAGGGTTGGGAGGCAGCGCTCTCCTTCTGCGAGGCTGTAATGCTCCAGAAGGAGAGCGCCGAGCGGGATCGGGAGAGAGCCGATCCCGCTCGAAGGAGGCGGCGGCGGGCCACATAGCTTGGCTAGCCGCCGCGCCGGGCTTGCGTGCGGGTACATCGTTGGGGTTGATGTGCCCGTGGTAGCGGCCCGGGATGACACCGCCGGTGCGGCGGGTGGTGTCGTCGAGGGGGCCCCGTCTCGCTCCACGTCACTTTTGTAAGGCGTGGATCGAAACGGCGTTCCCCTGCGGGGTTGAGCCTCTGTCAGGCTCCCCCGGGAGAGGGCCCCCCTAAGTAATTAGGGGGGCGAAGGCGGGAGGGTTCCGGTGCGCTTAAGCGATCCCGGGACCCCCCCAGATGCCTGAGGAAGGCCGCCGTGAGGTTTTTAGTGGGTAGGCCGGCCGCTTCACGGCCGGAGAGCCCCACATACCCCACCGCTCCGCCCCCAGGACGGTGGGGATGCAGTTCAATGCATTTTCCTCACGAACAAAAAAAAAAAAAAAAAAAGGTTAGGTTAGGTTAGGTTAGGTTAGGTTAGGTTAGGTTCCCCCCCATGGGACCACGCCTTGTCGTGGCGGGGGGGCTCAGTAGCTGCAGGCAATCCAGCCTGCAGTGAAGCGAAGTGGTCCCCGGAGGGCGCTCCGCCTGTCCCTCTGAATAGCAGAGGGCAGAGTGGACGTGCAAGTGATGGTGAGTTGGGGCGACGGACCAGGGGTTATGAACCCCCCCGTTCGGCCCGACCGATGGTGGATTAAGGGAGGGGCGACGGACTAGGGGTTATGAACCCCCCAGTTCGGCCCGACCCTAGGTGGTAGTTGTGGGCCAGGGCGACGGACAAGGGGTTGCCAACCCCCCCGATCGGCTTGGCCCGTGGTGGTAGCTTTGGGAAGGGGCGACGGATTGCGGTTACAAACCCTTCCGCTCGGCCTGACCCATGTAAGGGGCGACGGATCAGGGGTTGTAAACCCCCCCGATCGGCCCAACCCGTAACCCTCAACGGAGAGGAACGGGGGTCCCAAGGGACTGCGTGGAGTAAACCACTTTAAAAAATCCGTAAATCCCAAGCTCTGGTGCCTGGCGAGGGGATGTATGGTCGGCGCGGAGGTCGGCCCCAAGGGCATCAACGTCGGGTCCCAGACGTTAACTGGACAAAAAACCAATATGAAGAAGCAGTGCGAAAATGATCCCCGGGCGGGTCCCAGCAACATTGCTGGGGAATCCCGTGCTGCCCTTTTCAGGGCGGCTGGCCCCACGTATACGGGGGGGGCCAACACTGCCTCGCGGCCTCGGTCGCGTACCGGAGAAGACAAGGAGGAGACGGTGGATGTTCCGACCACACAAACATCTTGTGCGGTCGATGATCCCACCACTGGATTTGACACAAGGAGGTCGGGGGCGAGTTTCGTTCGCTCCCGGTCTCATTCAAGGACGACCTCGGAGGAGAGCCTGGTCTTGCGATTTGCTAGACCAGGCACTCCTTGCCCGAGGCTTAGGGCCGGAAGGGGGAATGATGGGGACAGCGACGGTATGTCCGGCGTCTCTATCTCCTCCTCCATCGGTGGAACTCTGCGGGCGCGAAAGCGCAAACCGCAGCGTCCTGCCGATGATGACGGGAGGCCCATGGTGATCAGAAGGAGGAAAGCGGACGACGCCAGCGTGGAGCAGGAAGCGACGCAACCGGCCGCTGAAACGGAGGGAATCGGAGAACGAGCGTCTGCGGACATCGGCTCGGAGCTCTTCTCCTGTCTATCGGCCGTAGAGAAGACAGTCGATAAGCCGAAGAGCTCCAAGGCGGAAGTGGTGAAGTCCGTTCGGTCCGCCTTCGTCACATTAAAGACCTGCGCAGCCGAACTGTGCGTGCGGGCGGAGACTCGGGATCGGGAGAACGAGAGGACTCGTTCCCTGATCGACCAGCTCTACGCCCGCATCGAGGTGCTGGCCAGCGAGTTGGCTGAGCTTCGGAGGGGTGCCTCACATCCCCCGGCTGCGGCGCCATCTCATGTGGCGCCCGGAAGAGCTCGGGTGCCGCGGCCGCACCGGGAAGGTTTGCCTGCCCCGGCAGCGCCGACACCGGCCAAAACAAAAAAGGGACGAGACGGTCCACAAAGGGGGGCGCCCGCGCCGACACCTCAGCTGACGGCGTCAGCCCCCCAACCAAGCTCGGACTGGAGCCAGCTCTCAGCCATTATGGACCGAGAGTACGCCCGTTTTCAGTCCGAGCTTATGGGCCGTCTCTTCCCTGAGATGGGAAGGAGACCTCCCCTGGGACAGAGTCGGCGTCGAGAGGGGGAAATTCCCCAAGAGACGCTGACGAAGTCCCAGAGAAGGAAGAAAAGGAGGGCAAAGAGGGGAATGGCACCATCACAGGCTCCGCCAGTCCCAGCTTTGGCGGGGCCCTCGGCGGAGCGGGGGGCACAGAGCGGCACCTGGGCAACGGTGGTCGGCCGAAAGGCGGCCGCCCGCGCCAAGCAACAGGTCGCTGGTCCAACACCACGGACCCAGGCCGCTCCCACCCCTCAGAAGAAGAAGGGGCAGCCCAAACCCCCCACATGTGCGGCGGTTGTGGTCACGGTGCCTGAAGGCGCCGAGACCACGATCGCTGCAGTTATGACGGCCGCCAAGGCCCGCATCAAACTAGCGGACCTTGGCATCGTGGGGGGCGTAAGGCAGAGGAAGGCGGCCACCGGGGCTCTCCTATTGGAGGTCCCCGGTCCCGAGAGCCCCGCCAAAGCCGACGCCCTGGCGGAAAAAATGAGGGAGGTCCTTGCCGACACGGGCGCACTCATCTCGCGCCCGTGCAAAATGGGCGACTTGCGGGTGATGGACCTAGATGAGTCCATCACCCCCGCGGATGTCACGGCGGCGATCGCCGAGGCGGGCGGATGCTCCCCGACCGATATCAAGATCGGGGAGATCCGAACCGCCCCATCACGGTTAGGGACCGCTTGGGTCCGCTGCCCGGTCGGGGCCGTCAGGAAAGTGGCCGCCCAAGGACGGATACAAATAGGGTGGACCGCGGCGAGAGTAGAGGCACTGGCAGCACGGCCGTTGCAGTGTTACCAGTGCCTCGAAGTGGGGCACGTCAGAGTAATGTGCCCCAACACCGTGGACAGGAGCGGACGCTGTTACAGGTGCGGTGAGACGGGGCACATTGCCCGTCATTGCACAGCGTCCGCCCCCCATTGCCCGGTCTGCGCGGACCTAGGGCGGGCCGCCGACCACCGGCTGGGGACCAAGAGGTGCTCCCCGCCTAAATACAAGAAGAAGAAGGGGCCAGTCCAGCCCCCTTCCCCGGCCCAGGGGAGTGAGGAAGTAATGGAGACCTCCTAATGGCTCCCCACGTCCGTGTGCTGCAGGTCAACCTGAACCACCGCCGAGCGGCGCAGGATCTCCTGCTCCAAACGCTCGCGGAGTGGTCGGTTGGCCTGGCGGTAGTCGCCGAGCCCTACTCCGTCCCGGACAACCCCAGGTGGTTCGGGGACGACTTGGGCTTGGTCAGCATCTATTGGGCGGGGGGTGACCATCTCCATTGCTCCCTCATCGCAAAAGGGCCGGGTTACGTGGCCGTGGAGTGGGGGTCCACGGCCATGGTGGGCTGCTACATCTCCCCTAACAGCGGCCTCGCTGCTTTCGAGGCATACCTGGAGGAGCTGGCGAGCTGCATTCGCGGCTGCGCCCCCCGCCAGGTATTCGTCCTGGGTGACTTCAACTCCCGCTCGAAAGAGTGGGGGGACACCCTGGACAACGTTAGGGGAGAGACGCTTCTGGAGTGGGCGGCAGGGCTGGACCTCCGGTTGCTAAACCGAGGTTCGGCCCGTACCTGTAGGCGATGGCAGGGGGAGTCGATCGTGGACCTGTCATGGGCGACTCCCTCAGCCTCGCACACAGTTACAGGATGGAGGGTGGCGGAGGAGGCGGTCACGCTATCGGACCACCTATACATCGTATTCGATGTATCCCTCCGCCACCCTATCCGCCCACGCCAGGACCGCAGCCCTCCGCGACGTTGGTCTCTCAAGCGGCTCGACCGAGACATGGCCGTAGCCGCCGCCAACGTCGCGGACTGGACGGAGGAACAGATCTCGCCCGATCCGGAGGCGCAAGCCGCCTGGTTCCGGGACACAATGACGTCCATCTGTGACGTCTCGATGCCCCGAGCCAGGCCGCCCCAGCGGGGCTCTGTGTACTGGTGGAGCGAGGAGATCGCGCGGCTTCGACGATCGGTCGTGGCTGCGCGACGCCAGTACCAAAGAGCCCGAAGGAGAAGGCAAGCCTCACTAGAGGAGACCCTAAGAGCCAGGCGGGAATACGGGACCGCAGCCCACGCCCTCAGCATCGCAATCGCTGAGGCCAAGGAGCGGTCCTGGAACGAGCTCGTGGAGGGACTGGATAGGGATCCATGGGGGCGCCCGTACAAGATGGTACTGGGCAAGCTCAGACCGTGGGTCCCTCCGTTGACGGAAACCCTGGACCCCAACTTCGTGGGGAGAGTCGTAGCAACACTCTTCCCAAGGGTCCAGGACAGTCCCTCCAGTCACCCTCCCTTGTCGCCGGATCGAGATTTTTGGTCCGACGATCTGGGGGTGACGGGGGCCGAGCTCGAGCTGGCCGTTAGGCGGCTGGCATCCCGCTCCACCGCACCCGGCCCGGATGGTGTTCCGGGCAGGGTGCTTGTGCTGGCTCTGAAGGTCTTAGGGAACCGGCTGAGGCAGCTCTTCAACGACTGCCTCCGCCTATCCGTGTTCCCCCTCGAGTGGAAGTCAGCGAGACTGGTGCTCCTGAGGAAGGAGGGAAGGACCGCCGAGTCTCCGTCGTCGTTTCGACCGATATGCCTGCTGAACGAGACGGGGAAGCTCTTCGAAAGAGTTATCTCCGATCGTATCAGCGGGCACCTGTCGCGAGTAGGCCCAGATCTATCGGACTGCCAGTTCGGATTCCGGCCGGGGCGGTCGACCGTGGACGCTGTCCGCCTCGTCCGCTCCCTTTCGGAATCGGCAGTCCGTTCAGGGGGGGTTGCGCTGGCGGTGTCCCTGGACATCGTCAACGCTTTCGGAACCCTCCCGTGGCAGGCAATTAGGGAGGCACTGGTTTATCACGGCGTGCCTCCCTACTTGCGGGCAATCATCGGGGCCTACCTTCGCGACAGACGCGTCAGGATTACCGGTCGAAACGGGACGGAGACGGAACGGGAGATTACGTGCGGGGTTCCGCAGGGGTCCGTCTTGGGCCCCCTGCTATGGAACCTCGCATATGATGCGGTCCTTCGCACCAGTCTTCCCGGTGACGTGAGTGTCGTCTGCTATGCGGATGACACTCTCGTTGTCGCCACCGGCGCTGACTTCGGGCGAACGCTCAGGCTTGCCGAGCTGGGGGTGGCATGTGTCGTGCGGGCGATTCGCGAGCTGGGCCTAGAGATAGCGCCTCACAAGTGCGAGGCGCTATGGTTCCACCGCCTCAGACGAGGCCAGGAACCCCCCAACTCGCGAATCCGTGTAGGTGACGCCGAAGTCCAGGTGGGGCGGTACATCAAGTACCTAGGCCTCACCCTGGACAGCCGATGGAGCTTCGAAGAGCATTTCGTGCGCCTGGTCCCCCGAGCGCGCAGGATAGCAGGTGCGCTACATCGCCTGCTGCCCAACCTCGGGGGACCGCGGGAAGGAGTTCGCCGCCTCTACGGTGGCGTCATACGATCCGTGGCGCTGTACGGGGCCCCCGTGTGGTCCAACGACCTCACGAGGTCCTGCCGCTGCGGAGCTCTGTTGAGGAGCCTGCAGCGGCTAATGGCCATGCGGATCGTACGAGGCTACCGGACGATTTCGTTCGAGGCGGCGACGGTTCTGGCCCGTTCCCCCCCTTTCCAAATCCTGGCCAAGATGGACGCCGCCGTCTATGACGCGCGGCGAGGCATCGACCAGGGTGGAGGAGACGGGGGGTACGCGCTAGAACCCGCGCAAGGAATGCTCCGGCGGGACGCGCACCGACAGGCCTTGAGGGACTGGCGCGCGCAGCTGGAACGACAGGGCTGTGCGCGCCAACGCGCTGTCGGTGCCGTCCTGCCCAACTTCGAGGCCTGGATCGGCAGAAAAGGCGAGGTCACCTACAGATTGACTCAGATACTCACCGGACACGGTTGCTTCGGTGAGTATCTGAACCGAATCGGGAGGGAGGAAACGACACAGTGCCACCATTGCGCTTCCGACCGGGACTCCGCCCAGCACACGCTGGAAGACTGCCCCGCGTGGGAGTCTGAGCGTCGAGTCCTGGTCGACGTCATCGGGCGAGATCTGTCCCCTCCAGCATTGGTCGCGGCCATGCTGGAGAGTGAGGAGGGTTGGGAGGCAGCGCTCTCCTTCTGCGAGGCAGTAATGCTCCAGAAGGAGAGCGCCGAGCGGGATCGGGAGAGAGCCGATCCCGCTCGAAGGAGGCGGCGGCGGGCCACATAGCTTGGCTAGCCACCGCGCCGGGCTTGCGTGCGGGTACATCGATGGGGTTGATGTGCCCGTGGTAGCGGCCCGGGATGACACCGCCGGTGCGGCGGGTGGTGTCGTCGAGGGGGCCCCGTCTCGCTCCACGTCACTTTTGTAAGGCGTGGATCGAAACGGCGTTCCCCTGCGGGGTTGAGCCTCTGTCAGGCTCCCCCGGGAGAGGGCCCCCCTAAGTAATTGGGGGGGCGAAGGCAGGAGGGTTCCGGTGCGCTTAAGCGATCCCGGGACCCCCCCATATGCCTGAGGAAGGCCGCCGTGAGGTTTTTAGTGGGTAGGCCGGCCGCTTCACGGCCGGAGAGCCCCACATACCCCACCGCTCCGCCCCCAGGACGGTGGGGATGCAGTTTAATGCATTTTCCTCACGAACAAAAAAAAAAAAAAAAAAAGGTTCCCCCCCATGGGACCACGCCTTGTCGTGGCGGGGGGGCTCAGTAGCTACAGGCAATCCAGCCTGTAGTGAAGCGAAGTGGTCCCCGGAGGGCGCTCCGCCTGTCCCTCTGAATAGCAGAGGGCAGAGTGGACGTGCAAGTGATGGTGTGTGAGGGGCGACGGACCAGGGGTTATGAACCCCCCCGTTCGGCCCGACCGATGGTGGATTAAGGGAGGGGCGACGGACCAGGGGTTATGAACCCCCCCGTTCGGCCCGACCGATGGTGGATTAAGGGAGGGGCGACGGACTAGGGGTTATGAACCCCCCCGTTCGGCCCGACCCTAGGTGGTAGTTGTGGGCCAGGGCGACGGACAAGGGGTTGCCAACCCCCCCGATCGGCTTGGCCCGTGGTGGTAGCTTTGGGAAGGGGCGACGGATTGCGGTTACGAACCCTTCCGCTCGGCCTGACCCATGCAAGGGGCGACGGATCAGGGGTTGTAAACCCCCCCGATCGGCCCAACCCGTAACCCTCAACGGAGAGGAACGGGGGTCCCAAGGGACCGCGTGGAGTAAACCACTTTAAAAAATCCGTAAATCCCAAGCTCTGGTGCCTGGCGAGGGGATGTATGGTCGGCGCGGAGGTCGGCCCCAAGGGCATCAACGTCGGGTCCCAGACGTTAACTGGACAAAAAACCAATATGAAGAAGCAGTGCGAAAATGATCCCCGGGCGGGTCCCAGCAACATTGCTGGGGAATCCCGTGCTGCCCTTTTCAGGGCGGCTGGCCCCACGTATACGGGGGGGGCCAACACTGCCTCGCGGCCTCGGTCGCGTACCGGAGATGACAAGGAGGAGACGGTGGATGTTCCGACCACACAAACATCTTGTGCGGTCGATGATCCCACCACTGGATTTGACACAAGGAGGTCGGGGGCGAGTTTCGTTCGCTCCCGGTCTCATTCAAGGACGACCTCGGAGGAGAGCCTGGTCTTGCGATTTGCTAGACCAGGCACTCCTTGCCCGAGGCTTAGGGCCGGGAGGGGGAATGATGGGGACAGCGACGCTATGTCCGGCGTCTCTATCTCATCCTCCATCGGCGGAACTCTGCGGGCGCGAAAGCGCAAACCACAGCGTCCTGCCGATGATGACGGGAGGCCCATGGTGATCAGAAGGAGGAAAGCGGACGACGCCAGCGTGGAGCAGGAAGCGACGCAACCGGCCGCTGAAACGGGAATCGGTGAACGAGCGTCTGCCGACATCGGCTCGGAGCTCTTCTCCTGTCTATCGGCCGTAGAGAAGACGGTCGATAAGCCGAAGAGCTCCAAGGCGGAAGTGGTGAAGTCCGTTCGGTCCGCCTTCGCCACCTTAAAGGCCTGCGCATCAGAACTGTGCGTGAGGGCGGAGACTCGGGATCGGGAGAACGAGAGAACTCGTTCCCTGATCGACCAGCTCTACGCCCGCATCGAGGTGCTGGCCAGCGAGTTGGCGGAGCTTCGGAGGGGAGGGGGTGCCTCTCATCCCACGGCCGCGACGTCTCGGAGAGGTTTGCCCGCCCCGACAGCGCCGACATCGGCAAGAGCGAAAAAGGGACGAGACGGTCCACAAAGGGGGGCGCCCGCGCCGACACCTCGGCTGACGGCGTCCGCCCCCCAACCAAGCTCGGACTGGAGCCAGCTCTCGGCCATTATGGACCGAGAGTACGCCCGTTTTCAGTCCGAGCTTATGGGCCGTCTCTTCCCCGAGATGGGACGAAGACCTCCCCTGGGACAGGGTCAGCGTCGAGAGGGGGAAATTCCCCAGGCGACGCTGACTAAGTCCCAAAGAAAGAGGAAAAGGCGGGCGCAGAGGGGAACGGCTTCAACACAGGCCCCGCCAGCTCCAGCTTTGGCGGGGCCGTCGACGGAGCGGGTGGGGGCGCAGAGCGGCACCTGGGCAACGGTGGTCGGCCGAAAGGCGGCCGCCCGTGCCAAACAACGGGTCGCTGCTCCTACACGGACCCAGGCCACCCCCACTCCTCAAAAAAAGAAGGGGCAGCCCAAACCCCCCACATGTGCGGCGGTTGTGGTCACGGTGCCTGAAGGCGCCGAGACCACGATCGCTGCAGTGATGACAGCCGCCAAGGCCCGCATCAAACTAGCGGACCTTGGCATCGTGGGGGGCGTAAGGCAGAGGAAGGCGGCCACCGGGGCTCTCCTATTGGAGGTCCCCGGTCCCGAGAGCTCCTCCAAGGCCGACGCCCTGGCGGAGAAGATGCGGGAGGCCCTCGCCGACACGGGCGCGCTCATCTCGCGCCCGTGTAAAATGGGCGACTTGCGGGTGATGGACCTAGACGAGTCCATCACCCCCGCGGACGTCACGGCGGCGATCGCCGAGGCGGGCGGATGCTCCCCGACCGATATCAAGATCGGGGAGATCCGCACCGCCCCATCACGCTTGGGGACAGCTTGGGTCCGCTGCCCGGTCGGGGCCGTCAGAAAGGTGGCCGCCCAAGGGCGGGTGCGGATAGGTTGGACCGCGGCAAGAGTAGAGGCACTGGCAGCACGGCCGTTGCAGTGTTACCAGTGCCTCGAGTTGGGGCACGTCAGAGTAAAGTGCCCCAACACCGTGGACAGGAGCGGACGCTGTTACAGGTGCGGTGAGACGGGGCACATTGCCCGTCATTGCACAGCGTCCGCCCCCCATTGCCCGGTCTGCGCGGACCTAGGGCGGGCCGCCGACCACCGGCTGGGGACCAAGAGGTGCTCCCCGCCCAAAAACAAAAAGAAGAAGGGGCCAGTCCAGCCCCCTTCCCCGGCCCAGGGGAGTGAGGTAGTAATGGAGACCTCGTAATGTCTCCCCACGTCCGTGTGCTGCAGGCCAACCTGAACCACCGCCGAGCGGCGCAGGATCTTCTGCTCCAAACGCTCGCGGAGTGGTCGGTTGGCCTGGCGGTAGTCGCCGAGCCCTACTCCGTCCCGGACAACCCTAGGTGGTTCGGGGACGACTTGGGCTTGGTCAGCATTTATTGGGCGGGGGGTGACAACCTCCATTGCTCCCTCTTAGCAAAAGGGCCGGGTTACGTGGCCGTGGAGTGGGGGTCCACGGCCATGGTGGGCTGCTATATCTCCCCTAACAGCGGCCTCGCTGTTTTCGAGGCATACCTGGAGGAGCTGGCGAGCTGCATTCACTTTTACAAGTGACGTGGAGCACTTTTTCGCTCCACGTCACTTTTACACGGCGTGGATCGAAACGGCGTTCCCCTGCGGGGTTGAGCCTCTGCCAGGCTCCCCCGGGAGAGGGCCCCCCTAAGTAATTGGGGGGGCGAAGGCGGGAGGGTTCCGGTGCGCTTAAGCGATCCCGGGACCCCCCCAGATGCCTGAGGAAGGCCGCCGTGAGGTTTTTAGTGGGTAGGCCGGCCGCTTCACGGCCGGAGAGCCCCACATACCCCACCGCTCCGCCCCCAGGACGGTGGGGATGCAGTTTAATGCATTTTCCTCACGAACAAAAAAAAAAAAAAAAAAAAGGTTAGGTTAGGTTAGGTTAGGTTGCCCACCAGTCGGACAGCCTCCTCGTGGCGTGGGTGGAAACAGCGTCGATCAATCGAAGAGAAGTTTCTCGTTTCCATTGATCGGCGCTGGCCAATGGTCCGGCATTGTAGGTACACTATACATACACTCGTTGTCGGTGGTTCTCTTTAGGGGACCATCGACATCACACACACACATTGGTTCGTCCTCGTCGGTGGGCTTTTACCATCGGCTTGGCCGAACCAATCACACACACGTACACCACACAACACTTACACTACACACAGGGTGGGGGTGCGCTTGCCTTGATTGGCCGGTGCACGTAGCTTAGGGACCCCTTCGCGAAAGTGAGGGGGGTGAGGGCCCGTTATCCCTTGAGCGTGCTCGGGACCGGAGGTCTTGCCTTAATTGGCCGGGCCGCGAGGAGCCAACCTCAATAAAAAACAAAGTGGAGCATACCACTTTTAAATAAAAAACCCTGTGTGGCAAGCGGAATGGCAGCGCGAAGCCTTCAAGATCGGCCAGGGTGTCGGGCGGGACGGTCCAGTCAGTGCCGCTTGTGCGCTGAATGGTCCGCCTCGCTCGTCGTGTCGGTCGCTACTGCCTCCCAGGAGGGTACCTGCCGCCCCCCTCTTGGGTCACCAAAATAAAGGCTTACCCGTGGTAAGGACGCACTACCCGGGTGGACTTTTATTTCGTTCCATACTCGTGGGAATGTTATGGAATACTTAAAAAACAAAAACCAAATTGAAGTTGTGAAGGAGAAACAGAGTGGGAAGAAGGAGAGACGTAGTAGGCGTGAGTTAGGACGGAAGTCAGAGAAGACGGCGGATGGGTCCAGTGGATCTGAAATCGAAGTGCGGGCAAAGTCGAGAAGCCCGGTTGCAGTCGTAAGGCTTAACCGCCTGAGCACAGATGAGGTGGAGAAAAGACTGCGTAGCGAGGAGTCGAGTTTGGAGAGGCAACTGTGTTTGTCGGACTCCTCCAGCGCCGACAATGTCTCGGTTTCAGGCTATAGATCTGCCGTTAGCCGTGACAGCGTCAAGGCACAAAAAAGGCCGCATAGCGACGGCTCTAGTGGTGAGGAGTGGGGAGGCAAATCGCCAGCCACCTCAAGCAACAAGGCCCGAGGACGTGGCCGACCTCCATCTACCGGGGAGTATGTCGGCCTAGCGCAGGCCAAACAGAAGCTGCTAGAGGCAGAAAAGCAGCAAATGAGGCTTGAGGCGGAAAAGGACATAGTCGCTGCGGCAAATGTCGCTCGAGAGTTGCGCTTAAAATTTCCGACTAGGTCGGAATATAAGAAAAGTGACTCAGAAGGAGAAGCAGTGGTTCACGTCCCGGTAGAGAAACAGACCACGCCAGCGCTCATTGAGCGCATAACTGGAGATCTGACCTCCATCAACTATGTTGCTGAAAACAGCAAAAATTTGAACGGTAGGTTCATACGCTACCTCAAGGACGCTGCGCTCAGTGTTGCCAACGTGGTAGAGGAGCTGAGCCAACGAACAACGTCGGAGGAGACTGCTCTCCTACAGGCAGAGAATGCCACTATGAAGAGGGAGATGGCAGAGCTCCGCAAGGAGATCGCCTCCATTCGAGAGGAAATGGCAAGGGTCCAAAACAGCCACCCATTGCCTGGCCAGTCTGCTGGAGTAGAGGTACAGCCCGTCGCAGTCACGGAGACAAACATCGTGGAAGAGCTCAAGCGGTCCCTAATGATAGAGATAGGGACCATGATGAACGCCCGCCTCCAGGTGTTGGAGGAAAGACTCCCTCCGGCTCCAATCGTCCGCCCTCCTTTGGCGGCCAGAGCTAAGAGTCTGTCCCCACCTCAGCTTGAGGTCTCAGAGTCGGTGCCGTTGGCTGGACCTGCCACAAGGCCAAATGGCCCTGAGGGTAAGAGGAAGGCAAAGAGAGGAAAGAAGGCCAAATCGGCCAAAGATGGACCTGCACAGCCAGTTACTGCTGTCCCTGGCCCTTCGGCCAAACCGACGACTGGGTCTTCTGGAGCCTGGGTAACGGTCGGTAAAAATGGCAAACAGACAAAGAAGAAGGAGCGCTCTCAAACGAGTGATAAAGCCAAGAAGCCAAGGCTTCGGGTTCATAAAACCGCGGCTATTGTTGTGACCTTGCAGCCAGAAGCTGAGAAGAAAGGTGAAACATATGCGGCAGTGCTCTCCGACGCCAAATCAAGAATTGATTGGCGTGCGATGGGCATTGAAGGTCTCCGCATAGACAAGACCGCGACAGGAGCCCGAATTATTAAGGTTCCTGGAGCGGCCAAAAACGAAATGGCTGATGCATTGGCCGAAAAAATCAGGGAAACTCTGACCGCCGAACGCGTCAGAGTACACAGACCGGTTGCGACTGCTGAGCTCCGCGTAAGCGGCTTGGATGACTCGGTGTCAGCAGAGGAACTAGCGGCGGCTATTGCTCAAGGTGGGGGCTGCTCTACGGAGCAAGTCAAGGCCGGTGATATTCGCCGAGACTCTGGTGGAATGGGTTCAGCGTGGGTGCGCTGCCCGGTGACTGCAGCGAAGAAGGTATCGGATCAGGGCCGCTTACTCGTCGGCTGGGTATCAGCAAGCGTTAGACTGCTGCAGCCCAGAGCGCAGCGCTGCTTCCGCTGCTTAGAGGTTGGCCACGTGAGGGTAACATGCACATCGGAGGTTGACAGGAGTGACCTCTGTTACCAATGTGCACAACCCGGCCATAGGGCTAGTCAATGCTCGTCTGCCCTGCATTGTGCACTGTGTGCAGCGGCAAAACTCCCGGCGAACCACAAAGTAGGCACAAAAGCCTGCAAGGACCCAAAGCTGTCCAAGAGTAAGACCACAGTGAGCGCAACGCCGCGCCCAGCTGTAGCCTGCCCGACCGTCTCCGAAGCACCTGTGGCTTCCAGTGAGGCGATGGATGAGGTGGATATTGACATCGAGTGCCCCTAATGGCTAACGACCTCAAACATAAATTCTTGCAGATAAACTGCAACCACTGCAGTTCAGCGCAGGACATGCTGGTGGCGTCACTAGCGGAATGGGACATTGAGGTGGCTGTGGTGGCGGAACCCTACTGGATTCCACCTCGGAGCAACTGGATTGTGGACACGGCGGCTCTCGTTGCCATCATCCCATCGAGTGCCCTGTGTGTGCCACCCCTGAAGGTCATTGCCCGCGGCGTGGGCTACGTCGCGGTGAAGTGGAGAGACATAATCATCGTCGGGGTGTACTTTTCGCCAAACAGGCGGGACTCCGAGTTCGAGTCCTTTCTGGGCGAGGTTGGGGACCTTCTGGACCGCACACAACCTTGCCCGGCTCTTCTACTGGGGGACTTAAACTCGTGGTCCACCAGATGGGGTAGTGCACACACTTCTTCAAGAGGAGTGCTCTTGGAGGGTTTGGTCGACGCCGTTGGCCTCACGGTCCTAAACCGGGGGTCGATAAGCACCTGTGTTCGTTGGCAGGGCGAGTCGATCGTGGATGTCACGTTCGCCAGCCCTGCCCTCGTACCCAGGGTGCTAGACTGGAGGGTTGTTGAGGGGGTGGAATCTCTCTCGGACCACCGGTACATCCGGTTCGAGGTTCGTACCCAGACCTCCAACCCTTCAGTCAGGGTGGACCGCCCCCGGTGGGCGTTGAAGCGGCTGGACCAGGTGCTACTGGAGGAGGCCGCTATCGTCCAGGCGTGGGTGCCCGTGCCGGATGCCCTGGACGATGTCGACTCGGAAGCGGACCGGCTCACGGGGGCAATGACGAGCGTCTGTGACGCGTCGATGCCCCGGGTCAAGTCGCGAGTTAGCTCGCGACGAGTGTACTGGTGGTGCGCGGAGATTGCCTCCCTACGCGCCGCCTGCGTAGCAGCGCGCCGCCAATACCAGAGACATCGGAGGCGTCGACACGGTCGCCCTCGTGGACTGGACGAGGTGGAACCAGTAGAGGCACAGCTCTACGAGGCCTATAGGGCAGCGAAGAAGGCTCTCCAGGCAGCAGTCGCTGCTGCCAAGGATAGGGCCCGCAACGAGATGCTCGCGTCGTTAAGTGAGGACCCGTGGGGGCGCCCCTACCGCACGGCTAGGGGCAAGCTCAGACCGTGGGCACCACCTCTCACGCAGACGCTCGAGCCAGATCTTGTTACCGAAGTAGTCGCGACGCTCTTCCCTCATAGAGAGGAGCACGTTCCGCCGAGCATGGCTCCGCCACCACCTGCAGAGCCGGCATCGCAAGAGGAGGACGAGGAGTCCACAGAGGTGACAGTTCCCGAACTGAAGATGGTCGTCCGGCGTCTCAGTGCCAAGAACACCGCCCCTGGGCCTGATGGCATACCGGGGCGCGCGTTGGTTCTGGCCTCGAGACATCTGGGCGACCATCTGAGAAAGTTGTTCACCTCTTGCTTCGAACGGGGAGAATTTCCCGCTCGGTGGAGGGTCGGCAGCCTCGTGCTGTTGAAGAAGGAGGGCAGGCCGGAGGAGTCACCGTCGGCGTACCGGCCGATCGTTCTGCTGGACGAGGCGTGCAAGCTCTTTGAGCGCATCATTGCTGCACGCATCGTCAGCCACCTCACTCGGACTGGACCGGATCTCTCGGCAAACCAGTTCGGGTTTCGGAGGGAACGGTCGACCGTGGGTGCGATCCTTCGTGTGAAGTCGCTAGCGGATGAGGCCGTGTCCGAGGGAGATGTGTTGTTGGCGGTGTCTCTTGACATCGCCAACGCTTTTAACACTCTCCCTTGGACTTGCATTCGGGAGGCTCTCCGGTACCATCGCGTGCCGGATTACTTACGGAGGACGGTAGAGGCCTACCTCACTGACAGAGAGGTCGTTTTCGACACCCAATCGGGATTTAAACGGTGGCGCATGACCTGTGGAGTTCCACAGGGGTCGGTCCTTGGGCCGCTCCTGTGGAACCTTGGATACGACTGGGTGCTTCGCGGCGCATTACTCAGGAACCTCAGCGTTACGTGTTACGCTGACGACACGTTAGTGACCGCTAGAGGGAGGACGTGCCGCGAAGCAGCCATACTGGCGACGGCCGGGGTGGCCCACGTGGTGGACAAAATCCGGCGATTGGGACTTGAGGTGGCTTTGGGGAAAACGGAGGCCATGTGCTTTCATGACCCTCGTACTCGCCTGCCACCCGACTACCACCTGATCGTTGGAGGAGTCCGAATACCGATTGGGTCCACTCTAAAATATTTAGGATTGATCTTGGACAGCAGATGGACCTTCGTAGCGCACTTTGATAAGCTGGCGCCGAAGTTGGTTGGAGCGGCAGGGGCACTTTCCAGGCTCCTGCCAAATATCGGTGGACCAAACGTCGCTACGCGACGACTTTACATGGGCGTTATCCGCTCAATGGCGCTTTACGGTGCCCCGGTGTGGGCCGCGAACATCCCTGATGGCGTCATCGGCAAACTTCTGCAAGTGCAGAGGCTGATGGCCATCAGGGTGACGCGGGGATACCGCACCATAGCGGGTGATGCGGCCCGTGTGCTCGCCGGATCTCCGCCGTGGGATCTCGAGGCGAAATCCCTCGCGTCGCTCTACGAGTGGCGCGAGGAGGCGCGAAGTCGGGGCGACCGCCCGGCGCCAAGGGAGGTGGAGGGACGCCGGGCAGAGCTTCGCCAGATTCTCATGGCGGAGAGGGAGTCGCGGTTGGCGCGGCCGGGATACGGCCGCATAACAGTAGATGCAATTCGGCCCGTTCTGCTGGAGTGGATTGATAGGGATCACGGGGCCATAAGCTTCCGTCTTACACAGGTGCTTACCGGGCACGGCTGCTTCGGTAAGTACCTGTGTAGGATACAAAGAGAGGACAATGAGCGGTGCCACCACTGCAGCTGCAGTTGTGACACCGCTCAACATACCCTGGAGATTTGCCCGGCTTGGGCGGAACCAAGAAGGGTATTGATGGCAGTGATTGGCCAGGATCTCTCGTTGCCGGCCGTGGTTTCGGCCATGGTCGGCAGCGACGAGTCCTGGCAGGCGATGCGTCATTTCTGTGAAGCTGTTATGTCGGTCAAAGAGACTGACGAGAGAGCGCGCGAGCTGCTGCGGGGGACGCAGCGCCCTCAGCGCTCCAGGCGCGTGGTCAGAAATGACCACCTGCCACCCTAAATGGCTCGTGGCGGCGGACTCGGGGGGGTCCGTCGCCAGCATAAGAGCCCGAGATGGCGGCGGCGTGTCCACGCCGCCTCTCGCGAGGGATTTTTTCCCCTATCAGGGGGTTTTTCTGAGAGGAGGCCTGCCGAGGCCAGTCGTCGTCGGGGGTAGTAGCAGTTAAGCGCGAGCGGTCCTGCTACCCCTGGCACATGGCGGCGAGAATGGACATCGTGAGGTTTTTAGTGGGTAGGCCGGCCGCTTCACGGCCGGAGAGCCCCACATACCCCACCGCACCGCCCCCGGGACGGTGGGGATGCAGTTCAATGCATTTTCCTCACGTGAAAAAAAAAAAAAAAAAAAGGTTAGGTTAGGTTAGGTTAGGTTAGGTTAGGTTAGGTTAGGTTAGGTTAGGTTAGGTTAGGTTAGGTTAGGTTAGGTTCCCCCCCATGGGACCACGCCTTGTCGTGGCGGGGGGGCTCAGTAGCTGCAGGCAATCCAGCCTGTAGTGAAGCGAAGTGGTCCCCGGAGGGCGCTCCGCCTGTCCCTCTGAATAGCAGAGGGCAGAGTGGACGTGCAAGTGATGGTGAGTTGGGGCGACGGACCAGGGGTTATGAACCCCCCCGTTCGGCCCAACCGATGGTGGATTAAGGGAGGGGCGACGGACTAGGGGTTATGAACCCCCCCGTTCGGCCTACCCTAGGTGGTAGTTGTGGGCCAGGGCGACGGACAAGGGGTTGTCAACCCCCCCGATCGGCTTGGCTCGTGGTGGTAGCTTTGGGAAGGGGCGACGGATTGCGGTTACAAACCCTTCCGCTCGGCCTGACCCATGTAAGGGGCGACGGATCAGGGGTTGTAAACCCCCCCGATCGGCCTAACCCGTAACCCTCAACGGAGAGGAACGGGGGTCCCAAGGGACCGCGTGGAGTAAACCACTTTAAAAAATCCGTAAATCCCAAGCTCTGGTGCCTGGCGAGGGGATGTATGGTCGGCGCGGAGGTCGACCCCAAGGGCACTAACGTCGGGTCCCAGACGATAACTGGACAAAAAAACAAAATGAAAAAACAGCAGTGCGAAACAAATCCCCGGGCGGGTCCCAGCAACATTGCTGGGGAATCCCGTGCTGCCCTTTCCAGGGCGGCTGGTCCCACGTATACGGGGGGGGCCAACACTGCCTCGCGACCTCGGTCGCGCACCGAAGTAGACACGGAGGAGACGGTGGACGTTCCGACCACACAAACATTTTGTGCGGTCGATGATCCCACCAACACTGGACTGGACACAAGGAGATCGGGGGCGAGTTTTGTTCGCTCCCGGTCTCACTCAAGGACGACCTCAGAGGAGAGCCTGGTCTTGCGGTTTGCTAGACCAGGCACTCCTTGCCCGAGGCCAAGGGCTGGGACGGGGGATAATGGGGACAGCGACGCTATGTCTGCGGTCTCTATTTCATCCTCCATCGGCGGTACTCTGCGGGCGCGAAAGCGCAAACCACAGCGTCCAGCCGATGACGACGGGAGGCCCATGGTCGTGAGGCGGAGAGTAGAGGACGATGCCAGCGTGGAGCGGGAGGCGACCCAACCGGCCGCCGAAGGAATCGACGGACGAGCGTCTGCGGACATCGGCTCCGAGCTCTTCTCCTGTCTATCGGCCGTAGAGAAGACGGTCGATAAGCCGAAGAGCTCCAAGGCGGAAGTGGTGAAGTCGGTTCGGTCCGCTTTCATCACCCTGAAGGCCTGCGCAGCCGAACTGTGTGTGAGGGCGGAGACTCGGGATCGGGAGAACGAGAGGACTCGTTCCCTGATCGACCAGCTCTACGCCCGCATCGAGGTGCTGGCCAGCGAGTTGGCGGAGCTTAGGAGGGGAGGGGGTGCCTCTCATCCCCCGGCTGCGGCGCCAACTTTCGAGGCGCCCGGAAGGGCTCAGGCGCCGGGTCCGTCTCGGAGAGGTTTGCCTGCCCCAGCAGCGCCGAAATCGGCAAAAACGAAAAAGGGACGAGACGGTCCACAAAGGGGGGCGCCCGCGCCGACACCTCGGCTGACGGCGTCAGCCCCCCAACAACAAACAGGCTCGGACTGGAGCCAGCTCTCGGCCATTATGGACCGAGAGTACGCCCGGTTTCAGTCCGAGCTTATGGGCCGTCTCTTCCCCGAGATGGGAAGGAGACCTCCCCTGGGACAGGGTCAGCGTCGAGAGGGGGAAATTCCCCAGGCGACGCTGACTAAGTCCCAAAGAAAAAAGAAAAGGCGGGCGCAGAGGGGAACGGCGTCGTCACAGGCTCCGCCAGTTCCAGCTTTGGCGGGGCCATCGACGGAGCGGGTGGGGGCACAGAGCGGCATCTGGGCAACGGTGGTCGGCCGAAAGGCGGCCGCCCGTGCCAAACAGGTCGCTGCTCCAACACCACGGACCCAGGTCGCCCCCACTCCTCAGAAGAGGAAGGGGCAGCCCAAACCCCCCACATGTGCGGCGGTTGTGGTCACGGTGCCTGAAGGCGCCGAGACCACGATCGCTGCGGTCATGACGGCCGCCAAGGCCCGCATCAAACTAGCGGACCTTGGCATCGTGGGGGGCGTAAGGCAGAGAAAGGCGGCAACCGGGGCTCTCCTATTGGAGGTCCCCGGTCCCGAAAGCTCCGCCAAGGCCGACGCCCTGGCGGAAAAGATGAGGGAGGCCCTCGCCGACACGGGCGCGCTCATCTCGCGCCCGTGTAAAATGGGGGATCTGCGGGTGATGGACCTAGACGAGTCCATCACCCCCGGGGACGTCACGGCAGCGATCGCCGAGGCGGGCGGATGCTCCCCGACCGATATTAAGATCGGGGAGATCCGCACCGCCCCATCACGCTTGGGGACCGCATGGGTCCGCTGCCCGGTCGGGGCCGTCAGGAAGGTGGCCGCCCATGGACGGGTTCAGATAGGGTGGACCTCGGCGAGAGTAGAGGCACTGGCAGCACGGCCGTTGCAATGTTACCAGTGCCTCGAGGTGGGGCACGTCAGAGTAAAGTGCCCCAACACCGTGGACAGGAGCGGACGCTGTTACAGGTGCGGTGAGACGGGGCACATTGCCCGTCACTGCACAGCGTCCGCCCCCCATTGCCCGGTCTGCGCGGACCTAGGGCGGGCCGCCGACCACCGGCTAGGATCCAAAAAGTGCTCCCCGCCTAAAAACAAAAAGAAGAAGGGGCCAGTCCAGCCCCCTTCCCCGGCCCAGGGGAGTGAGGAAGTAATGGAGACCTCCTAATGGCTCCCCACGTCCGTGTGCTGCAGGTCAACCTGAACCACCGCCGAGCGGCGCAGGATCTCCTGCTCCAAACGCTCGCGGAGTGGTCGGTTGGCCTGGCGGTAGTCGCCGAGCCCTACTCCGTCCCGGACAACCCTAGGTGGTTCGGGGACGACTTGGGCTTGGTCAGCATTTATTGGGCGGGGGGTGACCATCTCCATTGCTCCCTCATCGCAAAAGGGCCGGGTTACGTGGCCGTGGAGTGGGGGTCCACGGCCATGGTGGGCTGCTATATCTCCCCTAACAGCGGCCTCGCTGTTTTCGAGGCATACCTGGAGGAGCTGGCGAGCTGCATTCGCGGCTGCGCCCCCCGCCAGGTATTTGTCCTGGGTGATTTTAACTCCCGCTCGAGAGAGTGGGGGGACACCCTGGACAACGTTAGGGGAGAGACGCTTCTGGAGTGGGCGGCAGGGCTGGACCTCCGGTTGCTAAACCGAGGTTCGGCCCGTACCTGTAGGCGATGGCAGGGGGAGTCGATCGTGGACCTGTCATGGGCGACTCCCTCAGCCTCGCATACAGTTACAGGATGGAGGGTGGCGGAGGAGGCGGTCACGCTATCGGACCACCTATACATCGTATTCGATGTATCCCTCCGCCACCCTATCCGCCCACGCCAGGACCGCAGCCCTCCGCGACGTTGGTCTCTCAAGCGGCTCGACCGAGACATGGCCGTAGCCGCCGCCAACGTCGCGGACTGGACGGAGGAACAGATCTCGCCCGATCCGGAGGCGCAAGCCGCCTGGTTCCGGGACACAATGACGTCCATCTGTGACGTCTCGATGCCCCGAGCCAGGCCGCCCCAGCGGGGCTCTGTGTACTGGTGGAGCGAGGAGATCGCGCGGCTTCGACGATCGGTCGTGGCTGCGCGACGCCAGTACCAAAGAGCCCGAAGGAGAAGGCAAGCCTCACTAGAGGAGACCCTAAGAGCCAGGCGGGAATACGGGACCGCGGCCCATGCCCTCAGCATCGCAATCGCTGAGGCCAAGGAGCGGTCCTGGAACGAGCTCGTGGAGGGACTGGATAGGGATCCATGGGGGCGCCCGTACAAGATGGTACTGGGCAAGCTCAGACCGTGGGTCCCTCCGTTGACGGAAACCCTGGACCCCAACTTCGTGGGGAGAGTCGTAGCAACACTCTTCCCAAGGGTCCAGGACAGTCCCTCCAGTCACCCTCCCTTGTCGCCGGATCGAGATTTTTGGTCCGACGATCTGGGGGTGACAGGGGCCGAGCTCGAGCTGGCCGTTAGGCGGCTGGCATCCCGCTCCACCGCACCCGGCCCGGATGGTGTTCCGGGCAGGGTGCTTGTGCTGGCTCTGAAGGTCTTAGGGAACCGGCTGAGGCAGCTCTTCAACGACTGCCTCCGCCTATCCGTGTTCCCCCTCGAGTGGAAGTCAGCGAGACTGGTGCTCCTGAGGAAGGAGGGAAGGACCGCCGAGTCTCCGTCGTCGTTTCGACCGATATGCCTGCTGAACGAGACGGGGAAGCTCTTCGAAAGAGTTATCTCCGATCGTATCAGCGGGCACCTGTCGCGAGTAGGCCCAGATCTATCGGACTGCCAGTTCGGATTCCGGCCGGGGCGGTCGACCGTGGACGCTGTCCGCCTCGTCCGCTCCCTTTCGGAATCGGCAGTCCGTTCAGGGGGGGTTGCGCTGGCGGTGTCCCTGGACATCGTCAACGCTTTCGGAACCCTCCCGTGGCAGGCAATTAGGGAGGCACTGGTTTATCACGGCGTGCCTCCCTACTTGCGGGCAATCATCGGGGCCTACCTTCGCGACAGACGCGTCAGGATTACCGGTCGAAACGGGACGGAGACGGAACGGGAGATCACGTGCGGGGTTCCGCAGGGGTCCGTCTTGGGCCCCCTGCTATGGAACCTCGCATATGATGCGGTCCTTCGCACCAGTCTTCCCGGTGACGTGAGTGTCGTCTGCTATGCGGATGACACTCTCGTTGTCGCCACCGGCGCTGACTTCGGGCGAACGCTCAGGCTTGCCGAGCTGGGGGTGGCATGTGTCGTGCGGGCGATTCGCGAGCTGGGCCTAGAGATAGCGCCTCACAAGTGCGAGGCGCTATGGTTCCACCGCCTCAGACGAGGCCAGGAACCCCCCAACTCGCGAATCCGTGTAGGTGACGCCGAAGTCCAGGTGGGGCGGTACATCAAGTACCTAGGCCTCACCCTGGACAGCCGATGGAGCTTCGAAGAGCATTTCGTGCGCCTGGTCCCCCGAGCGCGCAGGATAGCAGGTGCGCTACATCGCCTGCTGCCCAACCTCGGGGGACCGCGGGAAGGAGTTCGCCGCCTCTACGGTGGCGTCATACGATCCGTGGCGCTGTACGGGGCCCCCGTGTGGTCCAACGACCTCACGAGGTCCTGCCGCTGCGGAGCTCTGTTGAGGAGCCTGCAGCGGCTAATGGCCATGCGGATCGTACGAGGCTACCGGACGATTTCGTTCGAGGCGGCGACGGTTCTGGCCCGTTCCCCCCCTTTCCAAATCCTGGCCAAGATGGACGCCGCCGTCTATGACGCGCGGCGAGGCATCGACCAGGGTGGAGGAGACGGGGGGTACGCGCTAGAACCCGCGCAAGGAATGCTCCGGCGGGACGCGCACCGACAGGCCTTGAGGGACTGGCGCGCGCAGCTGGAACGACAGGGCTGTGCGCGCCAACGCGCTGTCGGTGCCGTCCTGCCCAACTTCGAGGCCTGGATCGGCAGAAAAGGCGAGGTCACCTACAGATTGACTCAGATACTCACCGGACACGGTTGCTTCGGTGAGTATCTGAACCGAATCGGGAGGGAGGAAACGACACAGTGCCACCATTGCGCTTCCGACCGGGACTCCGCCCAGCACACGCTGGAAGACTGCCCCGCGTGGGAGTCTGAGCGTCGAGTCCTGGTCGACGTCATCGGGCGAGATCTGTCCCCTCCAGCATTGGTCGCGGCCATGCTGGAGAGTGAGGAGGGTTGGGAGGCAGCGCTCTCCTTCTGCGAGGCAGTAATGCTCCAGAAGGAGAGCGCCGAGCGGGATCGGGAGAGAGCCGATCCCGCTCGCAGGAGGCGGCGGCGGGCCACATAGCTTGGCTAGCCGCCGCGCCGGGCTTGCGTGCGGGTACATCGTTGGGGTCGATGTGCCCGTGGTAGCGGCCCGGGATGACACCGCCGGTGCGGCGGGTGGTGTCGTCGAGGGGGCCCCGTCTCGCTCCGCGCCATCTTTACACGGCGTGGATCGAAACGGCGTTCCCCTGCGGGGTTGAGCCTCTGCCAGGCTCCCCCGGGAGAGGGCCCCCCTAAGTAATTGGGGGGGCGCAGGCAGGAGGGTTCCGGTGCGCTTAAGCGATCCCGGGACCCCCCCATATGCCTGAGGAAGGCCGCCGTGAGGTTTTTAGTGGGTAGGCCGGCCGCTTCACGGCCGGAGAGCCCCACATACCCCACCGCTCCGCCCCCAGGACGGTGGGGATGCAGTTCAATGCATTTTCCTCACGAACAAAAAAAAAAAAAAAAAAAAAAAAAGGTTAGGTTAGGTTGAGCTCGTGGAGGGACTGGATAGGGATCCATGGGGGCGCCCGTACAAGATGGTACTGGGCAAGCTCAGACCGTGGGTCCCTCCGTTGACGGAAACCCTGGACCCCAACTTCGTGGGGAGAGTCGTAGCAACACTCTTCCCAAGGGTCCAGGACAGTCCCTCCAGTCACCCTCCCTTGTCGCCGGATCGAGATCTCTGGTCCGACGATCTGGGGGTGACGGGGGCCGAGCTCGAGCTAGCCGTTAGGCGGCTGGCATCCCGCTCCACTGCACCCGGCCCGGATGGTGTTCCGGGCAGGGTGCTTGTGCTGGCTCTGAAGGTCTTAGGGAACCGGCTGAGGCAGCTCTTCAACGACTGCCTCCGCCTATCCGTGTTCCCCCTCGAGTGGAAGTCAGCGAGACTGGTGCTCCTGAGGAAGGAGGGAAGGACCGCCGAGTCTCCGTCGTCGTTTCGACCGATATGCCTGCTGAACGAGACGGGGAAGCTCTTCGAAAGAGTCATCTCCGATCGTATCAGCGGGCACCTGTCGCGAGTAGGCCCAGATCTATCGGACTGCCAGTTCGGATTCCGGCCGGGGCGGTCGACCGTGGACGCTGTCCGCCTCGTCCGCTCCCTTTCGGAATCGGCAGTCCGTTCAGGGGGGGTTGCGCTGGCGGTGTCCCTGGACATCGTCAACGCTTTCGGAACCCTCCCGTGGCAGGCAATTAGGGAGGCACTGGTTTATCACGGCGTGCCTCCCTACTTGCGGGCAATCATCGGGGCCTACCTTCGCGACAGACGCGTCAGGATTACCGGTCGAAACGGGACGGAGACGGAACGGGAGATTACGTGCGGGGTTCCGCAGGGGTCCGTCTTGGGCCCCCTGCTATGGAACCTCGCATATGATGCGGTCCTTCGCACCAGTCTTCCCGGTGACGTGAGTGTCGTCTGCTATGCGGATGACACTCTCGTTGTCGCCACCGGCGCTGACTTCGGGCGAACGCTCAGGCTTGCCGAGCTGGGGGTGGCATGTGTCGTGCGGGCGATTCGCGAGCTGGGCCTAGAGATAGCGCCTCACAAGTGCGAGGCGCTATGGTTCCACCGCCTCAGACGAGGCCAGGAACCCCCCAACTCGCGAATCCGTGTAGGTGACGCCGAAGTCCAGGTGGGGCGGTACATCAAGTACCTAGGCCTCACCCTGGACAGCCGATGGAGTTTCGAGGAGCATTTCGTGCGCCTGGTCCCCCGAGCGCGCAGGATAGCAGGTGCGTTACATCGCCTGCTGCCCAACCTCGGGGGACCGCGGGAAGGAGTTCGCCGCCTCTACGGTGGCGTCATACGATCCGTGGCCTTGTACGGGGCCCCCGTGTGGTCCAACGACCTCACGAGGTCCTGCCGCTGCGGAGCTCTGTTGAGGAGCCTGCAGCGGCTAATGGCCATGCGGATCGTGCGAGGCTACCGAACGATTTCGTTCGAGGCGGCGACGGTTCTGGCCCGTTCCCCCCCTTTCCAAATCCTGGCCAAGATGGACGCCGCCGTCTATGACGCGCGGCGAGGCATCGACCAGGGTGGAGGAGACGGGGGGTACGCGCTAGAACCCGCGCAAGGAATGCTCCGGCGGGACGCGCACCGACAGGCCTTGAGGGACTGGCGCGCGCAGCTGGAACGACAGGGCTGTGCGCGCCAACGCGCTGTCGGTGCCGTCCTGCCCAACTTCGAGGCATGGATCGGCAGAAAAGGCGAGGTCACCTACAGATTGACTCAGATACTCACCGGACACGGTTGCTTCGGTGAGTATCTGAACCGAATCGGGAGGGAGGAAACGACACAGTGCCACCATTGCGCTTCCGACCGGGACTCCGCCCAGCACACGCTGGAAGACTGCCCCGCGTGGGAGTCTGAGCGTCGAGTCCTGGTCGACGTCATCGGGCGAGATCTGTCCCCTCCAGCATTGGTCGCGGCCATGCTGGAGAGTGAGGAGGGTTGGGAGGCAGCGCTCTCCTTCTGCGAGGCAGTAATGCTCCAGAAGGAGAGCGCCGAGCGGGATCGGGAGAGAGCCGATCCCGCTCGCAGGAGGCGGCGGCGGGCCACACAGCTTGGCTAGCCGCCGCGCCGGGCTTGCGTGCGGGTACATCGTTGGGGTTGATGTGCCCGTGGTAGCGGCCCGGGATGACACCGCCGGTGCGGCGGGTGGTGTCGTCGAGGGGGCCCCGTCTCGCTCCGCGCCATCTTTACACGGCGTGGATCGAAACGGCGTTCCCCTGCGGGGTTGAGCCTCTGCCAGGCTCCCCCGGGAGAGGGCCCCCCTAAGTAATTGGGGGGGCGAAGGCTGGAGGGTTCCGGTGCGCTTAAGCGATCCCGGGACCCCCCTAGATGCCTGAGGAAGGCCGCCGTGAGGTTTTTAGTGGGTAGGCCGGCCGCTTCACGGCCGGAGAGCCCCACATACCCCACCGCTCCGCCCCCAGGACGGTGGGGATGCAGTTCAATGCATTTTCCTCACGAACAAAAAAAAAAAAAAAAAAAAAAAAAAAAGGTTAGGTTAGGTTAGGTTAGGTTAGGTTAGGTTAGGTTAGGTTAGGTTCCCCCCCGAGGGTTCTCGCCTTGTCGTGGCGGGGGGGCTTAGTAATCGTGGCCTTGCCAACCACGGTGAAGCCAAGAGGAACCCAGGGCCAAGCCAGGCTGGAGGAGCTGGCTAGCCCGAGAGGGACCGCTCCACCGACTTCCCCGCAAAGTCCGGTGCGAGCGGTACTAGAGGTAGGTCGCAGTGCTGTATGGGCGGTACTGCGACTGAGGCGGGTTGCGGTGTAGTATGGGCTGCACCGCAACTGAGGAGTAAGGGCCACGGCGGGAGAGGGTTGTCGGTATTGCGGTGAGCCGTTTCCCCTACCTTCCGTGGCCCTGACGGGGCCGCCACCGTTAGATGGCGGACGCGGTGGGGTCGCAGAGGAAGAGGACTGTCGGTGTGTTGTTGCCGCTTTCCCTGTCCTCTGCGACCGGAGTGGCTGGCGATGGGGCTACTTACCTGGCCCATCGCAGGGGACCATGGACGTCCAGGCATGGGGCTGTCTGGCGTCCATCCGCTTGGTCCCCGAGAAGGAGGTTGCGACGTGCCACGTGCTCTGGTGCGTCGCAACAAGGGGGGAGGGGCGAAAGCCTCGTAAGAGGAGGGTCCTCACGGACAAATGCCGTCGGGGCTGCTGATGAATGCGAAAGCGATGCCGGTAGCCCCGACAATAGGCATCGAGACGGAGCACCCTGGGGTTTTAGTCGGTTGGAGCCCGACATAACCACTTCGTTGGCCCCAACAACGGAGTGGTACCCGACCGGGTTTCCCCAGGCCAAAAAAAAAAAAAAAAAAAAAAAAAAAAAAAAAAAAAAAAAAAGGTTAGGTTAGGTTAGGTTAGGTTAGGTTAGGTTTTTTTTTTTTTTTTTTTTTTTTTATTAAATAAATTTGACACCACAGACAGTTGTCCGTGCCCTTTTTTGTTTTTGTTTTTAATTGAGTAATTTAAGGTTTTTTTTTATTTATTATTGGGTGCTCACTGCAACCCTGACTTAAACTATATATAATCACATTTAATTTAAATTAACATAAGTAAGTTATCTCAAAGTAAACTTGACTTAAAGTAGGACTTATAGTCCATCCCCGTATTTTTTTTTTTTTTTTTTTTTTTTTTTTTTTTTTTTCTTTTTTTTTTTTATTTTTTTTTTTTTTTTTTTAATTGTATTATTATTATTGTCTTATGATTAGTGTTAGTTTGTTTTTAAGTTTACATAAATGGAGAATTACATTTGTATATTTAAGTATAATAAGTATTACCACCTCACCCCAGTGTCTTAAGACCCTGGGTAGGTGGGTTGACCTGTTAGTCTACATATATTTGTTTTACAATGATTTTTGTAAGTTGTGAGTTTGTTGCAGGACTGACCAGCCACCACGAGCGGCGCCCGTTCACGAGCTGAAGAGTGACCCAGCCATCGTTCTCCTCAACCATGTTGAAGGGAAGTGAACGACCCGTGTCACTACTTCACCGCAAGCAGTGTCACCATGGCGAGCATGACAGCCCCGCAACTCCTTTATATTTTTTAGGGTGAAGGCGGCATCCACGATGTTGGTAAGGACTTTAATTTTTCAACCAAAGCCTCTGCAACTGAGGTGTTACGATGGTGGATGGCCATTTTGATGTTATAGTCTACAATGTTATGGGGAGAGGCAGACAGCGTCTTCCGTATGAAATTTGCGATCGCGTCACCGTCGTCGTCCGAGTAGTACACGCACTCGATCGTGTGGCGTGAGATGGCGACGACTCCGTGTTGGACACTTTCGTGTAACATACTTCTGACCCTCTTGGTTCTTATTATTTTGACGTAGTCATATGTTTGTCCCTGAGCTTCGTGCACGGTCAGTATCTTTGACTCCTCCCCACTACCGTATCCCTTGCTGGCCAGGGTTTCCTTCTCCGCTTGCGTGTGTACTAGGTACAGTGTTCGCGGATCGTTAGGAGGTATATGGGTGCCCGTGAACTTGATCAACTTTAGTGATTTGGGTTCGGGCCTGGCGGAGTAGATTCCGTCGTACACGTCTTTCAGGGCATACGCCACGTCTTGAGGGTTTCTGTATGTACACAGAAGCTCCTGTGTAATGTGGGCGACTGCCGTTGGTCGGAAGTACTTCATCTCAAAGAGGTTGTCCCTGTCGATGTATGGGAGTTGGTTCACATCGCCCAAGAGGATGATTTCTTGTGATCCGGTTAGCCGGGTGATCATGACTAAAGAGCCAAAGTGGTTCATCAGAGCCTCGTCTATCATAAGACGTTTACAGGTTTCTGATGCCCCATTTACCAAGATAGAAGCTATAGTACGGACCCTTTGTTTTACTTGGTCTCCGTACTTGCTGACGAGCTTTTCTCTTAGGTCATTGGCCGCCTCTGTTGTTGTTGTGGCTACTATATCCTCCTCCGGAGCGAAGTGTGCCACCACCCACGTAGATTTTCCGCATCCTGGGACCCCATTTACCCACTCTATTTTAGGCACCGTCCAGGCGTCCATAGCATTATGCGAGCCATGTTCGCCTTGGATAGTGTCAGCCGTTTGTAGGATTTTATCGTCGAGCATCACTTTCGTGCACTTTGCTACAACGACTATGGGATCATCGCCAGAAATTTGGAAGGAGGGTGGTTCCTCATGAGATGATGTGGTTGTGTTTGTGTTGGTGTGTTTTGTATCTCGGGATTCCTCTACTGCCGGTACAAAACCCTCAGTTCCACTGTACGCTGCCATATATGATCCTTTTATGTCACCTATGAGGACCTTTTTTGTGGTGTTGTTGTAGATGGCGGCTTCTGCTTCCTGTAGGAGTACTTTCAGAAGACCTTCATTCCGTAGTTGGAAGGCCTCCATGATTTTTCTGCATGTCGCAAGATACACCTGTTTCGATGCTCTTGTGACACCCAGGAACTCCCTAAAAGCATTGGTCCAGTGGGCCTGAAGTGTCGTCCCGGGGGTTATTTGGGGAGAATTTACCTGACCCATTTCCGCTCTGGTTCTTGGTTTGGGCGGAGGTGCCGGTATTGTTGGTGTCGGCCGAAGGGCCTGGTTTAACGCAATGGCTTGCGTGTCTCCCTTTACTTCCCAGTGTTCCTCTGCTTCCCGAGGTGATTGTCTACCACCCCTCACTAAGTTTTTGAAATGTTTAAAAAGTTTACTTGGTATTGATGAAGGACTGTCTTTGGATTTGTTTAGAGTTTTTTGTTGGTTTACACTCTCCTGGAGTCTCTCCGTCCCGCTTTTTGAGCCCGAGTCCGGCTGAGAGTCAACGTTTTGGTTTTGCCTCTGATCCTTTGCATACTTTGAGGGTAATAGGAAGGTGAGGTCCTGTCCCCTGTTCTCGTATGCAATGATCTCGTGTTGTTGAGAGGCCTTTAGGCAGCCAAAGTAGTCGGCTGCTGTTCCCGTGTCGTACTCTATTGCCATAGCGTCCAGACTGATTTTGCGGGGTAAAAGATCCGTTTCCCTTCCGAGTATCTCTAGGAATTTGTCAGCCTGAGTGTATGGTGACGTGTCTTGGTCATGGTTTCTCTCAAACATCAGTATGGTCTTATTTTTCGTCCTTACCAGTTTGAAAGTTACCCCCATGACTTCTCGGGTGGGAAGGGATTTAAAGTAACTCCTCTTGAGTGTGCACTTTTTGGTGTTTTTATGTAACAGCGCGGCCAGGCCCGGTGATATTGTGGTTCTGCCTTTGTCAGAGACGTTGCAGAATGCCAAGCCCAACCTTTCGCTGTTTGTGTCCATGAAGAGTGGGACGCATCTCGTCTTTATTCCCGGAACCCCTGTTTCCGCACATGAAAGTACCAGGTTTAATGTAATGGATGCGGGCCCTTCCCTTCGGCTGGTGTCGTTGCTTTGGGTGTTCGATAGGGTCCCTTCTTGTTCCAGGTTTTGAATGGTTTGCCCCCCACTTTCCGTGTATAATGTAGATCCGTTCCTTGCTGCGGCGGTTCTGAATGCTTTTTCGGCAAATTCTAGGAATGCTGGCCTCGCTTTCGCGTCGTAAAGTAGCTCATAGAGCTCCTCTTTTACCAGATTCCTATCTAATGCTGCTTCCAGATCCATCCTCGCAAGTTGGAACCTTGGACAGTCCAGTAGAATGTGCCACACTGTTTCCCTTTCGGATGGGTCACACTCACACTCTGGCCCGCTCTTCAGCCCGAACCTGTGTAAATATTCGGCTATTCCCCCGTGGCCTGTCAGGATTTGCACCTGAGTATGGGTCAAAGTCTCAGATCTTACTAGCCTGTATGTCTTGGCGACATCCGGTAGCATGATCCTCGTGACCTCTCCGGTGCTGGAAGTGTCGTATCTGTCTTGCCACTTTTTGACAGACTCTTCCCTGATCTTCTTCCTGACGTACGATAAGGGGATTTGGTCATAACTGGGGGGTTGGTCACTTAAGGCCGCGATTTTCGCAAGCTCATCAGCTCGCTCATTTCCTGCGGTTCCTATGTGAGCCCTCAGCCAGAACAACCGAATGTTTGGTTTTGCCTTGTTGATGTTGTTTTTTATTTGTTGCACCAGAGGGTGCAGTGCTTTCGCGTTGGACAGCAACTCTAATGATGATCTGGAGTCACTCATAATGTTGACTTCGAGAGAATCACTGTCCTTTGCCATGAGCACCGCTCTGTGCAAGGCGTAGAGTTCAGACTGAAAGACCGTGCACGCCGGGTGTAGTGTAAACGTGTTGTGTTTGGACTCCTTGCCATCCTCCCACATAGTGGCTGCAGCTCCTACTTTTTCCTGGATTTTGCTGCCGTCTGTATAGATGTGGGGCCCTATGATTTTGTGTTTTTGGAGCGCATCGGAGTCCAGTGTGTCCAGTAATGTATATTGTAGAGTGTTGATGTTGGCCGGATGTGCCTGGTCTAGGAAGCCTATGTTGGTTTCTAGCTTCCTTCCAGGTGGAATATATGTAATGTCCTGTCTTTTTTTGGCTAAGTAGAGAGCCGCTACCTCTTGTACCTTCAGGTCTATTGGTAATAGTCCCGCTAAGGTGAGGGCTGATGTTGTGGATACCGTGCGGTATGCTCTGCAGATTTTAATAGCTACGGCCCTTTGTATCGAGCTGAGAGGTTTCTTAACCATCTCCAGTTCGACAGCTGAGGCCCATACGCTTGCCGCATACAACACGATTGGCTCTATTACCGCCGTGTAGATGGTTCTAGTTATCTCGGGATTTAGACCCCATGAGACCCTCGCAGTGCACGCTAGTTGTTTGTATATGTCCGCTGCCCTTTTACAGGTTGCAGTTACGTGCTCTTTGAAGGTCAGATGATTGTCTATTATAAGGCCAAGGAGTTTTGTACTGTTGGTATACTCCAACGGTACTCCTGACATTAGTAGTTGCGGTATGTCAAACTTAAGCTTCTTTGTGAATATAATGGCATTGGTCTTATGTGCCGCAAAGTTGAGCTTGTTTTGTCTTCCCCACTGCACTACCTTGTCGAGTATGTTATTGGCCCTCTCCTCTATAGCTGCAGAGGAGGTTCCCGAGAATACCAGAACCACATCGTCTGCAAACGCTTGGCAGTGAACTTCCCCTCCGTTGAGTGTTTGTAGTAGTGAATCCAGGATAATGTTCCAAAAAGTTGGTCCTCCAATGGAGCCTTGTACGCAACCTTTTGTGGTTTCCTTTTCGCAAGAACTTCCTGCGTAATTCACCACCACTTTCCTGTCGGATAGGTAGGATTCCACCATTTTGAATAAGTTTGCCGGACAATGTTTTTTGGTAAGTTGATGTTTTAGGGCCGGCCACCAGGCGTTATCGAAGGCTCCCTCTATATCCAGCGACACCATAAGAACGATCTGTTTGTTGTTGATCCGTTCTCTGATGTGTTGGACTAAGTCGTAGAGAGCGTCCTCGGTTCCTTTCTGTGGCATGAACCCATATTGGTTTTTGTGGAGTTGTGGCAAAGTGTGCCACTGGATTCTTGTGACCATCAATTTTTCAACTGTTTTCCCTAGTACCGATAGTAAACCTATGGGTCTATAGGATTTGGGGTGAGTGTAGTCCTCCTTTGCTGGTTTTCGGAGGATAATGACATGGGCTACTTTCCATTGCCCCGGGAAATGTCCTAGCGTCAAACATTTGTTTGCTATAGCTAGGAAGATCTCGATGTTGCAATGTATTGCGGCTGAGCAGATGTCCGCCGTTAGCCCGTCCGGTCCTGGTGCCTTTTTGGGATTTTGTGCCCTTAACACTGCATCTAGTTCCGATGCTGTGAAGGGTGGATCATCCTCTTTAAGCTCCTGGCTGAAGTCTACACTCGCGAGTTGTTGTTTGATGGTAATGTGATGTTGCTCCTCCGTCGATGGATCATCGTCCGGATAGAATGTTTTTGTTAGGAGTTCTGCTGACTTTTCAGGAGTGAGAGTGGCGCCATTGGCGTCTCTGAGGAGCATTTCTTCTTGTCTACCTCCAGTTCTCCTGATAACTCGGTAGATTTTGTCCCACATGCTCTCTCTCTCTTGTGTCGTGCAGTACTCCTTCCAGTGGTTGGTCTGGGCACTTTTTGCCATTATTTTGTATAACTCCGCTTGTTCTGTGTACTCTTCGATTACAAAGCACCTGCGAGTTGGAGCTGCATTTCTGATGCGTCTTTTATATCTGGTTACGAGTTGTTTCTGCCTTTGCAATTCCCTTGTCCACCATGGAGGGTCCGTTTTGACCCTCATTTTGCCTTTTGATGGGATGGTGTTTTCACAGGCCTTGTGGATGGAAGTTATGTATGCTTCAACAACTCGCTCCAGCTCCTCCGTCTCCCTTATGCCGTTGATGTTTTCCACCGTGATGTTAATTTCCTGGAGTATTAACTGAAGTGTGTCCTTGAACATATTCCAATCTGCTTTTTTGGTGTTATACCTACGTGTAGTGTTGACTGGAACGGGTTCCAGCCTATTCCACAGCTGTAGGTTGAAGCAGATGGCGTTGTGGTCTGATGTTGTTACCGACTCGTCCACTCTCCAGTCCCGTACTCTTCCTAACAGGTTTTGGCTGCACGCTGTCACGTCCACGTGACTTGCGTACTCCTTGCCCCTCCTGTAGGTTTGGAAAGTTGGTGTGTCTCCGACATTAAGGATATGGAGGTTCATTTCGCTCAGAAAAGCGCTGTATTGGTCACCTCTTTCGTTCTCAGAGGCGCTGCCCCACCAGTGGCTCCACGCATTTGTGTCTCCAGCCACAATGAGGTCCGATGTATTAAGTTTATCGCAGGCTCTCTGTATCCGATTGAGATATGGGTGTATGTCATTGTGCCCATCCAGGTATATAGATAGTACCCCAAGCCGCAAGCTTCCATTTTTGAGCAAGACTGCCGATTCGGTCTCGGTTACAATCTGGGGATCGTGAACGATTTCCAGATTGTCTCCGAACACGATTATGGCTGCCTTGACTGGTCCGTTTCTGTTAAGGGTGCACTGGATGACTTTCGTGCCCGGGTGTTGTTTCAGTATTCCGGTGTTGCTCGTATATGGCTCTTGCACCAGAGCAACTGAAATTCCCCTGCCCTTAGCTTCACGGATTAGGTCGGCGGTGGCCTGTTTGGATCTTTGTAAGTTTGCCTGGATGAATTTTAGGCAATATATACCTGGATTGGGTTGTTGTGTTTGTTGGGTGTTTATGTCATGTTGTGTGGTGCCCTTAGCAATACGCTATTCTGGAGCGGGCTATAGCGTCCCATTTTGCCCGCTCCAGACAGTGCTCGCTATAGGCAATGTGTGACGAGTCCCTCTCTTTTATGTCAGCGCAGTTTTTGCACTTTGGAGACTCTCCCGCTATTCTGCTCGGGCATTTGTCCCATGTATGGGCCTCGCCGCAGTAGCTGCACAGTTGTTGTTTTGCTTTGCATACTGCTGCTGTGTGTCCAAAGCCCAGACATTTCGAGCATTGTATTAGAGGGGAGCAGTCTTGTACTGGTCTGCGCTGAAGACCTATATAGACCTTTTCGGTCTCTATAAGTCTTTTATGTATGATTGGGGGTACCTCAAGGACGGGGTGGCACTCCAGAGGGTTCCGTGCTCTTTTCCTATACCTAATCTTCACCGGTGTTTCCTTCAGGTCGACGTCCTCAAGAAGTTTTTTGTTTTGGGCAAGGAGATTTTGTATAATCTCCTCGTCCGTGTGGTAGGCAAGTACATCCCTTATTATTACTAAGGGATTTCCTACCTTTGGAACATCGACCTGGAGGGACTGGTTCCCTTTTAGGTTTTCTTTAATTAGGTGCAGGTCCTCCTTGGTGCCACACTTTAGCACCACCTTTTGATTCCGGGCTTTCCGGACATGATCGACCTTGGCCCCGGTTCGCTTGGTGTCTAGCGTGACCCTTATTTCCTCCACCACCTTTTCCCCGGTGTTTTTGGGGTTTTTGGAAGAGACAATTAGGGTATAGTTGGGGCTAGGTCGAGGTTTGGGTGGTGGTTTTAGAGTAGAGGGCCTACTCGGTACCGGGATGTTTGTTATAGCCGCATATGTTGGTCTTTGCGGTTCCCGATCAGAGCCCTCTATCTCACTCAGTTCGTCCCTGAGGTTGGTAGTTTTAATGTTTGGAGGTGTGCGCATAATTGATTCCCTGTTTACTCTGAGTTCAGAGCGCACAGCCTCCATTTGTTCGCAGAGCGGATGAAGCTGCTCTGCTATGTCAATTATTGGATGGGGAGGTGGGGTGTGGGGATTTTGCTGGTTTTCTTTTATAATTAGTTTTAATTCAGCAATTTCCTCCACTATTATTTTGTGGTTGTTGCTGCTGTCTGCGTTGAGACCGGATCTTGTGGTCTCTATAGCTTGCAGCAGCTCTTTTTGTTGTTGTTTTAAGAGTTTGGTTTGTGACTCCGCTTCCCTTCGGAGGCCGTCCAACTGGGACGACAGTGTTTCGATCTTCGTTAACACTGTCTCCAAGCTTGGACCGATGTTTAATGTGGTCGTGGACCGGGTTTGGTCCTTTTCCACGGCCTCTTGAAGATCTTTTATCGACTTCACGTCTTGAGTAAGTGTTGTGATTGCCGATGCGATAGTGTCGATCTTTTTGTAGGGTTCCGGAGTCTCGAATTGGAGCCATTTCTTGATGGCCTGTGCCTCCTCCTTTGTTTGGGCAAGGTCTTCTTTAACCCTCTTGAGCTCATCCGCGTTTTGGCTCGTTATTCTGGTTATGGCCTTCGCGTGAGCTCTTTCGACGTTCACCAGTTCTTTGGCGTGTCTTGCTCTCTCATGTTCCAGATTATATTTGTGACGTGATCTGGAGTCAGAGAGAGAGAGGGTAATCTCGTAGAGATTTTTGAGGCACTCTAGGGCGGTAACTTTACTCTCCCTCTTCATGTTACCGGCCTTTTCGAGAGCCTCCTTGCCCAACAGGAGTTGATTGTTGGCCTCCCTTGACGCCAGGTCCATCACTATTCCCGTCCCTCGAGCCGTAGAGCTTACCAGCATGCTCACTCTGCCTTTTGGAGCCGCTGCTGTTTCCTCTATTATGGACCTGGACCCGAAGGACTCTTCCTCATCCTGGATGTCTTGACGAGGAGGGAGGTCCCTTTCCCATCTCGCGAAGTTGTCTACCGCGAGATCTTCCGGGATTTCAAACTCCGACAATGATGTCCTGCAGGAGTTCGTCCTAGATGGTATCATATCTGATAGTGATACCATCGTTTCCTCCCTGAAGTTGGGTTTTGTGATGGACCCGGTTGACTCTTGTCTTTGTGTGTTTGTGTGTGTTTGTGTGTGTGTTTTAATGTCTGTGGGTGACGCCGCCATCCGTGGCCCGTCCTCGCACGTCGAGGGTTCCTCGAGCCGCGTATTGTCCACCGGAACAGGCGCTGTTGGCATCTCCCTGGAACTCTGCGCACCTTTCGTGAGCACCTTGAGCCGAAGAGAGGTTGCTGTTTGCCTTTCCGTCCTCCTCCGGGGGGGTTCAACCTCGGAGGCCGACTTCACCCTTTTAGTAATTTTAGATGATGACATATTTGTTTTACGACTTGGATGTAATATGTTAGTAAAAACGAGTTTCTTTTTTTAATATATTTTGTATGTTTTTTTTTTTTTTTTTTTTTTTTTTTTTTTTTTTTTTTTTTATTTATTTGGGGATGGACTTACTTGGTGACTGATGACCGTCGTCCGATGTCCTGGCGATGATGTTGCCGTTGATGTTGGGTGTTGCGGTCAGGGCCGCTGCGAGCACCGCACTCGCACGTGCAGAGCCCGATGTTGTGACTACTGTCGTTTGTACAGTGGTGCGTCCGTACACCAGTGTTTGTGGGTTTGTTAGAGTGATATTTTGGGGGGATGGGGGCTAATTTTTAGTTTTTCGCCTAAAAACCGTAGGGGCCAATTTGTAGTCCTCGTTCCTACGAGTCGTTTAAGCCCACTCTTGGTGCTCTACGACCTGTGGTTTCCGAGATATTGGCAGAGGGGTTTTTTCGAAGGTTTTTCCGTCTTTCCGGGCGGTTAGTGGTTTTTTCCGGAAATCCGCCGGGGCAGGATTGTAGGCCTTAGTCTTCCGCTTCGAATGAGCCCTCTTGCGACTCTGTAGCCCCTCTGGAGGCGAAGTTACAGCCCGAGGGGATTTCACCCTGGAGGGGGGGGGAGGAGGTGAGAGAGGGGATGTTGAGGGTGGTTAAGGGATGTCTAACAGGGTTAGGTAAGGTAACGGGATAAAATGAGAAGGGGGGGGGGGGGCGGAAATGGGGGGGGGGGGGAGGAGGTGAGAGAGGGGATGTTAAGGGTGGTTAAGGGATGTCTAACAGGGTTAGGTAAGGTAGCGGGATAAAAATGAGAAGGAGGGGGGGGGGAAGGGGGGGGGAGTAACAAGGAAGGGGTTGATAATAAAGGGGGGGGCACTAGGACTTGGTGTGACCACTGGTGTGTAAGGGTCGTCTTAGCACTGTCCTTTACCAAGTGGGGGTTGGGGAGGGAGGGAGGATTTTTTATTTTCGGGAATGGGGGTGTTTATGGGTGGGAGCAAAAAGGTCTAGTCTTCCCGATTCCAGGAAGCCCAAACACTATGGGGTTAGGATTGGTGGTTGGGGAGAGCCCTCGTCAGGTGGTGAAAGCCGAAGGCGAAGTCTCGAGCTGGTTTGATATGGCGGCTTCGAAGCTCCCAGTCGTGGACGGAGGCCTGTTGCGTCGATGGTTGACGTCACTGTCTGGCGCCGGTCCGTCGCCTCGTGTCGCCTCGTGGTCCAACTAGGTTAATATCCACGTGTTTTTTTGGCGCTGGGGATGTTAATAGCTCCTAAACCGCTTGTCCGATTTTCGCTCTGAAACTACCCTCGGATAGCTCTCGTAAAGCCCCACAAAGTGATATAATTGAAATCTCGCTCACCTTGGTGTTCTTGATGTTATTAAGGCCCAAAGTTAGGGGTGAATAACTCCCCAATCCCGTGTTAGAAATTCCCACAAACACTTTCCTAGGTGTATTGGACACTCACACTGCACTGTACAAACTTTCACGCGCGTAGCTCCACTTTTTACAATTTTAGTGAATTTTTTTCGTGGAGCTGATGTTTATTGTGTCGCGTATGGTGCGGTACTGGTTAGGTTAGGTTAGGTTAGGTTAGGTTAGGTTAGGTTAGGTTAGGTTAGGTTAGG
Organism: Idaea straminata; assembly: GCA_951213275.1. Classification (NCBI taxonomy): domain Eukaryota; kingdom Metazoa; phylum Arthropoda; class Insecta; order Lepidoptera; family Geometridae; genus Idaea; species Idaea straminata. The sequence continues at coordinate 12,369,135 of OX577865.1, forward strand.
TTAGGTTAGGTTAGGTTAGGTTAGGTTAGGTTAGGTTAGGTTAGGTTAGGTTAGGTTAGGTTAGGTTAGGTTAGGTTAGGTTAGGTTAGGTTAGGTTAGGTTAGGTTAGGTTAGGTTAGGTTAGGTTAGGTTAGGTTAGGTTAGGTTAGGTTAGGTTAGGTTAGGTTAGGTTAGGTTAGGTTAGGTTAGGTTAGGTTAGGTTAGGTTAGGTTAGGTTAGGTTAGGTTAGGTTAGGTTAGGTTAGGTTAGGTTAGGTTAGGTTAGGTTAGGTTAGGTTAGGTTAGGTTAGGTTAGGTTAGGTTAGGTTAGGTTAGGTTAGGTTAGGTTAGGTTAGGTTAGGTTAGGTTAGGTTAGGTTAGGTTAGGTTAGGTTAGGTTAGGTTAGGTTAGGTTAGGTTAGGTTAGGTTAGGTTAGGTTAGGTTAGGTTAGGTTAGGTTAGGTTAGGTTAGGTTAGGTTAGGTTAGGTTAGGTTAGGTTAGGTTAGGTTAGGTTAGGTTAGGTTAGGTTAGGTTAGGTTAGGTTAGGTTAGGTTAGGTTAGGTTAGGTTAGGTTAGGTTAGGTTAGGTTAGGTTAGGTTAGGTTAGGTTAGGTTAGGTTAGGTTAGGTTTTTTTTTTTTTTTTTTTTTTTTTTTTTCCTGTCCGGGCGCTAATGGCCCGGCCCGCGAGCTAATAATCTGCCACTATTTATTTTGTGGCAACTTTCTTTCTTTTTATTTATTGTCTTTATTTATTTTGTTCTTAGTTTTTATAGTTTTACAAATTTTTTGCATGCACTTAAAAATAACAGTTCCGCATCCATTTTTGGAGCACTATATTACAGTTAACAACGCAATTTCGCCATTTCATACATTTCAATTAATTTCCTTAATACTACTATTTCATTGTTCATTAATTATTTATTTCATTATTCATTAATTATTTATTACATTATTATTTCATTATTACAGTATTTTCCTAACAATTGTTTACAGTTTACAATAAATACTTGATTAATATGCAGAGTACTTTCTGTTTTAGTTACAATATTTTATTTCATTACATCGACTCAATAACACTGATTAAATTAGCAACAGTCAAAACATTTCATCAATTTATTATTCAAAAGTAATAACAACATATAATACACTTATCAACATAATTTCGCAACACTAATTAAATTTGCAACAAATTAAAACTTTAACATCAATTCGATTGCTTAATTACAATTTAGCGGTTGACGGCGAGAAGAACGGGTGCATGCCACACCTCAGTGTCTTAAGACTCTGAGTTGGCCAGCGACCCCATTCCTCCCGCCCCCAATCACAGCTGCTTAAGTCAATCTAGTGTCGGTTCTTGACCCATCTCTACCTTGGTAGAGATAGGCAAGTCCGGGTCCATCTATTTTTAAGTTCAATTATAAATTTTTAAACCTTGAATCGGTATGACATCGGTACAGATTGCTTAGCAGATTAAATCCAAAAGAATGGTTGACTCATACATTAAATGACCCGTTTTCCTTGCCAATCAGTCTGAGGACGGCACGCGCAAATTCCAGAAAATCAGGGCGACGCTCATCATCGTTCACTATTTTGCTAAAGTTAGTGATTTTAATGTCTATGTCCAGCTTGCACTCGCAATTGAACCTCTCCCTACCGAATCTTGGGCAAGAAGTTAGTAGGTGTTCCAAAGTTTGAGGGTCGAGGTCATTGCAAGTGCAGACTGGGGAGTCTGCCAGCTTAAAACGGTGGAGGTAGGCTCTGTTTCCACCGTGTCCCGTGAACAGGTGAGCCTCTAGGTTCGTAATTGTAAATTTAGATAGGGTTTTGTGAGCTTCCACTATGGATGGAAAGAAGTTCTTCGTCGTTTCGCCAGTTGTGCTTCCCGAATATCGCCGCTGCCATTCCTTCAAGGTGGCTCCCCTGGTGACGCGCTTGGCAAATGACAGGGGAAAGCGATCGTAAACGGCCCGCTGTCGGTTATGGAGTGCAGCGTGCTTGGCCAACTCATCAGCTCTCTCATTACCTTCGTGTCCAGCATGGGCCTTCACCCAAAACCACTCCAAAACACGTCCTTGATCCGCCAGTGCCGTAGCCTTGATCCGTATTTCCGAGGCTATAGGATGGAGCGACTGTGGGTCGGCGATGCAGTCCAGACTTGACCGGGAGTCACTGAGAATCGCCACTTCCTTCATGGATTTGGCTTTTGTTGCTATTTCCAGGGCTCTCAAGATTGCGGCTAGCTCCGCCTGAAACACTGAACAGTAGTTCTCTAGCCGGAAACTAGCGTGCTTCACCTCTACTCCTTCTTTCCAGCAGGTGACTCCCGCTCCCACTCTACCCTCAATCTTACTGCCATCGGTGAAGAATAGGTACTTGTTTGTGTCGACGCTAGTGAGATCTTCTTCGGAGGTCACTAATCCAAACTTGATCCTCTGCCTGCTTGCTGGGTGCGGCAGGCCGAAAGGGCTAGTTCTGGACTGCAGTTCTCTTCCGGGCAGCTCGGGAACGGCCTTGCCTCTCTTTATCTCGTAAAGGGCCTTGTTTTCCATTGCGCGGAGGTCAAGTGGTATGATTTTAGCCAGCAGAGCACTGGCCACCAGAGAAGTAGTCCTATGCGCCTTGGCCACTCTTATCGCAAACTGCCTTGTGGTTCTGTCGAGTCTAGTTGTTTGAGACTTTGAATATTATAATGTTAGATGATAATAGATGAATAGATTTAATGATGGACAGACCGAGCAAATTGAGTGAGGCAAACTCCGCTTAGCCTAAAGCCTGGCTATTTTTTGGGAAGGGGTGAAATAAACAGGCGAATGCTATAGCGGTAATCAATCAAGTCTTGACTATGCCAGTCGCCTGTTGAGCTGTGAGCGTCTAACGAAACATAGTAGTAGTATCCTTGCCAGATTTGGCGATTCAGATACAGATTCGCACAGCCTGAAGCCTCGGACGGCGACAGATGATAGAGGGTTAGTTTGATAGTAGGCCACACTCAATATGTCGATGAGTCCACTTGATGTCAAGTTGACAGTTTCTGTAGGGAGAGAATATAAGTAAATGATTGTATTTAATAAGTGTAAGTAAAAAGATGCGTTGGGTTGGTTGGGGTGAAAGAAAAACAATAGTTACCACTATTATTATCACACTCCAACCAACCCAACGTAATGAGAGATTGAGCTACCTGATTTCAGAGGGTAAGATCAATAATAGTACCAATAATAATCAGTATAAAATTGAGCAAATGTGAGTAAAGTGTGTGAATGATAAAAATAATAGATAAATAGATTTAATGATGAGCAGACAAAAGAGTTGAGTAAGACAGACTCCGCTTAGCCTAAAGCCAAGCTGCCCACAACAACAACAAAGTGGTGGTGGAGCAGCCAGTCGAATGCTTATAGCAGTAATCATATACTTAATAATGCCCTTCGCCATTGGAGACGAACTTAAGATTAAGTTGACAGCAAGTCTCTCTCAACCTTCAGTGAGCTCACTTAAGGTCAAATTGACCAGTTATTAGATAATAATAGATGAATAGATTTAATGATGGACAGACCGAGCACATCGAGTGAGGCAAACTCCGCTTAGCCTAAAGCCTGGCTATTTTGGGAAGGGGTGAAATAAACAGGCGAATGCTATAGCGGTAATCAATCAAGTCATGACTATGCCAGTTGCCTGTTGAGCTGTGAGCGTCTAACGAAACATAGTAGTATTATCCTTGCCAGATTTGGCGATTCAGATACAGATTCGCACAGCCTGAAGCCTCGGGCGGCGACAGATGATAGAGGGTTAGTTTGATAGTAGGCCATACTCAATATGTCGATGAGTCCACTTGATGTCAAGTTGACAATTTCTGCGCACATCACGCGCGGCGCACATCAGGTATAAGAAATGACAGTTGTTGTGTATTTTTATTTTTGTTATTTTAATTTAATAGACGATGATGACGAAGAATTATTGGTGAGTAAATAAAAGGTGGTGGCTAACGAGTGGGTCATGTGAATTTTCCCTTTTTTTTTTTTTTTTTTTTTTAGTTTGGTTTGGGAAGATAAACATAATGGGAAGGTTGCATATGGAGGAATTGTGAGCCAGATAAATAGTGAGACATATATACATGTATTTAGTAAGTAGTATTTAGCCGCTTGTTCAATACTTACGTCATCGCATACGGCGACACCGATACAACAATACTACTTGTGAGTACCTCGTGCGGGCATCGCCGAGCGCCATAATACATTATGTATTTAATAGGACGTGGTTTCACTTTTCCAATATCTGCATTATTGCATACGGTTATGCTGATACGATGGTACCCAGGAGTATATCGTGTGGGCAATACCGAATGCCAAAATGCATGTATTTGATAAGTGGTTGGTGGTGGTGGTGGTGTTGGTGGTGGATGTATCATTTGTTAGATATCTGCGTCACGACATTTAGTGATACTGATATGAATATACTCTGGAGTATATCATGTGGATATCATCGCATGCCATGACACATGTATCCAACAAGTGGTTGGTGGATGGGCCATTTATTCAATATCTGCGTCATTGCATTCAGTGATACTGATATGAATATACTCTGGAGTATATCATGTGGGTATCACCGCATGCCACGACACATGTATCCAACAAGTGGTTGATGGGTGGGTGGATGGGCCATTTATTCAATATCTGCGTCATTGCATTCAGCGATACTGATATGATAGATAGATAGATAGATAGATATTCATTTATTGCACCACAAGAAGCACACAACATATTCATATAACAAACAAACAGATATAAATTGTGAGATGAGTTGTGTGCTGAAGTGGTGCAGATAGGATACTGCTCAGTGATATATTTGCATAATTAATGCAAAACACTGATTTTCAGCAGCACCTACACCAAGTGCGTGGACGCCGCATTGTGCACACCAGCATTTAGTAAAATAACAAAATAAAATAAAACAATAAAAAAATAAAACAATAAAATAAAACAATTAAATAAATCTAAAATCGATTCAATCAGTAGACAAATATAGGTAATATGTAAATAATTACAGAGATAAACAGAGATAAATAAATATATAAACATTTATATAGTATAGATATATTTTAGAAATTAATAAATAATTTTGACGACGATTATAACGTGTATAAAGTTATTAAATAAATATATGAGGGATAAATATAAGTTTACATAATCATGACAAATAAATAAGCCATCAAATGAGAGTATGTAGAAGAAATTAAAGCAAAAGTAGCCGCTACCACCACTTTGTGTAGTATTCTGGAATTCGAATTTTTTGCTCGTTGAGAATATGTAAGCGCAATAATCTTTTGAATTTTGGCATTGAAGATAGGTGCCTAATGGGCGGTGGTATATCGTTCCAGCATTTCGTGGCTTGGAAGCGGAAACTACCCTCAAAAGCAACCAATTTGTGTCTACAATGTAGCAACTGCAATTTAACAAACCTCGAATTGTTTGACCTTGCGAACTTTAATTTAACAAAGAGATATTTCGGTATACGATGTTTTATAATACCGAACATAAGACCAGCGAGATGAATTTTACGTCTAGATTCCATATTGAGCATGTTGGCGTTGTTAATATAGGGTGAAATATGCGCTCTTGATGGAATGGTAAAGCAAAAACGACAGCATGCATTTTGGACTCTTTGAACCAGCCGCTTAGTCTTTGCCAATAACCGTGGACCATAGACCAGATCCCCATAGTTTAGTCTGGACAGAATGAGAGTTTCACACAATTTGATGCGTGTTTGTTCCGTCAGAAGATATCTTATTTTGTACAATATTTTTAAGCGATAAAAACAATTGCGTACCATGCTCTGAATATGTGCTTCAAATCTCAGACGGCTGTCCAAAACAATACCTAAATTTTTTGCCTCTTCAACGCGTTCAATATCTACGCCATCAACAATTATTTTAGGGTTTTTAGCAATAACATTTGATATTTGCTTATCTGTGCCAAAAACAATAAATTTAGTCTTAGAAGCATTCAATAAAAGGGAATTTCGTTTCGACCACTCATCTATTCTACTTAAATCTGCGTTCATTTTTAAGGTCGCAATGTCAATGTTACCAGGCTTCGCGGCAATGTACAGCTGAACATCATCAGCGTAACAATGATACTTGCAATCCCTAATGACTCTTATGAGATCAGCCGAATAAATAATGAATAAAAGAGGGCCCAGTATCGAACCCTGAGGAACCCCGTATATTAGTGACCTAGGTTCTGAATAATCAGAAGTGCCATTCAGTTTTTGCACTTTGACAACTTGGGATCTCTCTTTAAGGTAACTATCAAACCATCTAACAGCTTGACAGTCTAGACCATAGTATGCCAACTTTGCCAGTAGAAGAGGAATATGTAGACTGTCAAAAGCACGCGAAAAATCCAACAAAGTAAGAATAGTGCCACATCCAGCATCCGACTCAACCAGAATGTTGTCAGTAACATCCAGAAGGGCTGTTACAGTTCCAACACCTTTACGAAATCCTGACTGGTGCACTGGCAGAATGTGGTTATCCTCAACATACTTGACAAGCTGGAAATAAATGGCTTTTTCTAATAATTTTGATAGAAAAGGCAAAATGCTAATTGGTCTCAAATCTTTAAATTCTGATGGATTATTTACCTTAGGCAAGGGTGTAACTTGAGCTTCCTTCCATTGCTTGGGAACAGTTGAAGTAGATATAGACGTATTTATTATATACACTAGAATTTTAGAGGTTCGAGGCATGGTGAGCAACACCATGTCTCTGCTAATATTGTCCTGTCCAATTGCATTACTTTTAATAGATTTAACATATTTTATTAAATCATTTTCATCTATCGGCTGTAGCGCAAAATTACTAATACCAAATCGGTGATGTTCATAGAAGGTCAAATCTGATATGGTGACTTTGTTGCTATTAGGTATGTTAAGAAAATGTTTATTAATTTCGTCAACATTACTAACGCAATCGGGAAGATTTATATCCTTTGAAGGATCGATCAATATTTTTTGTTTAAGATTATTCCAAAATGTCTTACTATTATTAATTTGTGAGTTTACATGGTGATTAAAATATGCCTGTTTATCATTAAGTATTGCGATTTCAGTAATTTTCTTTAACTCTTTATAGTAATTCTTATGTGCATCCAATCCAGTCACCTTTGACTTCCTATGTGCCTCATCCCTTAATTTTATCATAAGCCTGCAAGTGTCAGTAATCCAAGGAAGCGACTTTTTATTACCAGCCTTCACAGTTTTGAGTAGAGCATACTTATCAAATAATGACAATATCAATATATTAAACTTTTCAACCATTTGATCCACCTGCGGTAAGCATAATATTGATTCCCAATCCAGGGTATCCAGGTCATAATTAAAATTAGTCAGATTAATGTCTCTAATAGGTCTATAGGTAAAATATTTCGGCGGCGGCTTGTTTTTCTTTAAGTTAAGCTCAACGTTAATCATCGCATGTCCATACCCATCTGCAATTTTAGAGTTGGAGACACTGCGAATACGAGCATCTGTGCATACCAAATCAATGAGTGTTTCCTTACCGGGTGAGAAATGTGTAGGATCTTTAACTATTTGTCGTAAATTCATACAATCTAAAAATGTGTTTATTTTAATTGTGTCCGTCTCTGAAGTAGCCATTAAATTAATATTAAAATCACCCATTAAAACTAAATGATCATAATTTGAGAAATAAGTAATTGATTCTTCTAACGCTTCCAAAAAAACATCCGGTTTTACCCACCGTGGCCTATATGCCGTCCCTATAGCTACTTTAAAACCGTTTAACCGCGTCGATAACCACATTTGCTCAATATTTGCGGGTGGGTGTTTTATTTTCTGTACTTTAATACCGTTACTCACATAAAATGCTACACCACCACCCCGACCATTCTTCATATGCCGCGGCCGCGGACAGATATGGAGACGGTATCCAGGTGGTGCCGGAGCACAAGCCTCCAGGCCCGCTCGAAGCCAGGATTCGTTAATCGCTATAATGTCTGGTGTAAAACTATCCATTGCTATAAGAAATTTATCGTGACCTGTATTTAGGGAACCAGCATTATACAGCGCTAACTTTAAGAATTTAGTTTTAATCATTGTAAAGTATAAATATAATAAAATATATAAAAAAATAAAATAAACGCATAAATATTAAATAAAAGATATTGACAATAAAGTTAATACTTAGAATAAATACATACTTGAAGCTACATATATTCTGTTTTTGTAAAAAATATAAAATAAAATATGTGGAACAATGTATAAAGAATTGCAACAAGATAAATGCACCACAACAGACACAAATCACCTCACTTACAATTATTAATGTTAGAATTAATTTGCTTAAATAAACCCGCAGCTTTAATAAGTGAATATTGTATAAATGACTATCGTTTGAATAAAATACAATCGCTTTATAACATTTGGTATGCCGCGATAGTGTCATTATTACACATAAGAAATTTAACCTTCGCTGGATAAACACAAAATGTAAGCTTTCATTCGTTATATTATTATAGTGAAAACAGATACTTTGACGGTACAATTTGCTAAAAGTATAATATAAAATAATAAGTATAATATGAAACATTACCATGCTTAAATATTTCGAATAATATATACTAATAGCCAAGGAATAACATAAAAACAATATAGTGCAGATTTCCTTTAGAAATCCAACAACCAAAACCAATATGATACTTTTTTGATAAAAAATAACGATTATCTTACATGCAAATTCACAAAACAAACTATTATACCAACTATTACCCTCCCGTAATCGGGTATAAATATTGTGACTATAATATATCTCAATGGTTTTTAATAACTTGTTTATTGCTAATTTGATCCAACTGTAGATTGACCAAAAACCCTTTCTAAATCGGATACCACTCGGATGCGATGACTCACTGCATCAGGCCCTGAGTTTTTACGAACGTAAATCTTCCCTTCTTTCGTCCAAGCATATCTCCAGCCGTGATGATTAGTTAGCTCACGCGCTCGACGGTACAGCTGTCGGTTCAGTCTCGTTAATCTCTCATTTACGTAAAACCGCCTGACAGGGCCGGGAACCCCTGTTCCCTCGGTGGTGGCACCTCTCCGAACTCGAGCCTCCTTCAAGCACTGATCCCGCAGACCACGGCGGGCCAAGCGTACGACTATAGGTCTGGGACGCTGTGGATTGGTCGAAGTAGGCGGGCCCACTCTTGTCACGCTAACTAGGTCTTCCTCGTGCAACTTGACACCCAACTTACTAGTGAGTGTCACCACTACATGATACAGGTTTTCACCGGACTCCTCCTGTATTCCTGTGACTTCTACATCATTAGTAAGCAACTCCTGTTCACGGTCATTTAGTTCATTTCTAAGCTGCTGCACTATCGTTTCACAATCTTTGTGTTGTTCGGCGACTGGACACTGAGCTGGGCGTCTCTCAAGGATTTCAATACGGCTAGTCAATTGATCGAGGCATGTTTCACAGGTATCCATCCTACACGACAACTCCTTAAGAGTTCCATTCAGTGCATGTAACTCTTGCCGCATCTCCTCACGGAATTGCCGAATTTCTAATATCATAGATTTTAAATCAGTAACTTCTATTGTCTTCACATCACACGACAAACCGACGTCTGAATCATGGTGGCCCATAGGACTCATACCCCTAGCCGGGGTGCCACGGCCAGACATAGTAGTGTCCTCCGGGTGACGACGCACTGGGGTATTTGTATTGTCGGACCTCGGAATTTTACTAATGCATAACATACATATCCAAGTAGCTTTATGTTCCAAAGTCATTGTATTTGAAAAATGTTCCTCAGAGACGCCGGCGCACAACAGATCATATATTCGACTGCAAGTTGTGCAAGTTAAATATTTCCTGCTTTGAACTGCATTAAGACAGCCTGCACATTTTTTTACAGAAGCCATAGTTTTTGTTTACAAATTCCGTAGGTATTAACTGCAGAGTAGCTCGATCGCTCGTCTTATGACGTCAACAAAGTCAGTGCAAGCGATATCGGTACCCACACTCAATAACTCGATCACAACAATAATTATGTAGGTACCCAGTCACTTTAATAATTCACTGTTTTTGTTAATTATTGTTTGTAAACGCATAAAATGATAATAAAAACACTGTACACTGATTGTTTGTCCACTCAAGTAACTAATTTTGTAATTTTAACCGTAAAATGAATGAATTAGTATCAATTATAAATTTATTTAAGCGGAGGAGAAAAAAACACTCGCTAGTATGCACCGCAGCGCACCGCGCACATATTCTGATATGAATATACTCTGGAGTATATCATGTGGATATCACCGCATGCCATGGCACATGTATTCAACAAGTGGTTGGTGGATGGGCCATTTATTCAATATCTGCGTTATTGCATTCAGCGATACTGATATGAATATACTCTGGAGTATATCATGTGGGTATCACCGCATGCCATAACACATGTATTCAACAAGTGGTTGGTGGATGGGAAATATTATTCAATATCCGCGTCACTGCACTCAGCGATACCAACACCGATGATGCTCCGGAGCATATCACGCGGGTAAAATCGCATGCCATGACACACGCATCCAACAAGCGGTTGGTGGAGGGGCCATTTATTCAGTACTCGCGTCATTTTATTCAAGGGTAGGCATATACGTATCAGATGACATGAAATGGGTCAGGTATATGAGGACGGTGGTTGTATATATATATATATATATATATATATATTTTTTAAAGGATGATGAGGTGATAAAAGACTCATTCCCCTCTCGTTTGCCAAAATTCGGGTTTTTTTTTTTTTTTTTTAATGTTTTAAATTAGGAGAAGAATAACTTTCTAAGCCACAAACAGATTGATGAAAGTACTGGTCGTCGAATACAGGTTAGCCTCTGAGGGGGTAGTGTGATGCGTTCAGATAGAGGCTGAGAACAGAGTTGTTATCCTTAAATAAATAAATAATTTTATTAATATTAGTGAGTGAGTGAGTGAGTAAGTGAATGAGTATACAACGATTATTTAAGTAGATGTATACAGCCTTATGTGGCTTGTGGTTTGCACTCACGTAATATATAACTGTTTCTGTACTAATCAGATAGCTTCCGTTTTCTTATTTAATTATACTATTGGTACCTATATATATGGCAGAAGGAGTTGACTAGACTACTAGCAAATGATTAGGGTAGAGAGAGTTGTCGAGAATACAAGTAGCTGCTTGCTAGAGGTTAAGGTTGTGTAGTTATAAAAAACAAAGTTGTACATAGGATTATTATAATTATGATGAGTACTAGTAACCATAGTTTCTGTCAGCAAAGAGAAGTAGTGGTATATCCGCCTTCCGGCACCCATGACACAAGTCCAGTTGCTCCATGTTTGTCCGAAAGACAGGGGTCCATTTAGTTAAGGCATATGCTTTTTTGTCTAATCCATACTAATATTATGAAACCAAGGGGTTTGTTTGTCTATTTGAGAGTGTTTGCTTGAGATCTATTGGTTTCAAATTATTATTGTTGTTACAAGACCGGGACCCTTTTGGGTGAGTGAGACCGCAGAGCGCAGCTAGTATATAAGGGCAACAGAAGGTGAAGGGACCAGCTCAAGAGGTGATGAAAAGTAGAGGTTGAAAGAGTTAATAGGAGAGTCTGATGTTGATTTATTCATAACTGAGGTTGATTGAAGCCCGAGAGATGTGGAGAGAGGCGAGAGGATGTAATCGGTCGTATGAAAAAGAAGTGTTATGAGTTAATTTAGTTGAGTTTAGAGGAGTTTTGTTTGTAGAGAGATAATATCCAGCTATCTCAACATCAGCGGCCGCGTACTAATGTTCGTTCATTAATTTATTCATTTATTTGAATAAAATAGTTATAGTAGAGGCTACTGTCGCGTGTTTATATATTTATTGTTGTGTGTTATGTTCTTTAGATCCCTGCGCCTATATTTAATTGAAGCTTAGGTTAAGTAAAGTAATTGCTATGAAGTTTCGGTCAGGAGTTGTTGGGATTAAATTGTTATTTTATTTATCTCTTTTTTCTTTTCTTTTGAGACTTTCCTACGGACTTCTGCCACGCAGGCATGGATATAAGATTTTATAAGAGAAGTTAGGTTTTACTCAACACCATAAATTAATAATATCTAATTTATACCAATATTATAAAGCAGCGAGGGGTTGTTTGTTTGTTTATTTGAGTGCGTTCATTTAAGAACTAATGACTTGAAATAACTGCAGGCTCGGGGCTTTGAGGGCAGAATAGCAAAGCGCAGTTTGTATTATGTCATGGGAATTTTGGAGCCAATTCCGAGATTCCAATTATATATATATGTATATACGAGAATTGCTCGTTTAGAGATATAAGATATATGATTAACTGGAGAGCTTATTGTTTTGTTTTATACTATCTATCTCGAATACCACTATGACTATGGTGATGGTGTTGTAATGTAATGTGCAAATAATAGGTGAAGAATAACAATATCTAATTTTTACTAATATTGTAAAGCAGCTGAGGGGTTTGTTTGTCTGTTTGAGGGCATTCATTTGAGAATTAATGGTTTAAGATAACTACAGCCCGCACGAGTGAGACCGCAGAACATAGCTAGTATTATGTAAACGGCAGTAGGTGGAGGTATCCTCCCAAGTGGCGGGCAACACAATGAGAAAATCAGGTATTGTTATTATTCATGATTGGAGGTTATTTGAAGCTTAGGAGATGTGGAGAGAGGTGACAGAATGTCATCGGTTGTCAATATAGTTGTTATGAATTAATTTTGAGTTTGAAGGAGAGGCTGGTTGAGAGGTTGGAGATGGCTGATAGAGAGATAAGGAGGTGCGTGGACCTCATGTGAAGGTTGCGGAGGTAATCGGCAGTACCAGTAGTGTTTGAGGATGAGTACGGATGTAGGAGGAGGCCTTTAGAGGCTAGTGAAAGTGACGGTTAGTTGAAACTCAGCAGATGTGGAGAGAGGTGACAGGATGTAACCGAATGTCGATAGAGGTGTTATGAATTAGTTTAGTTGAGTTTTGAAGGAGTGATATTTATAGAGTTAGAAGCTGATCATATTATTACATTCAATCAGTACCAAATTTGTAGGAAGAGGCCTTTAGAAGCTAATGAAAGTGGAGGTTAGTTGAAACTCAGCAGGTGTGGAGAGAGGTGACAGAATGTAGCCGGTTGTAGGTGGAGGTGTTATGAATTAGTTTAATGAATTAATTAAAAGAGTTTTGTTTTGAGAGATAATATTTGTACTGAATTTACCCACCTTTTATTTAGCGCTAATTAGTTGATAGTTGCATAATCTTTCTCCATTGTTAACATGGCTATTATGATGAATATAGCAATTTTGTGTAGAATAATAAGTTGAGAGTATCAGCATTCAAAGTATACTGATATATGGATCTGAGAGGTTAGTTAGTTGTTTGTTTGAGAGCGTTCATTTAGAAAATAGATGGCTTGAGATAATTACGAGACCGAGATCAGCTGGTATTATCAAGACAGCAGGAGGTGAAAGAGGTCCATTCAATTGGTGAGTAGAAGAGGTAGTAAGAGTTAGTTAGAAGTCAGACGTTGTTATTATTATGAATGAGGTTAGTTGATATTCAGCAAATGTGGAGAGAGGTGATAGGATGTGACCGGTTGTCAATAGAGGTGTTATGAGTTAGTTTAGTTGAGTTCTAAGGATTTTTATTTATAGAGTTAGAGGCTAGTTATATTATCACTATCAGTATGTGTAATTTGTTTATTAATTTTCCTTTTAAAATCTAGTGAGGTAGACGAGGAGGCGCACCGATGAAATGAGATATGAGGGCTATAATGGTCATTAGAGGTAGTCAGAGGTGAGCCACTCAGTTTGGAGGTAGGAAGAGTCAGACCGAAGCTAAAGGAGGTGTAATACAGTGTTAAGAGGTATAAAGAGGTTTGATACTAGCTGTTGCCCGTGGCTTATAGCACACGAGTTAAATTTTAGTGAAAACAAGATTAAAGAGATGCTTAGTGTCTTATTCAACGAATGGATTGTTTATTGACGGAAATAATTTTCAGGTTCTCAGCCTGGAGTATCTAATATTGAGTATGTACGAACTGAGATGGATTAATGAATAAATTATTATTTGTTAAAAGAATGTTGTGCATAACTCTTAGTGGAGCCTGAATTTAAATTTAGAGAAAGCTATCAACCTTCTCATAGGTATTGAGCCGCCGGCGGCTCGGCTATTGTAGAACCAAAATCGCGCTCAGTGGCAGTGAGCCGCCTCGGCGCGCGCATACTATTTGATACCGTATTTTTATTATGATAGAGTATATATTCCTTTGAGCAACTTGTGTTTAAGGTATGGACAATGAACACAAAGAATCGTTGTTAAGGTTTCGCGTCATAAGTTGTCAGTTGTAACTGATGGCGCGGATCATGGAAATCTGAGTCTTATTAGTAGGACGTTATGGTGTAAAGTCAAATGACAAGTTGTATGAAACAGAAATGTGTTTGCAATTTAAGCCTTATAGCTAGTAGGTTGGGGCATACAATTAAAATTTCAATTTGTGTCAATTAGAGATTGTTTACATTGACGTTTTTATGTTTATTTTGTTTGATCTTGTTATTAGTTATTATAAATTACATCAGCATAGAGGAGCAGATAGGAGGGATTAATGTAATTGTATTGAGTAGATTTATATATGAGTTAGTAAATAAGTACATGTGGGCCGGGTGTTGTTTGTGTAGTATAGTTGGAAGAAGAGAGTGACCGGGTGTAAAGGAGTATAATCAACATAAGATGGTCGTGGAAATGATATTTATTTGATATTATGTCTTATTTATATAGAGGTCGGTTGGGAGGCTGAAGATGGCTAAATAGATAGAAAAAGAGGCATGCGGAATCCATATGCTTGTAATTGAGTTAGAATGCAGGGAGAGGTTTTTAGAGATTTATGAGAGTGGAGGCTAGTTGAGTCCAACAGATGTGGAGAGAGGCGGCAAGACGTAACAAGAGGTCAGTTGAGAGACACCGAGGCATGTAGAGTCCATTCAACGGCGGTGGAGGCAACTGACTGTTGCTTGTGACCAAGTCAGGATGTAGGAAGAGGCCTTTAGAGGCTAATGAAAATGGAGGTCAGTTGAAAACCCAACAGATGTGGAGAGAGGCGACAGAATGCAGCCGGCTGTCAGCAGAGGTTCTATGAACCAGTTAACTAATTAATTAAGAGAGCCTTGCTCTGAGAAACAAGATTTGTACTGAATTCACCTACTTTTGCTTTATATGAAAAGATAGAAGTAAGAGTCAGTTATATAGTGCCAATCAGTTGATAGTTGCACAATCCCTCCCCAATGCCACCATGGCCATTATGATAAATATAGGTGTAATCAGAACTGCAGGAGGTGGGGAGGTCAATCCAAGTGGTGAGCAGAAAAGGCAGCAAGAGCTAATTAGAAGTCGGACATAGTTACCATTTGTGAATGAGGTTGGTTGAAACCCGGCAGATGTGGAGAGAGGTGACAGGATGTGACCGGCTGTCAATAGAGGCGCTATGAATCAGCTCAGTTGAGCTCCAAGGATTTCCATTTATAGAGTTAGAAGCTAGCTACGTTATCACTACCAGCATGTGTAACCTGTCCATTGACCTCCTTTTAAATGCTAGTGAGGCAAACGAGGAGGCGCACCGATGAAATGAGATATGAGGGCCACAGCGGTCACTAGAGGCAATCAGAGGTGAGCCACTCAGCCCGGAGGCAGGAAGAGTCAGACCGAGGCCGAAGGAGGTGCAACACAGTGCTAAGAGGCACAAAGAGGCCCGGTACCAGCTGCTGC
This sequence comes from Idaea straminata, assembly GCA_951213275.1. NCBI lineage: Eukaryota > Metazoa > Arthropoda > Insecta > Lepidoptera > Geometridae > Idaea > Idaea straminata. The sequence continues at coordinate 12,384,925 of OX577865.1, forward strand.
CCGCGGCCTACAGCACACGAGTTAAACTTTAGTAAAGACAAGATTAAAGAGATGCCCAGTGTCCCATTCAACGAATGGATCGTTCACTCACGAAAAGAACTTTCAGGTTCCCAGCCTGGAGCACCTCACATTGAGCATGTGCGAACTGAGATGGACCAATGAATAAATTATTACTTGTCAAAAGAATGTTGTGCATAGCTCTTATTGGAACCTGATTTTAATTTTTAGAGAAAGTTATCAAACTTCTCGTAGGCATTGAGCCGCCGGCGGGCGGCTTGGCTATTGTAGAACCAAAAACGTGCTCAGTGGCAGTGAGCCGCCTCGGCGCGCGTATGCTATTTGAATCCGTATTTTATTGTGATAGAGTCTATATTCCTTTGAACAACTTGTGTTTAAAATTGGTCTAATATTTCCTAGTCAATGCAATGCTAAGAATGCGATAGGTGTTCTAGGTATGGGTATTTATTTGAAGCGTGATTTATAGCCGTGAATAAAATTGATTAGTGAGCCGATGACCTTGAAATCATTATTCGCGAAAGTTTGCAATTAAAACTTGAGCAGATAGGAGGGGTTAATGTCATTGTATTGAGTAAATTTATATATGAGTTAATAGATATATACATATGGGCCGGGTGTTGTTTATATAGTGTAGTAGGAAGAGGAGAGTGACCAGGTGTAAATAAGTATAATTAACATAAAATAGTCATAGAAATGCTATTTATTTGATATTATATCTTATTTATATAGAGGTCGGTTGGGAGGCTGAAGATGGCTATAGATAGAAAAAGAGGCATGCGGAATCCATATGCTTGTAGTTGAGTCAGAATGTAGGGAGAGGCTTTTAGAGATTTATGAGAGTGGAGGTTAGTTGAGTCCAACAGATGTGGAGAGAGGTGACAGGATGTAATAAGTGGTCGGTAGAGAGTGACAGGATGTAATAAGTGGTCAGTAGAGAGATATAGGAGCATGTAGAGTCCATTTGACGGCGGTGGAGGTAACTGGCAGGTGCTTGTGACTGAGTCAGGATGTAGAAAAAGGCCTTTAGAGGCTAATGAAGGTGGAGGTTAGTTGAAACCCCAACAGATGTGGAGAGAGGTGACAGGATGTAATAAGTGGTCAGTAGAGAGATATAGAAGCATGTAGAGTTCATTTGACGGTGGTGGAGGTAACTGGCAGGTGCTTGTGACTGAGTCAGGATGTAGAAAAAGGCCTTTAGAAGCTAATGAAGGTGGAGGTTAGATGAAATCCAACAGATGTGGAGAGAGGTGACAGGATGTAATAAGTGGTCAGTAGAGAGATACAGGAGCATGTAGAGTCCATTTGACGGCGGTGGAGGTAACTGGCAGATGCTTGTGACTGAGTCAGGATGTAGAAAAAGGCCTTTAGAGGCTAATGAAGGTGGAGGTTAGTTGAAACCCCAACGGGTGTGGAGAGAGGTGACAGGATGTAATAAGTGGTCAGTAGAGAGATATAGGAGCATGTAGAGTCCATTTGACGGCGGTGGAGGTAACTGGCAGGTGCTTGTGACTGAGTCAGGATGTAGAAAAAGGCCTTTAGAGGCTAATGAAGGTGGAGGTTAGTTGAAACCCCAACAGATGTGGAGAGAGGTGACAGGATGTAATAAGTGGTCAGTAGAGAGATATAGGAGCATGTAGAGTCCATTTGACGGCAGTGGAGGTAACTGGCAGGTGCTTGTGACTGAGTCAGGATGTAGAAAAAGGCCTTTAGAGGCTAATGAAGGTGGAGGTTAGTTGAAACTCCAACAGATGTGGAGAGAGGTGACAGGATGTAATAAGTGGTCAGTAGAGAGATACAGGAGCATGTAGAGTCCATTTGACGGCGGTGGAGGTTACTGGCAGGTGCTTGTGACTGAGTCAGGATGTAGAAAAAGGCCTTTAGAGGCTAATGAAGGTGGAGGTTAGTTGAAACCCCAACAGGTGTGGAGAGAGGTGACAGAATGTAATAAGTGGTCAGTAGAGAGATATAGGAGCATGTAGAGTCCATTTGACGGCGGTGGAGGTAACTGGCAGGTGCTTGTGACTGAGTCAGGATGTAGAAAAAGGCCTTTAGAGGCTAATGAAGGTGGAGGTTAGTTGAAACCCCAACAGATGTGGAGAGAGGTGACAGGATGTAATAAGTGGTCAGTAGAGAGATATAGGAGCATGTAGAGTCCATTTGACGGCGGTGGAGGTAACTGGCAGGTGCTTGTGACTGAGTCAGGATGTAGAAAAAGGCCTTTAGAGGCTAATGAAGGTGGAGGTTAGTTGAAACCCCAACAGATGTGGAGAGAGGTGACAGGATGTAATAAGTGGTCAGTAGAGAGATACAGGAGCATGTAGAGTCCATTTGATGGCAGTGGAGGTAACTGGCAGGTGCTTGTGACTGAGTCAGGATGTAGAAAAAGGCCTTTGGAGGCTAATGAAGGTGGAGGTTAGTTGAAACCCCAACAGGTGTGGAGAGAGGTGACAGGATGTAATAAGTGGTCAGTAGAGAGATATAGGAGCATGTAGAGTCCATTTGACGGCGGTGGAGGTAACTGGCAGGTGCTTGTGACTGAGTCAGGATGTAGGAAAAGGCCTTTAGAGGCAAATGAAGGTGGAGGTTAGTTGAAACCCCAACAGATGTGGAGAGAGGTGACAGGATGTAATAAGTGGTCAGTAGAGAGATATAGGAGTATGTAGAGTCCATTTGACGGCGGTGGAGGTAACTGGCAGGTGCTTGTGACTGAGTCAGGATGTAGAAAAAGGCCTTTAGAGGCTAATGAAGGCGGAGGTTAGTTGAAACCCCAACAGATGTGGAGAGAGGTGACAGGATGTAATAAGTGGTCAGTAGAGAGATATAGGAGCATGTAGAGTCCATTTGACGGCGGTGGAGGTAACTGGCAGGTGCTTGTGACTGAGTCAGGATATAGAAAAAGGCCTTTAGAGGCTAATGAAGGTGGAGGTTAGTTGAAACCCCAACAGATGTGGAGAGAGGTGACAGGATGTAATAAGTGGTCAGTAGAGAGATACAGGAGCATGTAGAGTCCATTTGACGGTGGTGGAGGTAACTGGCAGGTGCTTGTGACTGAGTCAGGATGTAGAAAAAGGCCTTTAGAGGCTAATGAAGGTGGAGGTTAGTTGAAATCCCAACAGATGTGGAGAGAGGTGACAGGATGTAATAAGTGGTCAGTAGAGAGATATAGGAGCATGTAGAGTCCATTTGACGACGGTGGAGGTAACTGGCAGGTGCTTGTGACTGAGTCAGGATGTAGAAAAAGGCCTTTAGAGGCTAATGAAGGTGGAGGTTAGTTGAAACCCCAACAGATGTGGAGAGAGGTGACAGGATGTAATAAGTGGTCAGTAGAGAGATACAGGAGCATGTAGAGTCCATTTGACGGTGGTGGAGGTAACTGGCAGGTGCTTGTGACTGAGTCAGGATGTAGAAAAAGGCCTTTAGAGGCTAATGAAGGTGGAGGTTAGTTGAAATCCCAACAGATGTGGAGAGAGGTGACAGGATGTAATAAGTGGTCAGTAGAGAGATATAGGAGCATGTAGAGTCCATTTGACGACGGTGGAGGTAACTGGCAGGTGCTTGTGACTGAGTCAGGATGTAGAAAAAGGCCTTTAGAGGCTAATGAAGGTGGAGGTTAGATGAAACCCAACAGATGTGGAGAGAGGTGACAGGATGTAATAAGTGGTCAGTAGAGAGATACAGGAGCATGTAGAGTCCATTTGACGGCGGTGGAGGTAACTGGCAGATGCTTGTGACTGAGTCAGGATGTAGAAAAAGGCTTTTAGAGGCTAATGAAGGTGGAGGTTAGTTGAAACCCCAACAGGTGTGGAGAGAGGTGACAGGATGTAATAAGTGGTCAGTAGAGAGATATAGGAGCATGTAGAGTCCATTTGACGGCGGTGGAGGTAACTGTCAGGTGCTTGTGACTGAGTCAGGATGTAGAAAAAGGCCTTTAGAGGCTAATGAAGGTGGAGGTTAGTTGAGACCCCAACAGATGTGGAGAGAGGTGACAGGATGTAATAAGTGGTCAGTAGAGAGATATAGGAACATGTAGAGTCCATTTGACGGCAGTGGAGGTAACTGGCAGGTGCTTGTGACTGAGTCAGGATGTAGAAAAAGGCCTTTAGAGACTAATGAAGGTGGAGGTTAGTTGAAACCCCAACAGATGTGGAGAGAGGTGACAGGATGTAATAAGTGGTCAGTAGAGAGATACAGGAGCATGTAGAGTCCATTTGACGGCGGTGGAGGTTACTGGCAGGTGCTTGTGACTGAGTCAGGATGTAGAAAAAGGCCTTTAGAGGCTAATGAAGGTGGAGGTTAGTTGAAACCCCAACAGGTGTGGAGAGAGGTGACAGGATGTAATAAGTGGTCAGTAGAGAGATATAGGAGCATGTAGAGTCCATTTGACGGCGGTGGAGGTAACTGGCAGGTGCTTGTGACTGAGTCAGGATGTAGAAAAAGGCCTTTAGAGGCTAATGAAGGTGGAGGTTAGTTGAAACCCCAACAGATGTGGAGAGAGGTGACAGGATGTAATAAGTGGTCAGTAGAGAGATATAGGAGCATGTAGAGTCCATTTGACGGCGGTGGAGGTAACTGGCAGGTGCTTGTGACTGAGTCAGGATGTAGAAAAAGGCCTTTAGAGGCTAATGAAGGTGGAGGTTAGTTGAAACCCCAACAGATGTGGAGAGAGGTGACAGGATGTAATAAGTGGTCAGTAGAGAGATACAGGAGCGTGTAGAGTCCATTTAACGGTGGTGGAGGTAACTGGCAGGTGCTTGTGACTGAGTCAGGATGTAGAAAAAGGCCTTTAGAGGCTAGTGGAGGTGGAGGTTGGTTGAAACCCCAACAGATGTGGAGAGAGGTGACAGGATGTAATAAGTGGTCAGTAGAGAGATATAGGAGCATGTAGAGTCCATTTGATGGCGGTGGAGGTAACTGGTAGGTGCTTGTGACTGAGTCAGGATGTAGAAAAAGGCCTTTAGAGGCTAATGAAGGTGGAGGTTAGTTGAAACCCCAAACAGATGTGGAGAGAGGTGACAGGATGTAATAAGTGGTCAGTAGAGAGATACAGGAGCATGTAGAGTCCATTTGACGGCGGTGGAGGTAACTGGCAGGTGCTTGTGACTGAGTCAGGATGTAGAAGAAGGCCTTTAGAGGCTAATGAAGGTGGAGGTTAGTTGAAACCCCAACAGGTGTGGAGAGAGGTGACAGGATGCAGTTGGTTGGTAGAGGGATGGAGAGGGATGTGAAATCCATAATTTGGCGGTGGGGGTAACCGGCAGCGGTGGTGGTGGTTGAAAGTTGGGTCAGGATGTGGGGGGAGGCCCCACATCCTGACTCAACTTAACTAACTTGACAGGGAAAATGATACAGAGGAGCTGGTTGAGAGGTTGAAGATAGTCAGTAGAGGAGTGATGAGGCATGGGGAAACCATGTGACAGCGGCAGGGGAAATCAGCAACGGCGGAAGCGCTCGGGAGTGAGTCAAGATGTAGGGAGAAGCCGTTAGAGTTTAATAAAAGTGGAGGTTTTTAGTTGAGATCCAAATATGTAAAGAGAGGTGACATGATGTAATCGGTGGTCAATAAAGATGTTGTGAGTTAGTCTAGTTGAGTTCAAGGGAGTTTTGTTATGTTAGAGTTAAAATCCAAATATATGTGTTATGAATTAAATTTTAATTGGGTATCAGAGGAGAGGCTGGTTGAGAGGTTAAAGAGGTTTGAAAGAGAGATAAAAAGATGTGCAGGTTTCATGCAACGGCTGCAGAGGTGGCCGGAAGTGTCAGAAGTGCTTTGAGAATGAGTTAGGATGTGAGAGGAGGCTAAGGAAGGTGGAGGTTGGTTAAAGTTCAGATGATGTGGAGAGAGGTGACAGGAAGTAAATGGTAGTTTTATCACAGTTGTCCACAAAGTGGATTTTATTCGACGGCTTTCAGGCTCATAATCCAGCCTATTTATGCATGAATGCATTTTGCAGTGCCAGCCTAGTGCTATAAATTTATCCCTTGAATATATTTTCGTATTATTAAAATGTATATATATATGCTTATATATAATATCGGCAAGTGTCTATGTTTTGTGTGAAAGGAGGAGAGCAAGTAATTTGCAGAAGGAGTATGGTATTCATAGGATAATTATAGAAATGATAGTGAGTGAATAGCTGGTTGAGAGGTTGAGACCATATGATAGAGGAATGAGGAGGTGTGTGGATCCCGTGAGACGGCATCAGAGGCATTAAGCAGCATCAATGGTGCTTGGAGATGTGTCAGGTAGTAGGAAGAAGCCTATTAGAAGGGTAATGAAGTTAGTTGAAAAACCAAATAGATGTGGAGAGAGTTGACAGGATGTAATCGGTAATTAATGGAGGTGTTATGAATAAATTTAAGCTGAGTTTGAGGAAAGAGCTGGTTAAAAGGTTAGAGATGGATAATAGCAAGATAAGAGGGCGCGCGATTCTTATGTAACGGCGACAGAGGTGACGGGCCATGACAATGGTGTTTTCATTATTCAAGTGTTAGTTGCAATGTGGGAAGAGGTCATTAAAAAGTGAAAGAAGGTATATGAGGTTATAATAACAAGTAGAAAATTTATCGGTATAGCGCGAATGTCGATGGAACCGATCAGGGGGTTGAGTTATTTGAGTTTGTAGTATTAGATGGGAGTCATTAATAGATAGATAGATAGATACCCACTCCATTTGTATAAAACACAAACATTGAAAATTACGAAGTTGTACAAACAGGCGACCTCATCGCTCATAAGAACACATAATATAATAATAAATACTTACGTAAAATAGATATTATGAATGAATTACTTAAACATAGATATAATAATATTTAGCAATACTATTCGTAATGAGAATATACTAACAATTATTTACATAATAAGAAATAAGTAAATATAAATAAAAGAAAAAATAAAAATATAATAATATTATACAAGCATTTCTAAGAGAAGAAACAAGAATATAAATATGAGAAGAAATAAGAGGTAAGAGTTATGTACCAATGAAGTGAGAGTAATGTTCAGTTATCATACTCTTGAAAATGGGTATCAATATAAAGTTAAATTAGTATAGTTAGGCTGAGAGGTTTGTTAGTTTATTTAAAAAGCGTTTAAAAATAAAAGGATGGTTTGAAATAATAACGGGACCAAGACTTGTATGGGTGAGACCGTATAGTACAGCTAGTATTGTTTTATTTGTGTATTTTGATAGCAGGAGGTGGCAGGAGGAGGAACCCATCCAAGTGGTGTGCAGAGGAGGCAAGATTAATAAGAGGTCAAGTATTGTGGTATTTGTGATTGAGGTTAATTGAAAACAAAAGATGTGAAGAGAGGTGGCAGGATGTAATCGGTTGTCAACAAAGGTGTTATGAATTAATTTAGTTAAGTTGAAAGGAGTTTAGTTTTTAGAAGCTGGCCGTATGATCATTATAGATTGGCGCTATTTTGCTCAATCGTTTCATATTTGAGCAAAAAATAAAAGTAAGGGTCCATTGTATAGGGTCAGTTAGTAGATAGTGTGATAGAATGAGCATTGGTTGATATATTTTAGTATATTTGGTTAAAGTTATATTTTAGAAGAAGTTATTAATAGCTTTTGTAATTGAGCAAATTTATATGTAAGTTAATGAGTATAAATATATACAAGTTAATATAGTTTGTATTTGTTTAATAGGGAGATAGTAAACAGGACGAGTAAGAGCATAATTGCATAGAGTAATTATTATAGAAATAATAGATAGGAGCTGGTTTGGAGATTGAAGACGGTAGATGAGGAGATAAAGAGGCATGTGACGACCATGTGTCAGCGATGAAGGCAGCCAGAGGCGGTAGCGTTGCCTGCAGATGAGTCAAGATGTAGGGAGAGGTCATTAAGAGACTAGTGAGAGTGGAGGTTGGTTGAAATTCAGTAGATGTGGAGAGAGGTGATAGGATGTAGTCGGTGGTTAGAGATGTTTAATGAATATATTTAGCCGGAGTTTTTGTTACTAGAGTTAGTAATAGTCATTTTTCGTAATTTGTCTGTATTACTTTGTTAACCAGGGGTTTTTAATAATAATACATACAAGGAGCCACCTATGTAGCGCAGCTAGTTGACAGCGTGACAGAGCGCGCGTGTGTTTAGGCCATTAGATAAGCTGGCTGTACACAGAGAAGGATAATCATAGAAATGATATGTAGAGGCCAGTTAGGAAACCGAGGACAACAAATAGAGAAGTAGAGACTCAGCCGGCGACCAATCAAAAAGGGGTCATGGATTAATTTAGCCGAGTTTGAAGGAGAAGCTGGTTTAGAGGTTGGATAAGGTTGATAGAGAGTTCATGTGACGGCGGCAGAGGTAACCGGCATCGGCGGAAGTGTTCGGAAGTGAGTCAAGATGTAAGGAGAGGTTTTTAGAATTTAATGAAAGTGGAGGTTTTTAGTTGAGATCCAGAGATGTGGAGAGAGGTGACAAGATGATTTAATTATAGAAATGATTAATAGAATCAGTTTGAAATACCGAATATAGCTAATAGAGAGGTATGGAGGTTTGCGAGACTCATGCGATGGCAGCAGAGGTAAACGACGGCAGCGGCGGCGTCCTCGAGCGTGAGTCAGGATATAGGAGAAAACTTTAGAGACTAATGAGAGCGAGTTTGAGTGACTATGGTGATTAGAAATGGTTATTGTTATTGACGGGAGCCACCAATAGAAGGCAAAAGAAGCAAGATTTTGATAATATCATTAAAGGGGCACTCGAAAGCCCAAGACTAAATTCGGTTAGGCTTTGTCAACAAAGCACTATTGGGTAGAAATCCCTATGTTTCACGTAATCGATTTCTAACATCATTATGACTAAGATGATTGCACTACGGTGCCGTGCGCAACAACAGATTGAAAATAAGGCTATTTAATCCAAGCCAACACCACCAAGCCGAGGGGTATGCCTGTCTTATTCGAGAGTGTTCACTCTAAGAATCACTAGTTCGACGTTACTATGGGATAAGGATCTGCATATGTGGAACCGCAGAGCGCAACCAGTATTATTGATAAGACAGATGGATAGATAGATTGATAAATTCCCCATTGTAAACACCAATTTAAAATAGTGCATGGAAAGGTCTGCATCACGCGGAGGGCAGTAGAGGTGAGAAGAGCCGACTCAGAATGTCAGGCGCTGCCACTATCAATGACAGAAGTCAGATGAGATTCAAAAGATGCAATAGTATGTAATAACTTGGCCAAGTCGCTTTAAGCGATAAGACCGTCCATTTTGTGCAACTTATACATTCTTGCAATTGCTTAAATTTGAGTTGTTAGTGTATTGAGTTTATTTAATTTATTTAATTTGTTTCATTTTATTGAATTTATTTAATTTGTCCCAATTTATTTCAAATTATTTTAATTTAAATGATTTGATATGTATTTGTTTTAGTTTTAATGAAATTATAAGAATTTATTTTAATTTATATGATTTTATTTTAATTTTTAAATTTCCTTAAGATTTGTATGAATTTATTTTATTAGTGTGAAATATTTTAATTTTAGTTTCTAATGCCGATTAGGTTTTGTCAACAAAACACAGTTGAATAGAGATCCCTCCGCGTTATATTATCTATCTCTAATATCACTATGACTATGATGATTGCATTTCGACGCTGTGTACAGCAAAAGATTAGGAATAAAACTATCTAATCATACTAATAGTATAAAGCTGAGGGGTTTGTTTATTTATTTGAGGGAGTTTACTTTAGGAGCTCATGGCTCGAAAATTACTACAGGACAGGGATCTGTATAGGCGAAATCATAGAGCATAGCTAGTATAATTATTAAAACAGCAGGAGGTGGGAGGGCCCGCTCCGCCCACGCGGAGGGCAGTAGAGGCAGAAAGAGCCAATTTAGGAGGCGAGACATTGCCACTATTCGTGACGGAGGCTAGATGAAGTCCAACAGATGCGTCAGGATGTAAACAACTGGTCAAATCACTATAAGCGATATGGTCGCCCATCCCATGCAACTTATATTTCCTAGCTATTGCTCTGCTTTGTGTATATAGTGTTCCGTTTCTTACTGTGTTGTATAAATAAATTTCCATCTTGAAATATAATACACGTTATATTTTATGATTGCACCCTATATGCCATTGCATTAACTCAATTACTGCTTTATACCTTCAAGGCCCAGGTAACACCGATCACCGAGCAGGCCATTATTGTCTATAGGGTTGCGTTACAAGCACTTTCCATGGGCATTTATATTGAAGTGCGACCCGAAACCGTTAATTGAAATTGACTCGCGAGATTGATAACCCTGATGCTCATCCAATGGTTGCCTGGAAGAGATCGCTTTTAGCGATAAGGCCGCCCATTGTACCGTGTTGTAAGGCATTATATATGAATTCTCTTTTAGCGTGTAGGTAGTTACTTAAGTTAGAATTAATTTTAATTTATAAGTAAGTAATCGATTTCTAATATCACTGTGACTATGATGCTTGCAATGCGATGCCGTGCGCAACAACAGGTTGAGAATAAGGCTATCTAATCCAAGCCAATACCACCAAACCGAGGGGTATGCCTGTCTTATTTGAGAGTGTTCATTCTAAGAATCAATGGTTCGGCGTTACTATGGGACAAGGATCTGCATATGTGGAATCGCAGAGCGCAACCAGTATTATTGTTAAAACAGATGGATATGTAGATTGATAAATTCCCATTGTAAACATCAATTTAAATAGTAACAAATACAGCAGTGTATGGAAGGGTCTACATCTCGCGGAGGGCAGTAGAGGTAAGAAGAGCCGACTCAGAAGGCCAGGCGCTGCCACTATCAATGACAGAGGCCAGATGAGATTCAAAAGATGCAACAGTATGTATTGTAATAACCCGGTCAAGTCGCTTTAAGCGGCAAGACAGTTCATTTTGTGCGACTTATACATTCTTGCTATTGCTTAAATTTGAGTTTTTTTTTTTTTTTTTAAAAGGAGAATTCAGTTGTTAATGTATTGAGTTTATTTAATTTATTTAATTTGTTCCATTTTATTGAATTTATTTAATTAGTCCCAATTTATTTCAAATTATTTTAATTTAAATGATTTGATATGTATTTGTTTTAGTTTTAATGGGATTATAAGAATTTATTTTGTTTGAATTTATTTGAATTTATATGATTTTATTTTAATATTTTTTTTTTTTTTTAATTTCATTAAAATTTGTATGAATTTATTTTTATTAATGTAAATTATTTTAATTTTAGTTTTTAATAGTATTATTACTAGAAGTAGAATAAAACCGGTCATGATAATATTGTTTATAAAGATCGAAATGAAGGATGTACACCGCCTCGCGTCGCTTCCACTCTCAAGGGATGTGAAAATGTGTGTAAGCATGATAGCTTTGATCGTTGGTTCGTAAACTATAATTGTCTTTAGCCACGTGCTTCGTCGAACCATAGTGCTTGATCAGAATTTTCATAAGCATTGCCTCTGCTGCATCCAATTTACAAAGGATGCAGAGAGGTACGTAGGCAAGACAGCGTCGATCATTGGTTCATGAGGTATGATTGTCATCAGCCCCGTGTTTGCGTCGGACCACCGAGCCGAGCCAAAAATTTCATATCCCATCAACCGCCTCTGCTGCATCCACTCTTCAAGGGATGCGGAGAGGTGCGAAGGCAAGACAGCGTCGATCGTCGGTTCGTGAAGTATAATTGTCATAAGCCCCGTGTTTCGTTGGACAGCCAAGCCTAGCCGTAGATCTTCATATCCCATCAACCGCCTCTGCTGCATCCACTCTTCAAGGGATGCGGAGAGATGCGAAGGCAAGACAGCGTCGATCGTCGGTTCGCGATTTCATATCCCATCAACCGCCTCTGCTGCATCCACTCTTCAAGGGATGCGGAGAGGTGCGAAGGCAAGACAGCGTCGATCGTTGGTTCGTAATTTCATATCCCATCAACCGCCTCTGCTGCATCCACTCTTCAAGGGATGCGGAGAGGTGCGAAGGCAAGACAGCGTCGATCGTCGGTTCGTGAAGTATAATTGTCGTAAGCCTCGTGTTTCGTCGGACAGCCAAGCCCAGCCGTAGATCTTCATATCCCATCAACCGCCTCTGCTGCATCCACTCTTCAAGGGATGCGGAGAGATGCGAAGGCAAGACAGCGTCGATCGTCGGTTCGTGATTTCATATCCCATCAAACGCCTCTGCTGCATCCACTCTTCAAGGGATGCGGAGAGGTGCGAAGGCAAGACAGCGTCGATCGTCAGTTCGTAATTTCATATCCCATCAACCGCCTCTGCTGCATCTACTCTTCAAGGGATGCGGAGAGGTGCGAAGGCAAGACAGCGTCGATCGTCGGTTCGTGAAGTATAATTGTTATAAGCCCCGTGTTTCGTCGGACAGCCAAGCCCAGCCGTAGATCTTCATATCCCATCAACCGCCTCTGCTGCATCCACTCTTCAAGGGATGCGGAGAGATGCGAGGGCAAGACAGCGTCGATCGTCGGTTCGTGATTTCATATCCCATCAACCGCCTCTGCTGCATCCACTCTTCAAAGGATGCGGAGAGGTGCGAAGGCAAGACAGCGTCGATCGTCGGTTCGTGAAGTGTAGTTGTCATTAGCCCCATGTTTCGTCGAAACCGCCGAGCCCATATTATGCACCCATACTATGTTCCACCAGCCTCGCCCCGCAACCCCACCCATGCAAGCTCAGATCCCGTGGGAATATCAAGACAAAGAGAGCCCATGCGTCAATCTAGCCATCCACATAGCAGAATTCTATTTCAGTCGTTATAATAGTTCTAGCGTGAAGGAACAAAAACACGATATACACACGCACCCACACAACACACACACAACGCACACCCATACACCCTACGAAAACTACATATACTACGATCGAAGAGTAGCTATCACAAGCACTATGTTCCGTCGAAACACCGAGCCCGACCAAGCATTTTATATTATGATGTACCTATATATTCTATGAAAATTATAAATAAAAATATGAAGAATCTGAGATTTTGAAGACGTAGACGCAAGGCTGTTCCATTTACGACTCACCAACCGCCTACTTCCAGGGGGGTCCCTCCTTGTCGCTACCTACGTAGAGAGGACAAGGAGGCGGAGGAGGATCGCTCGGGTCTCCGGGGGAGAACTCACAAAATTAATTGCTCCTCACCCCAGCCTCAGCGATCCCCGATACTCTGATGGATGAATGAGTGAAGAGACGCTGTTCAGGCCGCAGAAATCCAGGTCAGGGGGCCATGCCCATTCAGTAGGGAGCACCGATCTCTCCGACAAGACCAAAATTGGTCTGTTTTCCATCAGAAAACCAAGTTCTGATCATCATTTATTCCGATTTTATTCCATCAATTATTCGTAGGGCCCCGCCGACAATACCAAAAGGCATTCCGTTTTCCGTCAGAAATCCAAGTTCTGAACCGTCACCTGTTCCAAAGACAATATGGTGGTAATCCAGGGAAAGCATATTCCAATAATTCCGGTTCGTAGGGCTCCGCCACAAACATCAAAAACACACAAAACACCAAAAACACTAATAAAATTCACTTATAAAATAGATACTACACATCACTCGACCTCTTTTAAAATCCTCGAAAAATACACGGGAGCGCCTAGTGGAGTCGACCGCTCTCCACTACGGCCCGAGACCGACTGATGGTTAGGTTAGGTTAGGTTAGGTTAGGTTAGGTTAGGTTAGGTTAGGTTAGGTTAGGTTAGGTTAGGTTAGGTTAGGTTAGGTTAGGTTAGGTTAGGTTAGGTTAGGTTAGGTTAGGTTAGGTTAGGTTAGGTTAGGTTAGGTTAGGTTAGGTTAGGTTAGGTTAGGTTAGGTTACCCCCCCGAGGGTTCCCGCCTTGTCGTGGCGGGGGGGCTTAGTAATCGTGGCCTTGCCAACCACGGTGAAGCCAAGAGGAACCCAGGGCCAAGCCAGGCTGGAGGAGCTGGCTAGCCCGAGAGGGACCGCTCCACCGACTTCCCCGCAAAGTCCGGTGCGAGCGGTACTAGAGGTAGGTCGCAGTGCTGTATGGGCGGTACTGCGACTGAGGCGGGTTGCGGTGTAGTATGGGCTGCACCGCAACTGAGGAGTAAGGGCCACGGCGGGAGAGGGTTGCCGGTATTGCGGTGAGCCGTTTCCCCTACCTTCCGTGGCCCTGACGGGGCCGCCACCGTTAGATGGCGGACGCGGTGGGGTCGCAGAGGAAGAGGACTGTCGGTGTGTTGTTGCCGCTTTCCCTGTCCTCTGCGACCGGAGTGGCTGGCGATGGGGCTACTTATCTGACCCATCGCAGGGGACCATGGGCGTCCAGGCATGGGGCTGTCTGGCGTCCATCCGCTTGGTCCCCGAGAAGGAGGTTGCGACGTGCCAAGTGCTCTGGTGCGTCGCAACAAGGGGGGAGGGGCGAAAGCCTCGTAAGAGGAGGGTCCTCACGGACAAATGCCGTCGGGGCTGCTGATGAATGCGAAAGCGATGCCGGTAGCCCCGACAATAGGCATCGAGACGGAGCACCCTGGGGTTTTAGTCGGTTGGAGCCCGACATAACCACTTCGTTGGCCCCAACAACGGAGTGGTACCCGACCGGGTTTCCCCAGGCCAAAAAAAAAAAAAAAAAAAAAAAAAAAAAAAAAAAAAAAAAAAAAAAAAAAAAAAAAAAAAAAAAAAAAAAAAAGGTTAGGTTAGGTTAGGTTAGGTTAGGTTAGGTTAGGTTAGGTTAGGTTAGGTTAGGTTAGGTTAGGTTAGGTTAGGTTAGGTTAGGTTAGGTTAGGTTCCCCCCCGAGGGTTCCCGCCTTGTCGTGGCGGGGGGGCTTAGTAATCGTGGCCTTGCCAACCACGGTGAAGCCAAGAGGAACCCAGGGCCAAGCCAGGCTGGAGGAGCTGGCTAGCCCGAGAGGGACCGCTCCACCGACTTCCCCGCAAAGTCCGGTGCGAGCGGTACTAGAGGTAGGTCGCAGTGCTGTATGGGCGGTACTGCGACTGAGGCGGGTTGCGGTGTAGTATGGGCTGCACCGCAACTGAGGAGTAAGGGCCACGGCGGGAGAGGGTTGCCGGTATTGCGGTGAGCCGTTTCCCCTACCTTCCGTGGCCCTGACGGGGCCGCCACCGTTAGATGGCGGACGCGGTGGGGTCGCAGAGGAAGAGGACTGTCGGTGTGTTGTTGCCGCTTTCCCTGTCCTCTGCGACCGGAGTGGCTGGCGATGGGGCTACTTATCTGACCCATCGCAGGGGACCATGGGCGTCCAGGCATGGGGCTGTCTGGCGTCCATCCGCTTGGTCCCCGAGAAGGAGGTTGCGACGTGCCAAGTGCTCTGGTGCGTCGCAACAAGGGGGGAGGGGCGAAAGCCTCGTAAGAGGAGGGTCCTCACGGACAAATGCCGTCGGGGCTGCTGATGAATGCGAAAGCGATGCCGGTAGCCCCGACAATAGGCATCGAGACGGAGCACCCTGGGGTTTTAGTCGGTTGGAGCCCGACATAACCACTTCGTTGGCCCCAACAACGGAGTGGTACCCGACCGGGTTTCCCCAGGCCAAAAAAAAAAAAAAAAAAAAAAAAAAAAAAAAAAGGTTAGGTTAGGTTAGGTTAGGTTAGGTTAGGTTAGGTTAGGTTAGGTTAGGTTAGGTTAGGTTAGGTTAGGTTAGGTTAGGTTAGGTTAGGTTAGGTTAGGTTAGGTTAGGTTAGGTTAGGTTAGGTTAGGTTAGGTTAGGTTAGGTTAGGTTAGGTTAGGTTAGGTTAGGTTAGGTTAGGTTAGGTTAGGTTAGGTTAGGTTAGGTTAGGTTAGGTTAGGTTAGGTTAGGTTAGGTTAGGTTAGGTTAGGTTAGGTTAGGTTAGGTTAGGTTAGGTTAGGTTAGGTTAGGTTAGGTTAGGTTAGGTTAGGTTAGGTTAGGTTAGGTTAGGTTAGGTTAGGTTAGGTTAGGTTAGGTTAGGTTAGGTTAGGTTAGGTTAGGTTAGGTTAGGTTAGGTTAGGTTAGGTTAGGTTAGGTTAGGTTAGGTTAGGTTAGGTTAGGTTAGGTTAGGTTAGGTTAGGTTAGGTTAGGTTAGGTTAGGTTAGGTTAGGTTAGGTTAGGTTAGGTTAGGTTAGGTTAGGTTAGGTTAGGTTAGGTTAGGTTAGGTTAGGTTAGGTTAGGTTAGGTTAGGTTAGGTTAGGTTAGGTTAGGTTAGGTTAGGTTAGGTTAGGTTAGGTTAGGTTAGGTTAGGTTAGGTTAGGTTAGGTTAGGTTAGGTTAGGTTAGGTTAGGTTAGGTTAGGTTAGGTTAGGTTAGGTTAGGTTAGGTTAGGTTAGGTTAGGTTAGGTTAGGTTAGGTTAGGTTAGGTTAGGTTAGGTTAGGTTAGGTTAGGTTAGGTTAGGTTAGGTTAGGTTAGGTTAGGTTAGGTTAGGTTAGGTTAGGTTAGGTTAGGTTAGGTTAGGTTAGGTTAGGTTAGGTTAGGTTAGGTTAGGTTAGGTTAGGTTAGGTTAGGTTAGGTTAGGTTAGGTTAGGTTAGGTTAGGTTAGGTTAGGTTAGGTTAGGTTAGGTTAGGTTAGGTTAGGTTAGGTTAGGTTAGGTTAGGTTAGGTTAGGTTAGGTTAGGTTAGGTTAGGTTAGGTTAGGTTAGGTTAGGTTAGGTTAGGTTAGGTTAGGTTAGGTTAGGTTAGGTTAGGTTAGGTTAGGTTAGGTTAGGTTAGGTTAGGTTAGGTTAGGTTAGGTTAGGTTAGGTTAGGTTAGGTTAGGTTAGGTTAGGTTAGGTTAGGTTAGGTTAGGTTAGGTTAGGTTAGGTTAGGTTAGGTTAGGTTAGGTTAGGTTAGGTTAGGTTAGGTTAGGTTAGGTTAGGTTAGGTTAGGTTAGGTTAGGTTAGGTTAGGTTAGGTTAGGTTAGGTTAGGTTAGGTTAGGTTAGGTTAGGTTAGGTTAGGTTAGGTTAGGTTAGGTTAGGTTAGGTTAGGTTAGGTTAGGTTAGGTTAGGTTAGGTTAGGTTAGGTTAGGTTAGGTTAGGTTAGGTTAGGTTAGGTTAGGTTAGGTTAGGTTAGGTTAGGTTAGGTTAGGTTAGGTTAGGTTAGGTTAGGTTAGGTTAGGTTAGGTTAGGTTAGGTTAGGTTAGGTTAGGTTAGGTTAGGTTAGGTTAGGTTAGGTTAGGTTAGGTTAGGTTAGGTTAGGTTAGGTTAGGTTAGGTTAGGTTAGGTTAGGTTAGGTTAGGTTAGGTTAGGTTAGGTTAGGTTAGGTTAGGTTAGGTTAGGTTAGGTTAGGTTAGGTTAGGTTAGGTTAGGTTAGGTTAGGTTAGGTTAGGTTAGGTTAGGTTAGGTTAGGTTAGGTTAGGTTAGGTTAGGTTAGGTTAGGTTAGGTTAGGTTAGGTTAGGTTAGGTTAGGTTAGGTTAGGTTAGGTTAGGTTAGGTTAGGTTAGGTTAGGTTAGGTTAGGTTAGGTTAGGTTAGGTTAGGTTAGGTTAGGTTAGGTTAGGTTAGGTTAGGTTAGGTTAGGTTAGGTTAGGTTAGGTTAGGTTAGGTTAGGTTAGGTTAGGTTAGGTTAGGTTAGGTTAGGTTAGGTTAGGTTAGGTTAGGTTAGGTTAGGTTAGGTTAGGTTAGGTTAGGTTAGGTTAGGTTAGGTTAGGTTAGGTTAGGT